>CM077245.1:25627752-25952752 GCA_039654775.1 Spinibarbus caldwelli | reverse complement strand
AGAGTCACCATACTCAGACGTCTTCAGGAAAAGCGCTACCAAGCCACTTCTGAAACAGAAACAACGTCAGAAGCATCTTACCTGGGCTAAGGAGAAAAATAACTGGACTGTTACTGGTCCAAAGTCCTCTTTTCAGATAAAAGTAAATTTTGCATTTCATTTGGAAATAAAGGTCTAGAGTCTGGAGGAAGACTGGAGAGGCACAGGATCAAAGCTGCTTGAAGTCCAGTGTGAAGTTTCCGAAGTCAGTGATGATTTGGGGTGCCGTGATGTCTGCTGGTGTTGGTCCATTGTGTTTTATCAAGTCCAAAGTCAATGCAGCCCTCTACCAGGAGATTTTGGAGCACTTTATGCTTCCATCTGCTGACAAGCTTTATGGAGATGCTGATTTCCTTTTCCAGCAGGACTTTAGCACCTGCCCACAGTGCCAAAATCGTTTCCAAGTGGTTTGCAGACCATGATATTACTGTGCTTGATTGGCCAGCCAACATGCCTGACCTGAACCCCATATGGAATCTATGGGATATTTTCAAGAGAAAGATGAGAAACAGTTGATCCAACAATCCAGACGAGCTGAAGCTCAATAGTGCCTCAGCAGTGCCACAGGCTGATCGCTTCCATGCCACACCTCACTGATGCTGGAGTTTGTGCTAAAGGAGCCCAGACCAAGTATTGAGTGCATAAATCAACATACTTTAAAGAACTGGAACTTTTCTGTTTTGCAAATCCTTTTTTGATTGATCTTAGGAAATATTCTAATATTTTGAGATACTGGATTTTTGACTTTCATGAGCTGTAAGCTCTAATCATCAAAATTCAAACAAAAAAACTTTTGAAACGTTTTACTTTACATGTAATGAATCTAGAATATATGAAGAAATGAACTTTTTCACGATATTCTAATTTTTTTAGATACGTGTGTGTGTGTGTGTGTATGCGTGTGTGTATATAATATGAGCTTAAGAGACTTCTTTTAAAAAAAAAAAAATGGTTATCATTGGCTAGATGATGCTCTTTCCGGGTATTTGTGTGAAAATTCTAGCACAGTGACATGAGTCAGTTTATTGATGGTGGAGTTTGATACATTTTCTACACTACTGATTACATTTGTATGCTAATAAGTATGATTCAAAAGATTGTACCTCATCCAGAGATCTCAGTAAAGTGATTATTGAAAAATCCTTATGGAAAAGTCTGCCACATTTGGAACAATGGATATAACACATGAAGTAGAAAGTTAACTTAAGTTATTCTCTGAGAGACAAATGTGACAAATATTTGCATTTTAAAAGAGTACCTGTCAGGTTTTTTCACTTTTATAATTTTTTAAAGAAAATAATTCAGATTACTCTTGACATTGTTGGTGATGTGAGTTGTTGTAGCTGTGAGGAGAGCGGTTTCCCAATAACAGCTTCTGGTTTGTGTTTTAAAGGCAGTGGGTATGGCATGACCTTTTATGCTTGTTAGTGGTGAACTAAGAATGTGCACAGCATGTCCGAGTTACTCCCATGAAAGAGACATGGAAATTGATTAATTTTATTGCTTAACTTTCCCTTGTTGTATCCATTTAGTCCTTGAAAGGGTTTTTGGCTTTGTATTAGACATCCAGAAATGTTTAAACACATCATGTCTAAACACATCACGGTCAGTTATATTCACTGCTAACAGTTACATTAACAACTGCTGTCATACTGCAGCTGCTGCTTTGATTGTTAGTCACTGCTTTTTCAGTTGATGAAGAACACTGTACAATTCAGTGCAAATGTGATGAGTGCTTTTGACAATTGTCATTAAATACTGTCTCTTGTGTTTCAGAAGTACAACGCAGACTATGACCTATCAGCAAAGGAGGGTGCAGATACGCTTGCCTTTGTCTCTCTACTGGAGGAGAAACTGTTACCTGCACTGGTGAGGAGTGAACCGCAAAACACAATAAAACGGATATGGACAAAAGTATTGGGACACACCTCTTAATTAAATCAGACCTTTCAGGCTTATTGTGAAAGTATATAAAATCAAGCACCTAGCCATGCTGTTTGCATTTGCAAACATTTGTGAAAAAATGGGTCACTCTGAGGTGCGTTTCCTATACAACGGCGTAACTCTCTGATTAACTACCATAATACAAATGCGTCGTTGTGGAAACTAAGTAACTAGTAACGACTGTTTCTCGAACATGGTCACATCTCCTTCATTTGAACCACACTGGTAGTGTTGGGAAAAGTTACTTTTAAAAGTAATGCATTACAATACTGCAGTACTCCATAAAAAGTAACTAATTGCGTTACTTGGTTACTTATAATGGAAAATAATGCATTACGTTACTTTTGCATTACTCAGATATTCAGAAGTAATTCAAATATTTCTTATAAATTGAAATGTAATGCATTACTTTACTGGTTACTTAAAAAAGTAATCTGATTACATAACTCATGTTACTTGCAATGCATTACCACCAATGCTGCACATTGGTTCAACAATATAGTGCTGGCGTTATGACGTCACATGCATGTGGTGTTGTAGTAACTTCTGCTGATTAATTGATTTGAGATCTCTGAGATGCTGCTGAATTATACCTGGTGACTACTTTACTATTTTTGGTTCCCTGTCATTTTGCTTTATTTGATGTTTGATTCATCGCAGGTTTCCTCTTACGTCGTAGTCCGGGGTTCCCTTGTGCATTTATGCACATGCGCACTCTTCAAAAATGCTTTGACTGTTGACATGCTAAAATATATAGATTGAAACATATATTTAACTGGAATGACAGATATAGATTTTACTGCATGTTAGCTTGCTTATTGTGCCCAAGAGCATGATCTCTTGAAGTCCACATATCATAATAGCAAGAAACCACAGGATTTGCTTCGAACCACAGGTTGAGAGCTATAATTCCAACTAGGGCTGTGCGATATGGACAAAAAAAACCTATCGCGATTTCTTTGATCAATTTTGCGATTTCGATTTTCATCACGATTTTGACACACAGAGACCTGCTTTACAGTCATAAATGCATTCAGTGTGAATTTGAAACATATTGCCAAAAGTAAACCAATTAGAGCTTTATTAAAAAGCTGTAACATGTCTCTAGAACAGACATATGGCAAAATAATCACCAAGTAAAAGTGTAACAAAATGTCTGTTATGGCAAAAAAATAAATAAATAATCCTGTGTCCATTTTTTTTTTTTTGGCATGCATTGGTCATAGAGCTCTTTGTGGCGCTGCCTCAGGTGTTGAAATAGATTTGTTGAGCCAGGTTCACACGTACTATGTCTGCAGTGCATATATGTGTATTGCGGTGCAGAAGCAGCACAGACTCATTATGCTTTCGCACAGGACGCGTTTGCAGTCCGCTCCTAATCTGCATCTGTTTACCAAAAACAACATTTATCCATTATTTTGATTTCAAATCCAAACGTCATTATTGATAATGATTTTTCATCATTGTGATTCTCTTATCACAGTACAGTAATACAATCTTTCATAGACATATTCGCATTTAAACTCAAATATAACTTTGTTTTCATACCTCCACGAGTGCCATCTATTATTGCCTTGTTTATCTAAAAGTGCATTTTTTTCTTGTTTTAAATCTAGGCCAAATAGCCGTGTGTTGACTGAAACAGTAGACGTACAGTAGAGGTGGAATTACTACATTTCCATGTCAATCCATGTTCATTTTTACCGCGAACAATGCAGTCACTTTAATTCAGTGCGTGCAGCACAGCAAAAATAGACTCTGTGCGGAAACGATCGCTGCACTGCTGCAGACGCACCACTCCTGGAGCACACCGCCGGACCACAACCGTGTGCAGTGTGAATGCTCCGATCCGTTAACATGGGCGCGGAAAAAATACGCACCACAGATGGCGCTATGTCTGTATGTCCGGTCTGTTCTGTTCTCGCATTCCATTTAGGCGAGCTGCATTCTGATTGTTTTGGATAGCATACTGCGGGAGGTTGGGGGCATGGAAAGAATCATGCTATAAAGTGATTTAGAAATCGCACACACTCAAAACGTGATTTTATGGCGATTTCGAGTAATCGCACGGCCCTAATTCCAACCATGCAAGTTTGCGACGCTGTTTGCGAAAGATTGTTTGAACTATGGTTTTGGGAAAGAGCAAATTGTTGAAATGTTGGTAACGACGGAACTTGCGACCATAGTTTGCTAACAATGCTTTTAGTAAATGCACCCTTAAAGATCTCAGTGATTTCAAGCATGGTACTGTGATAGGATGCCACCTTTGCACTAAGTCCATTTTTGTCCCTGCTAGATATTTTGTGGTCAACTGTAAGTGGTATTATTGGAAAGTGGAAGTGTGGAGCTTCATGGAATGGGTTTCCATGGCCGAACAGCTGCATGAAGCCTCACGTCACCAAGTACAATACCAAACATCGGATTGCGTGGAGTAAAACATGCATATACTGGACTCTGGAGCAGTGGAAACCTGTTCTGTGGCGTGATGAATTACGCTTCTCTGTTTGGCAGTCTGATGCAAGTCTGGGTTTAGCAGATGCCAGGAGAATGTTACCAGCCTGACTGCATTGTGCTAACTGTAAAGTTTGGTGGAGGAGGGATAATGGTATGGGGCTGTTTTTTAGGGGTTGGGCTTGGCCCCTTCCAGCTTCCCTGAATTGTTTTTATTCCAGCATGACTGTGCCCCAGTGTACAAAGCCAGGTCCATAAAGACATGGTTGGATGAGTTTGGTGTGGAAGAACATCTGCCCCACACAGAGCCCAGACGTCAACCCCATCAAATACCACTGGGATGCACAGGCCTTCTCGTCCAACATCAGTGCCTGACCTCACAAATGCTCTACTAGATGAATGGGCAGAAATTCCCACAGAAACACTCCAAAATCTAGTGGAAAGCCGTCCCAGAAGAGTGGAATCTGTTACAGCTGCAAAAGGGATCCAAATATGTATTTAGAATGCAATGTTATTAAAGTCCCTGTTGGTGTAATCGTCAGGTGTCCCAATACTTTTGTCCATATAGTGTACCTCTGATTTAATAATACATCTTCAAAGCCATACTATTGTATCTAATATACACATACCTTTAAATGTTACAGTTCATATGGCTCATTGCAAAGCTCTTTCTCCTTGAGCTGAACTCTGCATGATGACACCATTCAAATGTTGATGTTTCACTGTCCCCCTGAAGACATCTGTCATGTTCACTGATGTGCTACACAGCCTGTTTTCCTCTTTAAAACTGTAAAACAGAGGCATTAACAGTCTTAGTGGAACTTAAGTGGAGTTCTGAGAAACCCCATATGTTTCTGAACCCTTCTCTCTGTGTAGATCTACACACTGTGGATAGATTCTAAAAACTATGTGGATGTTACACGGTGCTGGTATGCAGAAAACATCTTCTTCCCTCTCAGCTTCCTGATACCCAACCGCATGCACAGCCAGCAGCTGGAGAAGTTGAGGCTTGTGAGGGGAGACCCAGTCCTGGAGCCCGGTGAACAGCTGGAGAAAGAGGTGTGCAGGGAACTGAAGATTTAAGTTCTGTTGTTTACCCAAAGATAATTCATCTAAAAATGAAAATTTGCTGTTAATTCAGGCCATCCAAGACATACTGTAAGTTAGGGGTGTGCAATACTGACAAAAATGGTATCTCAATAATATATATATATATATATATATATTTTTTTTTTTTTTTTTTTTTATAACAATAATTAAACAATATTTTGTTGAATGTGTTTTTGTGCTGGTACCTTGGCTGGTTTACATGGAAGACAGTTCTGAATAAAAAATAAAAAAGGTAATTGTGACTGTTTATCTCACAATTCTGACTTTTTTCTCAGAATTGTGATATAAACTTGCATTTGTGAGTTATAAAGTCAAAATTGCAAGATATAAACTTGCAGTTCTGAGAAATGACGTCAGAATTGCAACATATAAACTTGTACTTGCGAGTTATAAAGTCAGTATTGTGTGATAAACTCGCAGTTGCAAGAAAATAACTTTTCTCGCAAATGCGATATTATATCTCACAATTCTGAGAAAAAAAGTCAGAATTGCTAGTTTGTAAACTCACAATTGCGAGGAAAAAAGTCAGAATTGTGAGATAAAAACTCGCAATTACTTTTTAAATTTTTTATTCAGTGGTGGAAATGGGCTTCCATAGGTTCAGGCCTTTCATAAATAGATATATGTGACACCGGGAACTTATGATGGCAAGTCCCTGCCTTAATGAGCGACTCATTGATCAGATTCAATCAAATTCATTTAGAAATGAAGCAAGTCTTTATAAATGGATCATTAAATATTAACTCAAATGATTAATTCAAAAACAGATTAATTCAGGAATGAAATACCGCATTGTTGCTCTGAAACATACAAATGTTCAGCTCCGGCTTTGTTTTAGAACTTCTTGTTTGTTGAACTGTTGTATAAAATCAATGCAACACATGCAATTGCGCTCATGTGCTAATATTTGGGAAAACGGCACTCTTTCTTCTGTGATATTGCTTAACTATGTCATACCTTATAAATATAAAAAAACAAACCCATACAGGGATATTTTTTGCTTTCATAACGTGAATTATAGGTAACTGCATTATCATAGGCTTTATCACACTTTTAGACTCTCAAGATATGTTTTTTTTTTTTTTTTTTTTGCGTGTATACTCATACATACTCATTAATGTCAGCTCGCAAATCATTAAAACAACAATTACGATATTGCCGTAGTCTAGACTATAAATATCGCACACTCCTACTCTTGGGCAGTGGTTCCCAACCACGTTCCTGGAGGCCCCCCAACACTGCACATTTTGCGCATCTCCTTTCTCTGACACACCCAATTCAGGTCTTGGAGTCTCTACTAATGAGCTGATGATCTGAATCAGGTGTGTTTGATTAAGGTGACATGGAAAACATGCAGTGTTGGGGGGCCTCCAGGAACGTGGTTGGGAACCACTGCTCTAGTGGACCATTTTTCTTCCGTAGTACAGTAAAAAGGATTTTTAGCTGAAAACGTGGTCCTTGGTGATTCATAAAATGCAAGTCAATGGCTTCCCTCATTTTGAGAGTCAAAAAAGCATATACAGGCAACACAAAATTAATACCCATGGCTCCTGACGATATATTGAGGTCTTATGAAGCAAAACGATCAGTCTGTGCAAGAAACTGAACATTTTTCACAACAGTATTACCTGTAATCCATAGCTGTAATCCAAGTTTTACAGTTAGCAGTTTAAGCACTGTTAAACACTTTTCTAAAATGCTTTCACTAGTTAACAAGGCAGTATAATAAAGGTATAGTGTATGCTAAAGAGGAGCCAGTAAATGTATCCAAAATGTCATCAGGAGATTATTTTGGATTATATCAACGTAAGATGTTACATTCAAACTATGAGAACACATTAAAGTGCCAGTTCTAAATGTAGACTTTGTTTTTTACAGTCTGTTGGTGGTCTACATTTGTTTCAAAGACACTCCTGGATTGTTCTGCTGGATCTCCATTATATGTTTACACAAAATAGAAAGAATTGGGTCAGATGACTGATTGCCATAGCAACATTTATTTGTTATCACTGCTTTGGTGGGTTTAGAGGAAGTTATGATATGATATATTTATTTTTGAAAAATAAACATAATATTTGTGTTTGTGTTTCTGCTTTATAGCTTTATCGTGATGCATTTGAATGTATGACCCTCCTATCGCAGAGACTGGGGTCACAGAAGTTCTTCTTCGGAGACTCGTAAGAAACACCAGTTGTGTGTGATTGCGTAATTTGTGTATGTATGTGTTCGCGTGTGAGATGATGTGCATCTGTGACTCTGATGTTTCATGTGCTTGCAGTCCCTCATCGCTGGACGCATATGTGTTTGCACACCTGGCTCCTCTGCTGAAGATCAAACTGCCTAATGGAAAGCTCCAGCAGCACCTCAACTCTCTGAACAACCTGCAGCAGTACTGCACCAACATCCTGGCACTCTACTTCCCCTCTGATGCACAAGGTGCATATTGTTGCCTTATACTGCGTTAATAACATTTTGCTCTAGCATTTTAGTAGTAGTCGTATAAATAATATTAATATAATGCAAATTATAATAATATAATAATAATAATAATAATAATAATAATAATAATAATTAAGGTTTAGTGTGTCTGTGTGTGTGTGTGTGTATATATGTATATGTGTGTGTTTAAAATAAAAACAATAGTAATATTAATAATAATAATACTTATTATTATTATTAGTAGTAGTAGTAGTAGTAGTAGTATTTAAATTAAAAATTAAAATATTAAAATAGTTTTAAAATAGTACTACCAAAAAAATACAACAACAACAATTTAATTAATTATGGTTAGTATAAGTAATAATAATAATAATAATAATAATAATACTTATTATATCATTATTAGCAGTAGTGCTATGAATATTCTGAATATAATATAAATAAAAATACAAAATAATTACATTTATTTAATGTTTTAATAATAATAATAATAATAATAATAATTAATTTAATATGTTTTATTAAATTAAATTAACAATGATAAAGTAGTAGTAGGAGTATTAGTAGCACTAGTAGTATAAATATTCTAAGTAATATTACCTTTAATTAAAGTTTAATTTCTTCTTCTAGTAATCTTCTGATTATTATCTAATAATATTTTCTATGATTATAATAAAAAAAAGTTTAGAAGGTATATAGAAGGTTATTGTTGTTGTTGTTGTTGTTGTTGTTAATAATAATAATAATAATAATAAATTAAATTTAGGTCATTATTTTGTATTTTTATTTATATTACATTCACAAAATTTTACTAATAATAATAATAGTTGTTGTTGTTGTTGTTGTTGTTGTTGTTGTTGTTGTTGTTGTTATTATTATTATTATTATTATTATTATTATTATTATTATTATTATTACTGTTGTTATTTTAAACTAACCTTAATAAATTAAATAATTAGTAGTAGTAGTAGTAGTAAATATTATGAATATAATATAAATAATACAAAATTTAATGCAAGAACTTAAAAAAAGTTTATTTATTAAAGCTTCTTCTTCTTCTTCTTCCTTCTTCTTCTTCTTCTTCACAATATTGATCATTTAATTTAATATGGTTCTAAAAAAACATTGTGAATAGAAAATAAACTAAATGAACAAATGATTTCTGAGTCATCTTTTTGGACCTGGTATAATAGGAATGCAAAGACAGCATGGTTCCTTTCATTCTGTTGACTTTTTGGTCGACTTAAAGGGGTCTGAGCTTGGTTCATTTAAAGTAGACTCAGCTAACCTTAAACGTTTTCACTGACACTAACCACATTTAAATTTACCTTCTCTTTTTTTCCAGAGGCACCAGGTCGCAAGATTCACGTTCAGCCTGACAGCAGCGACTTCGACAACGAGCCCCACAAGCGTCGTAATCAGATTCTGTCTGTTCTGTTCGCTGTGGGAGCCATGCTGGGTTACGCCCTCCTCACCGGGATCGTAATGATCAAGCGTGAGCAGCCACAGCTGAAGAACTCCAGCCATGATGATGGAGATGATGAAGACGAGGACTAAATGAAGAAGGAAACATGGGATGGGAGCCACAAGCGCACATTATCGGTCACCTGCCGTTCAGAGTGAAGCTGCACACACTATTACCTCGGTTCTTTATAATCTCCCATCATGCACATGTGCGCTATAACAGAATTGCTCTCTTGATGTAGCCTCAAGCGAGCCCATATTGGTGCTTTTGATTATTGTTAATATAATTGTTACTATAATAGTTGTGATCTGTAATTTTGTCAGGTCTGGAACAGGCAGGAATTTTGACTTGATTTTCAGGTCATTAAAAGACGTCTCACAGTTTTATGTTTTATCTTCTGGTCTGCGTTCAAATAAACATGCCACTTGAAAAAACACTCCATATGGGTAACATTTATCTTGTATGTTAAAAAGACAAACACTAATATGAGAAAATTGGTCATGCTCGTATACATCATATATACAGTACCAGTCAAAAGTTTTTGAACAGTAAGATTTTTAATGTTTTTTTAAAGTCTCTTCTGCTTACCAAGCCTTATTTGATCCATAGTTCAGCAAAAACAATATAATTCTGAAATATTTTTACTATTTAAAGTAACTTTTTTTTCTATTTGAATATATTTTAAAATGTAATTTATTCCTGTGATCAAAGCTAAATTTTCAGCATCATTACTCCAGTCTTCAGTGTCACATGATCTTTCAGAAATCATTCTAATATGCTGATTTGCTGTTCAAGAAACATTTATTATTACTACTATTATTATTATTATTACTACTATTATCAATATTTAAAACATTTGAGTACTTTTTTTTCAGGATTCTTTGATGAACAGAAAGATCAGCATTTTGTTTAAATTAAAAGCTTTTTTTAACATTACACCATTTATTTATTTATATATATATATATATATATTTTTTTTTTTTTTTTAATTTATTTATTTATTTTGGGGGGGGTATAGAAATTAACACTTATTTAGCAAGGATGCTTTAAATTGATCAAAAGTAATGATAAAGACATTCACATTGTTACAATAGATTTCTATTTCAGATAAATGCTATTCTTCTGAACTTTCTATTCATCAAAGAAACCTGCAAAAATTCTACTGAGCTGTTTTCAACATAATAATAATAATAATAATAAATGTTTTTTGAGCAGCAAATCAGAAAATTTGAATGATTTCTGAAGGATCATGTGACTGGAGTAATGATGCTAAAAATTCAGCTTTCAAAATAGAAAAGAGTTATTTTAAATAGTAAAAATATTCCACAATTTTACTGTTTTTGCTGTACTTTGAATCAAAAAAAATGCAGGCTTTGTTCAAAAACTTCTGAATGGTAGTGTACATCATCATTGTTCTTAAGAAAATTAACAATGGTTTTATTATAGTAAAAGTGTAGTTGATTACCAGTTTGGTTACCATTTGTATAACCACAGTTTTACTACAAATACCATGGTTAAACTATGGTTAATTTGTGGCTACCATGGTTTAACTTCAAAAACCATGGTTTTTAGGTTTTATTTGTAGTAAAACCAAGGTTAATTTTTGTAAGGGGAAACTGAAAATTAGGAATACAGAAGAAACATTAACAGCTGCACCATTATGCTTTAGACAAGCTGTAAATATTACATTAATTTGGTGAAGTGACTTGATATTCTGTCCTGCAGACTAAACATGGCGTCAAGCTATATTAACGTTTCCAACACATTGCAGAGTCAGACTTCTTATCTTAAATCAACCATCTAGGAGCTTTTTAACCACTCAAGACCCAAAGCTTTATAAATCAGCCAGATTTTAAAGCTCTCCTGAGAACTGCTGAGGAGAACTGTATTATTTCATGCCAAACATTGCAGTGAAGTCGGATTCTGTGGCCATTATACAACTGTGCTTCTCCATCTCAGTCTCTCACTAGATACCCAATGGGGTCGTCCATTTAGTTTCTCTGAGGCCAAACCTGCTCTATACCTCACTGGATTGAACCTTCTCAAAGAGTTTCCACAAAACGCTGGTGCAACTGTTAAATCATGACAGGATTCCACATTTATTGTGCAATGTTTTGTTTGGTACATGCTGCTGTTCATCTTTTGTGTTTTGCTACTCTATAAATAATAAAAAGGAATCAACAAGAGTGTACTTTGAAGCAGTATTTAACAGTTACAACCAAAACTTTTTCTGGATTCTTTCAGCATTAAGAACAAGAATCAGGTTATCAGTGTGTCTAATATCATAGGATAAGTGGCTGTTTACACAGCTTGCATGTGTTTAACTTTATTATTGTTCTATAATCTTAGGATGTATCTTGATCAAAATTCTTTCTGGTAGACTTGTTCCAATTATGCTGCTATTTAGTGTCAAGTTCAATATTTAGTTGAAAATTGCTGCCGCCCGCATTCTCTGGGTTTTGAGATGTCTGTGTTTTGTATGTAACGTTGAGAGTGTTTCAGATGTCGGTAGAAGGACTCAACATTGCTGCCACTGTGGTGGGTCAACCAAGGTTACTCTCAGTTTGATTGAACCAATCAATGGCAAAGCTGTTACTAAACTACACTGTAAAAAGCGTTCAGTTGACTTTACTTAAAAAAAAAAAATTGAGGAAACCCGTTGCCTTAAAATTAACAAGTAAAGGAAATTCATGCAAAATTAAAAGCAAAAAGTTAAGTGAACTTGACAATTCTGAGTTACATTAACAAATAAACAAAAGAAAATGTGTTGTGGTCACTTTTTATTTTAAGTTGGACTAACTTAAATTCATTAAATTGCGATTACTTAAAAGTGTGTATCTACTGAATTTAAAACTAACAAGTTAATCTGAGTTCTGTCTACTTAATTAAATTGAGGAAACCCGTTGCCTTGAGAAAATTAAGTAACCACAACTTATTGTATTTGTGTAATTACAATTCACTTGAGACTGATTTGATGTAATCTTATTTTACTGATTTCTTTCACATTGAAGGCTACTAATACAATTCTCAAAAATACTAAATTGTTCAAAACAGATAGCACACTAACATTTCTATGAAGAATTGCCAAAAGCAAGTCAACTCACTCTTATTTATATATAGCACTTCATACAATACAGATTGTGTCAAAGCAGCTTTATATTGTTAAACAGGAAAATAGTGTCAATAATGCAAACAAAATTCAGTTATGCATTAAAGCAGCTCTAAAAAGAGGACAAAAGTAAACAGTCAATATTTCAGTTAAAGTCAGTTCATCGTTGATTCAGTGATGTCATCATCATCCAGCTCAGTTCAGTTCCCTTCAAAAAGTGTCTCTGCAATCAAGTTGTTAATATTCCCAAAAATTAAGTGTCCCGAAATAAGCAAGCCAAAGGTGACAGAAATGGAGAAAAAAACCTTGGTAGAAAGCAGGCTCAGTCGTGGGTCCAGTTCCCCTCTGGCCAGACGAACCAACGTGGTGTTTGTCATCGTGGTCTTTGCTGAGGTTTTGTGCCGATGAGTGGTATAGTTGATGAGGCCTTCACTGGGGATCTGTCTTTGGGGCTCATCTAGTTGACATGGTCTCTGCTGACATTCAGGGCTGTAGAGCTGTCTCCACCATCTGGACTGGATCCGGACTGGGTCCGGGTGACTGCAATGACCATCTGATCTGGATATGGACTAGATCAGGATGGCTACGGTGACCTCGGAATAAGAATGAAACAGACTAATATTAACACAGATGCCATACTTCTTACGATGCAACAAGTACATTAGGTGTTATTGACATTGTTATTGTTAGTGAACACCTTCAGAATGAGACGTGGCCTTTTTGGAACTAATTTAACAGACACTAAATACAATAAAACTTAAAATTAAACAAAATAACTATAATATAATAAAATACCTAACTACATAATACTATTATTGTTAGAAATTGCAAGAATATAAAAATAGAAATATAATACATTTATACATTTAAAATTTAATTAAAACAATAAGTAAAAAAATAAATAATAATATCCTGGCCAGAGGAGAACTGGCCCCCGACCGAGCCTGGTTCCTCCCAAGGTTTTTTTTCTCCATTCTGTCACAGAGGGAGTTTTGGTTCCTTGCCGCTGTCGCCTCTGGCTTGCTCAGTTGGGGACACTTAATTTCTAACGATTATCGTCAATTTGATTTCATAGATACTATTTAAACTAAACTGAGCTAGACAATGACATCTCTGAATTCAATAATGAAATGCCTTTAACTGAAAACTGAGTGTTTAATCTTATTATTATACATTACTGACACTCTATCCTCCAATTTGATACTGTTAAGTGCTTTGACACAATCTGTATTGTTAAAAGCGCTATATAAATAAAGGTGACTTGACTTGACACTTCAAACATTACAATTACACTACCTTTTCTTTACATATTGCAAGACTGTCAAAGTAAATAATTTACCACAATTCGCCCACACGAAAGAAGAATGTATAATCCATTAAATAGTCCCGCGCTGACACTTCTGCTTAAGCGTGTTCTTAGCATATGCCCAAAATGATATGAGAGCCATTAACACAAAATGGTTGACTAGGAATAACCACAGTCTCATTTAGACATCATTTATACTGCTTGACAAAATGAACACTCTTAGGATGCATTCAATTAAAACTCATACAAATCAACTCACAGACAGTGTGTTTGTATAAAAATAAATAAAACAAAGAAACTTTACTTATCATACATTAAGTTTTTAAAGATGTCTCTTCTTCTCACCAAATATTTCAAAATATTTAAATATTTTTATACATTTATAAATATATATTTAAAAATGTTACTATTTTTGTTGTACTTAGGATCACATAAATGCAAGCTTGGTGAGCAGAAGAGACTTCTTTATAAAAAAAAAAAAAAAAAAAAAAAAAAACAACATTAAAAATCTTACTGTTCAAAAACTTTTGACTAGTAGTGCATGTTCACCTGTTGGAGCTGAATTGGGGGAACATTTCTAATTCATTTTTATTTAAACTGCAATTAACCAATTAAAATTCTGGTACATTCATTATTCTTGCAAGTGTTAAGTGTTCACGCACCTGAATAATATCTGCATGCACAATAATGAGAAGTACACATAAGGGCCTCCATACAGCAGAGTCTGATGTGGCAGCTGGAGCTAGAACTGACTTCATGAACTGCCCTTAAACACAATTGAAAAACGATTATCATAAATATAAATACAGCTTCACAATGCTCATTTTGGCTTCTGTCAGACTGATATTTAGTCTTTACTGAATCGTTTCAGTGTGCTTTTTTTTAAATTCTTTTTAAATTGTATCACGTGAGCGTCCGGGATCCACGACAAAACCTATTTTACTACAAGAACAAACACTTCACACCAGATAAAGGTTTGAAAATATTAAATATATTATTGTAAAGTTACGTGTTTTAGTGATCAATTTAAACAACTAAAAGGGATAAACATAAATTTACCTCAGACTTTATCTTGAACCACCTCAAGCGCAAATACACCAACAGGGATTGCCCATGTAAAATAACAAAGAGGTGAATTTGAAAACTTATTAACACTGAAAAATATAAATTTAGAGTGAAATTTAACATTACATGGACAAAACGACAAATAAAAGTAGATTTATAAAGCTTACCTTTGGCTCAGCACCCGTCCGTCTGTCCGAAGACCGTTAGAGCTGCGTCACTGTCAGAAGACCGTTAAGACCGTTACGGTTTGAATTTCAAACTGCTCATGTTAGTGAAGGCCTCTGAGTCCCGTCCTCTGTAGGTTTGATAAAGTGTCCTCGACGCAGAATAAACTCATACAGAATCTATCGCGGTGGTATTATCTTCAGTCTTTAGTAATATACAGGCTTAATATATTCAGTCTTCGCGGTTGATTGCGCCATCATGTTTAACTTGCGTCCCTTCAGAATGAGACAGTTAATTTCGCGGCTAATTTCAAAGGGTTTTTTTTTTTTTTTTTGCTTCAATTACCACCTGACAACACTTTAAGCATTACCATTACAGTGTTTTTGCTTACATATTTATAGACTGTGGAATAGGGCTGTGAATCTTTGGGTAGACAGCGAATCGATTCGATTCACGATTCATAAGTTTTCGATTTGATTCAAGAACGATTTTTGCAAATTCAAAACGATTCAATTCAATTCACAATTAAATTCGATTCGATTAACGATTCGACTGCATTCTTTCAGTGCATTAAATTATGTAAATGCTTCCCCTAAATTCTTTAAATGCTTAGTCAGAGGGTAAATTACACAACAGCCTTTATGGTTAGAGAACCGTAGGTTAGAGAAAAAAGAAAAACACTTTTGTCCATTGTTAGATGCTAGTTTAATGATGCTATGGTGTGACATGGCATATGCAGAAATTTATGTACGCCAAGATTTAAAAAAAAGAGCTTTAAAAGTATTATGTATAGGCTAACATTTGTCACACCAGGTGTGTAGCCATCATTTCAGAAGTGACAAAAATGTCAAATACAATAATTTTATGTATGTATTATTTTTTAATTAATTAATTATTTATTTATTTTTTACAAGAAATTCTTTTCTTATCTCTTACTTTCAATTTGCTATAAATAAATCAAATACACTGCTGGACAATAATACATCATTTGTAATCTATATTTTTTTCCTATGGCAATTTCATGACTGTTTTATATACTACAAACAATTATTTCAATTTCCTGCACAGAATAAGGTAGAAAACGAGTACTTAGGAGAGATCACACATCAGCTGCTCAAAACAGACAGTGAATATAGTGGAGCGCGTGAAGGAGAGATGTGAGGCACTAACGCTGTTCAAGGTCTCCATAAATTCGTGCTTGTAGTAATTTAATGTGTATATATTTTGAAAGCATTGAATCGCTATAGAAATCGCGATTCATTAGTGTTTTAACTCGATTACTGTCCGAAATCGACGATTCACGATTCAAACATCCATGTTTCAAGATCGATGCATATGCATCGTCAGGGTTTGTAATCGATTCATCGAGAAAACAAGTGAATCGTTACACCCCTACTGTGGAAGTAAATAACTTACCGCCGTTTGACAATATATAAAAAAGCATGCAAATATCTTTTGAAAATGCCGCAGTAGCACAAGTGCTCGTGCTCGCACGCGTCTGTCGGAAGCGCCGGCAACCCGCCAAAATAAAAGCCTGCTGATTTTAAGCTTGAAAATGATGAAAATTCATATGAAAAAAAGTAAATATTAGTAATATTAAGTTTACTATATAATAATTGTATTTGTATTTAATACTCACTTTTTATTTTAAAAATACAGCTAACTAAAACAATAAAACAGAATAAAAACATTATAACATAATAAAAACATGATTTTGAAAATTATAAATAGTTGTCTGTTTTTGCAAATAAACTCTTCATATATATATATATATATATATATATATATATATATATATATATATATATATATTAGTGCTGTCAAACGATTAATCACATCCAAAATAAACAGCACTTTTTATTTATTTATTTATTAGGGTCACACTATGTGCAGTGTGAGGACCAAACCAAATCTCCAGGTTCTCTTATGAGAACCAGGCTGAAAATCTAATGTGCACCTCTGTCTATAACACATGCACAAAGGAGTCACATGTTCGACCTTTTCATTGATCACAAAGAAATTAAGTTTATTGAAATTAATTGCAATGCTTTAAGTAACATAAAGTCATAAAAACTCGATCAAACTGAGTATTGTCAACGGAGCAGAAACAAATAAGTAAAATGAATGTAATTTTACTAAGTTAACAGTGCATCATCTTTTACAGTGTATTTTTGTCAGGATTATGAAGTTGTGTTGAATCTTAAATTGAATCTAAAATCTTATTTCATAAAGTTTGTTAGGTTTCAAAGGATAAAACATTTACTCATTTCCACAGTAAAGAATAGGCTGTACACACGCTTATCTCGGCCAATTTCTGAAAATAAAAGGTCCTAAAATTAAGTTGCTAGGTTTTCTGGGCCCCTTGTACAGTTTATTGCATTGGGCCTCGTAGCTAGCGACATCAGCTGTTAATTAAAATACTAATGTTTTAATTGACATGTAGGCTAACCACTAAGTTGTTTTGTTTTTATTCATTCATTCATTCATTCATTCATTCATTCATTCATTCATTCATTCATTCATTCACTCATTCATTCACATGGCCTCCCTTATGAAAATTAGCCATGGTTTTATTGTAGTAAAAGTGAGGTAACCATTTTTTGGCATGTTGATTTGTATAACCACAGTTTTACTACAAAAACCATGGTAAACTAATAAAAAAAAAAAAAAAAAAAAAAAAACACCTCTGGCTCTGCACCCCTTTACCTAAATTCAGTACTTCAGACCTATGTGCCCTCTAGAAGCTTGCGTTCTGCAAGTGAACGCCGCATTATTGTGCCATCCCAAAAAGGCACAAAATCACTTTCACAGACTTTTTCATTAACTGTTCCCATCTGGTGGAATGACCTGCCCAACTCAATCTGAGCAGCTGAATCCTTAGCCATCTTCAAGAAACAGCTAAAAACACATCTCTTCCATCTTTATTTGACCCTCTAACTCTATCACTCTCTATTCTAATTCTGTTTTATCTGTCTTCTTTTTATTTATAAAAAAAAAAAAAAAACACACACACACACAAACCCTTGACCCTCTGTCAATTGCATATTTAGTCTCTAACTGCTACTTTTTCTTTAAAAACTAACACTAGCTTTCGTTTTTCTATATTCTATTTACTTTTCTTTAAAAAAGTTTCTTTCTTTTCTTTTCTTTTCTATATTCTATCTAATTGTCTTCTTTAAAAAAAAAAAAAAAAAAAAAAAAAAAAACTTGCTATGTGTCCTGCCTTAGGCTAACCGAGACTTGTCATATCGCTTGCACGTTGTAGCTCTTTTGTTGGTTTTGATTGCTTCTATTGTGCTCTTTTGTAAGTCGCTTTGGATAAAAGCGTCTGCTAAGTAACTAAATGTAAATGTAATGTAATGTAAATGTAAACTATGGTTAGTGTAGCAAAACCATGGTCAATTTGTGGTTGGTTTAACTATAGTAACCAAGATTTTTTGGTTTAATTTGTAGTAAAACCAAGGTTACTCTGTGGTTGGTTTAACTATAGTAGCCCAAGATTTTTTGGTTTAATTCGTAGTAAAACCATAGTTAATTTTCGTAAGAGCTATTTACAAGTTAGGTAAAGCGTGTATTTTGGGCGCCAAATAAACATCAGTGCTGAACGGTTTCGTTATTTTGCGATTAATTTACCAGACGCTACAAAACATTGACAAAATTTTAAAATAAGTTTAATGTCATTTACCCATTTAAAACACACGCAAGCAAGTAAGCAAATAAATAAGACAAACGAATTGAGCTCCAAGGGATTTCGCCCTCAAAATTATCTCAAAAAATTTCTCATACAGCTTTGTTTTGTACTCTGCGCATCGTCGTCTATATGCTTCATTCACAAAACCCAAACTCAGTAGATTTATTTGTAGTTTTCCGAAACAAAAACTTTCAAAGATATTTTCATTTGCGCGGTGAAATTCAATCTGAGAGGAGCGCAGTGCGGTATGAAGACGCAGCGGGAGAGAGCCGCAATAAATACTTATAAATTGATTGACAAGCGGGTTATCTCTCCCCTGCAGCTCAACTTCTGTTTCTCATTTGGGACAGAAAGTGTGGAGAGCCTCAGAGGACCCGCTCAGACCCTTTGAACCCCGGGCCGTTCAGCTCACAACGACCCAAAGCAGCGGGTTATGTGATGTTATGAAGCTCTCGGACGCTTTGTGTTGTTCGTGTTTTTGGGAAACGGGAATTTAACTGGATTTTATTATAATCGGGTTATTAAACGAGATCTGCTGGATTTGGTTCAAGAGGATGGAGTTGAGGAAAATTGTGCCAAATCTTCTTGTCCTGTATGTTGCGTTTGGACACTTCTCCGAATCGTCTGAATTTAAAGGTGGGATTTTTAATCATACAGTACATCTTAAAATGTAATATAAACTCTGATTTGTACAGTATGTTGTTGTTGTTGTTGTTGTTGTTGTTTAAAATTGGTCTGTAACACTGCTTCTCTTAAATTCATTGTGACAATTAGAAGTGATGGTGTAAGTTCAGTGCTTTCACATTCTTGGTGATATAAAGTGGTCAGCTGGTTAGTTGTGCTGTTAAACCATTAATTTAACCTTTGGGTTAATTTCTAACCCAAATTGTCCTTCATTGTCTCATTTCATGCTTCCCCCAGCGACCCAGTCAGTGCTCAAAGACAATGCGCCCAAACAATGAGATAATTACATGCAAATGGAAGCTGTTATCCATACAAACACTGATTGTCAGAAATTAATTTATTAAGGGGCAATATTTGCCCCATAGATTTGTTATTATGGTATGTAACTCTGGTTAATTTCTACATTATTGCACATCTTTCCTCGGATGAAAGTGTTTGGTAAGTGCATATAAATGTAAAATGTAATTTGCACAAGAAGTAATTGACTTAATGTTTTTATAGAGAAACATTTATAATAAGAATTAAGTAAAAATAAGAAAGTGCCTCCTTCCATTAACAAGCTTTGCATACCAGTAGAATTATAGGGACAAGAAATAAAGGACTATATGTAAAATGTCCTTTATCTGGAGAATCAGAGCCAGCTTCAGTTTAGTTTGTGGCTTGCACTGTATATTTTTTCAGTTTATGGGACTTTAGTATTTAAGTCATAAATACTAAGAAATGTGAATTACATGAAATTACACAACCCCATGTTTGCATGAAGAATAGGACGCAGGAGAAGAAAGTTCAACACTCTTCAACAATAAAAAAGTGAAACACAAATGTGATGTTTATCTAAAGTCATTTTTGCTTATTAGTATGATTGAATTGGATCACTGAAGGTCAGCAGCAGAAACACTGATTAATAAAATGGGATTAAATACATAAAGGATAACATTTAGTTATGACAGGATTGCATCATATTCTGAGTTTAAATTTCACTTCATTTTGAGAAATACTGAGTCTATTTTTGGGCAAGTGAGATGAGTAAATGCATGTTCACATTTACAGTAACATCATGTTCACACAACACCTCTGCACTTACTCTCAACATGGGGACCGGAGAGCTAACAGTCAATAAACAGGAAAACAAAGTAACTGGAATTACTTATTTAAAAAAGTAATTTAGATGTTTTCTTTTTAAATTAAAAAGTAATGCATTACTTTACTAGTTACATGAAAAAAGTAATCTGATTACGTAATTCACATTACTTGTAATGTGTTACCCCTAACACTGACAAAAAGCACTCATGTTTTGTCTAAATAGTAATAACTGCCTGAAGCAAACAAATCTCTTAGTCTATGTCTACATTAATCCAGATACAGTAATTAACATTAATCTGGATTTTAAAATTGTGTTTTCATTTCAAAACATTCTCTGTTTTCATTTGTGTTTTCAAGCATTTTGAATGAATGAATGAATATTAATCTCTTTCAGTGATTAATATATTGGAGCTCCTTGAAGCACGTCAGACAGCTGCAGCTATAGAGAATCTGTCTGGAGCTCTGCAGACGGTAAGAGATCTGTACATCACCTCCACATTCATGCTGCCACCCAAACTTGGCGGCGTTTTATTCGGTCTCTATGATAAAGAGGACAACAAGAAATACCTGGAGATTGCTGCTGTAGGCAAGATCAACAAATGTAAGCTCTTTTTTTGCCATATTGTACATTTGCAAACATTTATCCAAATGCAATTTGTGTAGGTTCTCAGTAGTTTAAGTCTTTGCTTATGATTCCTGACTTTGGCTGCTTTCTTTCCTCAGTACTGGTGCGATACTTGCGCTCTGATGGAAAAGCTCATGCTGTCAATTTACAAAATCCAGTCCTCGCTGAGGGACGCACCCAATCACTTATACTCAGAATGAGTGGACTGAGACGCAGTCACATAAACCTAGAGCTTTATGTAAACTGCCGTTTGGTGGACTCTGCTCAGGGCCTCCCTTCATTTGTCGGGCTTCCATCAAAGGCAGAATCTGTGGATGTTCGTACCGGACAGAAATCTTATGCCAGGATACAGGTGATTCATTTAGGTCAACAATTTATTAATATCAATTACTCTTCCTCATGTTGTTCCAAACCCTTAAGACTTTGCTCATCTTTGAAAAAACACAAATGAAGATATTTTAAGTGAAACCTGAGAGATTTCTGTCCCTCCATTAAAAGTACACATCTAAAATGTAAAATGCTCATTGATATTATTAAAGATGTAAACATAATCAATATGAATTGAGCAGTTTAATCCAAGTCTACAGTGATACAATCACTTTTTGTGATGAACAGATATAATTTAGACTTTTATTCATATGGATTATGATGTTTGCTACAATGTCTTTTTATACTTTTTTTTTTTTCAGTGGATGAGAGTGAATGAGGGCATATTAAAAATATATTTATGTGTTGTGAATATGGATTAAAAAAGTGAATTTGAAAACAACATGAGGGTGAGTAAATGACAGGATTAAATTTTTGGGTGAACTATCCCTTTAAAGTAGCTGCACAGCTCATAAATGATATTTAAAATTGTGTTTTTTATGCTTTTTAAGTGACTTAAATATGGCTTTGGCTTAATTTTTTGACCTGACGGTCAATAAAACTGGTTAGAAAAGTCTCACAGACTTATTTTTAAAGAGCAACTCAAACCATATAGACCAAAATATCATAGAGACTCAGAGGTGGGCTCTTTTAAATCTTCACATATGCAAAGTTGTGCAGACATCCTAGAAAATGTGTTTAGTACAACTGTTGTTGATTTTACACTGAGACCTGACTGAAAACACACTCTCTGAGCAATAGGTGTAAATTTGCCTGTGTGAAGTTCAGTGTGTTAAGCAGTGAAGTCTGGAAAAAGAGGGATGAGGAAGCATGTAAATGTGTTCGTTATGAGTATGTATATATTTTAGGGCTCAATAGAGTCAGTTAAACTGGCTCTCGGAGGTTCTCTGGCTACAGCTGGTCTCCTCATTGACTGTCCATTCCAAGGAGATTCAGCTATAAACAATGCAGGTAAGCACTATTCTTACAGCATAAGAGGAACTTGCAATGTTTTTCACATACTGTATTTAAAAATACATTCTGCACAGTGTAGTATTACATTCCAAACATTGTCATGTCATCATACTGCCCTCTCGTGGCAATGCAGAAATGCCACAGATATTAGTGTTACAAACAATTCATGAATTTTGAAAATGAGGAATATCTTCAAATGTAGAAAATCTTTTACCATTCAAAAATTTGGGGTCAGTAGGATTTTTAAATACTTTTATTAAGCAAAGATGCTTTAAAATGGATCAAAGTGACAGTAAAGATATTTATTATGTTACAAAATATTTCAATTTCAAATAAATATTTCAAATTTTTTTGGATTTTCAATTTATCAAAGAATCCTGGAAAAAAGTGTCACAGTTACCACAAAAACATGAAGCAGCACAACTGTTTTATAACATTGATAATAATCAGAAATGTTTCTTGAGCAGAAAATCAGCATTTTAGAATGATTTCTGAAAGATCATGTGACACTGAAGACTGGAGTAATGATGCTGAAAATTCAGCTTTAGCATAACAGAAATAAATTACATTTTACAAAATATTGAAATAGAAAACAGCTATTTCAAATTGTAACAACATTTCAAAATATTTTATTTTTACTCTATTTTTGATCAAATAAATGCCACCTTGGTAAGCATGACTTCTTTCAAAAACATTAAAAATCTTACCAACCCCAAATTTTTGATCGGTAGTAGAATTATATACATTAGTTTTTGAACTAGAAACATTTCACAAAATGTGACTGTTGTTTCTTTACAGTAGGGAGTGACATTAACGCCATCCTCGGTAAATATCAACAAAGATTCAATCATATGTAAATGTACTATCATGCCTGTAATGCTTTTCTGTGATAATAAAAAGAGCCTTTCATATGGCCAGGTGATCACACCAAAGCTCTGATCGGACAGTTGATCATCTTTAACCAGATAATGGGAGAACTGAGAGAGGATATCAGAGAACAGGTAAGAGAAAACCATAGAGAAATAAATGAATGAAGATGAATGAAGGAACCGGCTTAGATGTCTTCAGCAGCCCTAAAACTGAATATGAGATTATGTGGCTCACAGGAATAGTTTTCACAAAGCCAGTCTACAAATCACTTAACTATAGTTGTCTCTGCATGTTAAGCTTGCATTGGAGGACATATTTTATTACAGACTTCTGTTATAATTTGGGACATTGCATTTATAAAATTTAATTCTTTCTACTTTGATGTGTTTTCAGACAAAAGAGATGTCTCTCATCAGAAACACCATTCTTGAATGCCAAGTGTGTGGTAAGGGATGGAGAAAGAGCTTGAACAGGATAATGGCAGACCAGGCTTTGATAAACATGTCTGAAGATTGTCATGGAATAGAGGTAATCTGTATGTGTGTCTCTCTGTTTATCAGGATTTCATGAGCCTCAGTCTCAATGTCATCCTAACCCTTGCTATAACGGCGTGAGCTGCATGGAGAGCATGATGTACCCCGGATATCAGTGCGGCCCCTGTCCAGAGGGCATGACTGGAAACGGAACACACTGCCAGGACATTGACGAGGTTCCTGTAGACAGCATATTATTATTATTATTATTATTAGTTTGCTAAGGCAAAAATTACTAAGTTCATTACCTGAGTCATGCCCTGTGACTTACTTATACTTATATGCACTTATAATTACACTTATATGCAAATTGAAGTAACACTTTATTTTAAGGTGTCCTTGTTACACGTTTCATGTACTTACTATTATAATAACAATAAATTATGCATAATTACATGCAAGTAACCCTAAACCAAACTGTAATCCTAACCCTAACCATATAGTAAGTACAAGTAGTTATTTAATATTACTCAGTACTTAAATGCATAATTACACTGTAACAAGAACACCTTAAAATAAAGTGTTACTATATTTTCTTTGAAATATGGTTAAAGTGTACTGCTGAATGTACTGACAAGCATTTATCAAAAACCAAAATATACGTAATTTATTCTACTGAAAATTATATTTCATGTATTTAAATGTTTGTAATTACACATTTGTAACAATGAAGTTTCAATTTAGCATATTTAAAATATATTAGCTTTAAATGTAATATTGAATATTACTATTAAAATTATAATCAAGTACTTACATGTGCTTTAGTATGTTAGTCAAGTCAGCACATCAAAATAAGTGTATTTCTTTAAGTCACGACAAAAGATTAATAAACATTTAAAATGTACTTTAAAGTAAAACTTAATTTGACATTATTACAAAGTGCACTTTTTAGGTGTATTAAGAAACATTAAAGTGTGCTCTCTGTAAGTTATTTCTAAGTAGCCTTTTATTTCTTTAATATTATATAATCTAAGTCATTTTTTTATATATATTTTTAAAATTTGAAGTACACTGCAAGTGCACATTTAATACAATTCAATACAATTTTTTTGCTTTACTTTTCTTTTATCCTTCAATATCTTTCTTTGTCATAGTGTACTGCTCAGCCCTGTTTCTCTGCAGAGTTGTGTGTGAACACAGCTAAAGGCTTCACCTGTGAGTCCTGTCCCATAGGATTCACCGGTCCAACACTCTGGGGGGTTGGTTTTGAGTTTGCCAAGAGCCACAAGCAGGTAAAAAGTATAACAAATCCAATTACAACAGAATTTTACATTGAAGTGAATAGGCTTTTACTGTGTGAATGTTGTTTATTTTTTCAGGAATGTGTTGATATTGATGAGTGTGCTGGGCACTCTGGTGCTTGTGTGCCCAACTCAGTCTGTATAAATACAGTGGTGAGTAAACTTTGCATCAAAATCTGCATATAAATTAAAAAAACAATAGAATTGGCATGTCAAGCAGAGCAGCCATATGCAATGAAATGTGAATGTACTACTACCGAACTGACTGCTCTCTTTTTATAGGGATCGTTCAAGTGTGGCCAGTGTAAAGCTGGATTTGTGGGTAATCAGACTGCAGGCTGTTTTGCAAGAAGGACTTGTGAAACTCTGGGCTATAACCCCTGTGATGTGAATGCACACTGTGTGATGGGCCGTAACAGTGACATTTCCTGTGTGGTGAGAATCTAAATACTCTTAAAACTTCATAATAAAGCCAGATAATTTCCTTCCTAAACGTTAAGATAACTACCTGGAAATGTTGAATCCAAAACCTTTCATTTGTGTTTAAAGTACATGCAGATCTTAACTGAGACAACAAATTCTTTAAATAAAGAATAACCAAAAAGCTGATTTTTCTCTCCATTTTGTGTCTTGCAGTGTAACGTTGGCTGGGCAGGTAATGGGAACATCTGTGGTCCAGACTCAGACATTGATGGTTACCCTGATGGGCCTCTTCCATGCATTGACAACGACAAACACTGCAGAGCGGTACATACTCAGTTTTTAGGAGGGAATTCACTAAGAATGAATTGCATGTTGTAGTGTAATAGCGGTTCAAATAGCACCTGTTAAATTGGATTGCAAGTAGGTTTTATGCATTAAAAAGTGACATGACTGTTTACTGAATTTGCCCAATTTTATCCAGTTCATTGTTTACAACCCTTTTCTGCTTAACTGATTAGAGTCTTCTTTCAGCAAAACACGTATACTTTCATTTCTGTTGTGATTTCTTAATCATTCTGGTGTAATATGCATATAAAATTAAATTTCCCTTGAATAGTAATAATAAATTAAAATAATAATTTGAATATCCCTGTGCAGGACAACTGTGCAAATACCCCAAACTCTGGGCAAGAGGACACAGATGGAGATGGGATTGGTGATCAGTGTGATGAGGATGCAGATGGAGATGGAATTAAAAATGTTGAGGTTACTGATCAAGTGGCGATGAATTGTACAAATATTTTAACAATCGTTGGATACCAGACTGTTTATACATGGGCTCATGTCCTTGAACATTTCTATTTTTTATTTATTTAGAAACAAGTTCTTCATGTGTCACATTCTAAGCAGTAGCTATTTTAATTTTGCAGGACAACTGTCGTCTGGTTCCTAATAAGGACCAGCAGAACTCTGACACAGACTCCTATGGTGATGCTTGTGATAACTGCCCCAACGTTCCCAATGGAGATCAGCTTGATACTGATGGCAATGGCAAGGGAGACATCTGTGACAATGATATTGATGGAGATGGTCAGTCCGATTGACTTTTAACTGTTCTGTGGTTTTACAGCATTATACCGCATCATCTGTTCTCACCACTTTATTTTTTTTACAGGCATCCCTAATGTTTTAGATAACTGTCCTAAGATACCCAACCCCATGCAGACAGACCGAGACGGAGATGGTGTGGGTGATGCGTGTGACAGCTGTCCTGAGGTCAACGATCCATTGCAGGTTAGACAAAGAGAGCTATTTAATGCTAAATGGAAGGGAAGGAAAGAGGGGGTGTCTCTAAGGATAAAGCTGAAGGTCCTTTAGGCTGAGATGTCTAAAAAAGGCAGGAAGAGATACAAGCTGAGATAGTGAGGTCATCAGGCTGGAATGATGTATATCTGTGTATCATCTGTGTAGAAGTAGCTTTTATGATAGTGCCCAGTGAGGATGTGTATATATAGAAAAGCAGAGGACCAAGCACTGAACCTTGCGGCACCCCAAAAACTAGATGTTATCACATGAAGTACAAGTCCCACAGTACGTCTACTTAGGCAAACTTTGATCATATTCCTCAAAATATGAAGACTCAAAATGACTCATTCATGATTGACCCATCACTAGTTCAGAACTCTTTAATTTGATAACTACAGATACAGTAGCCCATGTTAGGGTTAACTGCTGTTTTTCAGCTAACAAGAGGTTTGCACTTGAATGACATCAGTTAAATATACCAAGTACAATGTTTCTTCCATAATTATTATTAAAAGGCATATATAATAAATAAAATTAAGTTGATTGAATTTTGTGAACAAATAGTGGCACTTTAGTCAGTGATGGCAAAGGGACAGGTACTCTAGTCACCTTGCTTTTCAAATATGACTGTAATGATTCATTTCTGTATTTTGCCATTTTTGCAGTCAGATATGGACAACGATTTGGTGGGAGATGTATGTGATACAAACAAAGACATGTAAGTAAATAAATGATTATTTTTAGAATAGGTATAATGATTTTTACTGTTCTCTTAAAGTGTTATACTTGATTTTAGTCAGTTTCAGTGTTCTTTTTGCGGTAAGATTCATTACTCAGCAAAATCTGATTGTCATTAATTCTTTAAAGCTCTAGTGAAAATGATTCTTTGTGTTTAGGGATGGTGATGGATATCAGGACACGCGGGATAACTGCCCTGAAGTGCCCAACAGTTCTCAGCTGGACTCAGATAATGATGGCATCGGGGACGAGTGTGATGATGATGATGATAACGATGGCATTCCAGATATCCTTCCTCCTGGCCCAGATAACTGCAGACTTGTTCCCAACCCCAGTCAAAAAGATACTGATGGTCTGATTCTTAATTCTGTATTTTGGAAAAACATACTAGCATACTACTAAAAGTAATATCTCTAACTTTTGGAGTTAATGAAGTTTGACTGGAGTTTGATTAAAGCTGCAAAATAACATCATTTTATTTCTGAGATGATATCTGGACCATACATAATGTGTGCTGTTTTACAGACTTTTCATTTTAAAAATAGTATGCAGTGACCAGTAAACTAGTATTCTTTTCCAAAACACTTTAGATCTGTAACATATAACCTTATTGTATTACTGTTCCAATCTAGAAATATTTGTTTGTACTTTCTCTCCCATCAGCCAATGGAGTTGGTGACATGTGTGAGACAGACTTCGACAATGATAAAGTGACTGACTTGTTGGATGCGTGTCCTGAAAGTGCAGAGGTCACTATGACAGATTTCAGAGCATTTCAGACAGTCATTCTCGACCCGGAAGGAGATGCTCAGATCGACCCCAACTGGGTGGTGCTGAATAAGGTGATCATTAAACACAAATTCTTATCTTTTACAGTAATTATAATTTTAGGGATTTATTTTATCAGCTAGTTTTGCACATTGTAGACAAAGTCTGTGAAGTATTATAAAACAGCTTTGGTGTTTTTTTAGGGAATGGAGATTGTGCAGACCATGAACAGCGACCCTGGTTTGGCTGTGGGTACGTACGTAAACTCATTTTCATAGAGACTCCATACAATCAAAATTGGCGTTTCTGACTTTTACATTTACTTCACTTCCAACAGGTTGATATAGACATCTCTGTGTCTCAACAGCTGTATTAACCTCTTTATTTTTTTTACTTAGGCTACACAGCGTTTAATGGTGTCGATTTTGAAGGCACGATCCATGTGAACACTGCCACTGATGATGATTACGTGGGATTCATATTTAGCTATCAGGACTCGTCCAGCTTCTATGTGGTGATGTGGAAACAGACAGAACAGACGTACTGGCAGAATTTACCTTTCAAATCCTCTGCTCAACCTGGACTACAGCTTAAGGTGAGAGTACACTAAAAATTAAAATTAAGGCTGTCAATTGATTAAAATATGTAATTGAATTATGTACATGATATGCAGGTTAATCTCAATTAAATGTGAATATTTGCTGAGAAAAGCAAAGCAAGGAAAGTACATTGTTGTGACAGATGAATAAAGCATTGAATAGAGGAAAAGTGTTGCATTTTTAGGAATATGAGAAAGGAATGTGGGGGAAAAAGATGGGAAAATAGGATTGGGATATAGTATATTTAAAACGCAATTCATTCCTGTGATGCAAAGCTGAGTTTTTAGCATTATTACTTCAGTCTTCAGTGTCACATGATCCTTCAGAAATCATTCTAATAATGTTTCTTATTTTTAGTGTCAGTGTTGAAACCAGTTGTGTTGCTTCATATTTTTGTGGAAACCATGATATATTGTTTTCAGGATTCTTTGATGAACAAAGTTTAAAATATTTTCAAATCTTAACTGTAATTTTTTTATCAGTTTATTCAGCATCCTTGATGAATAAATGTATTAATTCTTCTTAAAAAATTAAATCTTGCAGATTGTAATCTTTTAAAAGTAGTGTGTACATGTAAATATTTAGTTTAAAAGTTTTACTAACATCACCCAGACATTTTCACCCAGTCATCTCTTTTGACCTCACTCTTCCAGGCAGTGAAGTCTCGTACAGGTCCGGGTCAGTATCTGCGTAATGCCCTGTGGCACACAGGAGACACACCAGGGGAAGTTACCTTACTTTGGAAGGACCCACGAAATGTGGGCTGGAAGGACAGAACGTCCTATCGCTGGCACCTCACTCACCGCCCACAGGTGGGCTACATACGGTGAGAGCTAATCTGACTCTAAACGTTAAGTGAACAAGTACTGTATATCTGTTACTACAAAAACTTGGAAAAAGAAATTGAGTCTGACTGGATTCTTTATATCTATTTTACAGATTAAGACTGTATGAAGGTACAGCCCTGGTGGCAGATTCAGGAGTCGTGATAGACACAACTATGAGAGGAGGGCGGCTGGGCGTCTTCTGCTTCTCTCAGGAGAACGTCATATGGTCTAATCTGGCCTATAGATGCAATGGTAAGTAGCATGATTTAAGTATCTGAGGGTCAATCTGACAGTTGTTTTTGTTTGCAACTCAGTACAGTGTTTGAGTGTCTCAGATTAACTCACTTTTTGTATATTGCACAGATTCTATTCCAGATGACTTTATGCTGTACCGGAAGCAGATGAATGCAAGGACATAAGCATCCCTGCATCTCAAGAAGCTATGTGTGTTTATGTATATGTGTGTGTTCAGAGAGGTAGGAAGAGATAATGACTGAAATTAGTTTTTTATCTTTTGAAAATCTGAAGAGTATTAAAATTATATACTACACAGCACAAGTTTGCATTGTGCACCATCATGAGTATTGTGGTGTGGTATAAGAAAAATGTTTTACTGTGCTATTTGGGTGAGAATCAACAAACCCTAAAATAAAAAGCTAATGAAATAAATGTTCTAAAGATTTGAAAGCAATTAATAAGGTTGTAAAATAATACAGGCAATAAAAATGACTAAATAAGTTGACAGTGAATTTGGCGGCTTGCAAACATTGTTAATAAAAATGTGTTCACAGACATTTGTCCATGAAAAATGTGCACAGTCATGTTGTCTTAATTCAGTGATTGAGCAATTTTCTCATGGTTTCCCCATCTTGTTCCTCACAAAGCCTCTTTCATCCAAAGAGACTGTGATTATGAGGTTATTTTGTTCATTTCAGTACCATGGACAGGGCTCTACTACATAATTTTAAATGCATAACTGGTGTATTTGTATGATTTAGCCGAGTCATAAACCATTTGGTGGTTAGGAATGGTGTGAGATTAGGAGCCACAGCAGTATAAGCAAGACAAAAGAATGCCAGCAACATGCTAAAAAGGAATTTACAGATCTATAATGTGTTATACTTTGATATATATAAATTAGTAATTCAGACTGAGATGTATTGTATGTACTGTTATGATTTATGCACTCTATGGCTATCCAGTGCATTCATCTAATGTGATTGACAGGGGTTGGCTGGCACAGGGTTAATTTCTGGTTCATAAATAGATGCTGTCACAAAATGTACATCTGAATGTTTTTCCTCTCAACCCACACATTGTGCAGTGCAAAGCATAAAATTAACCAAAGACTTAAACTACTTCAGTCTGTGTGCATTGAATTTATTTAATACACGAGTTTCACAATTTGAGTTGAATTACTGAAATAAATGAACTTTTCCACGTCATTCTAATTTATTGAGATGCATCTGTATGTATTTCCTATTATTACATTATTTCTAGGCATTACAATAGCATAGTTATCAATACACATATTACAGTGGCCTTGGTGATATAATGCCATTCTAATTGTCCTCTCTCACTCATTTACTCAGTTCTCTTGTATTGGTTTGTAAGTGGTGAAGTCTTTTACCTTTACATACTGGCCAAGAGAAGGAAATGATCCAGTTGTCTGTTTCAAAGGCCCAAAAACAGCAGAACAAAAAGTGGAAATCAAACAAGGGAACCTGCAATATGACCTGAAACTTCGACAGATTTTCAGAAACATAATGGTTTCTCATAGAGTTTCAATAATAAGAGATGGTCATGTTATATGTTGTCAGCTGTAATTTCTCATTCTATAGAGCAGAGAAAGCAGGGACTGCTACCAGCCAGTTCAAATCCAAGTCACAGTCTATAGATGTTTAGACTTTCTAGCGTTTGATCACTAGAGGGCAACATACAACTGAATGTAAAATATAACAGCAGAAAACAACACATTTCTTTCAGAGTTTGTTTGCTACACTTTTGATTTCAGCATGTCTTTAAGATTGCAAACTTAGTGGTCACAAGTCACTATTTATATCCACCATCTTGCAAATTAAGGTTCAGTCAGTGTCTTCTACCCCTGCACTTCACATGTGCTTTAGTATGTTAGTTCATTTATACATTAAAAGAAGTGCAGGCTACTATTTTTAATTTGACATTATAATAAAGTGCTCTTTTTAAAAGTGTACAGAAGTGTTATGAAACATAGCAATGAAAGTGAACTGTCTTTGTCCTTTTATTTCATTATTATTATATTTTTAGCAAATACTTTTAGATTTGAAGTACACTAGAAGTGCATATTTAATCAAATTAAGCACACTTCTTTTTTTCACAAAAGTTGTTTTGTTTAAAACATAGAGATAGCATGTAAGGTTCACTTATGTTCTTTTCTCCCTTCCATCCTGTTTCACCAGGAGGTGAAATATAGCATGCAATTTAGTCTGTGGACCAAAAAGACCGGAAAGAGTCAGAGGTTTTATTCACTGCACCTTTATTATTGCAAACACACTGCACAAATATTAATTGTCATGTGTTGATCCCCGGGTAATAAATCCTTATTATGTCAAAGGGAAGCATGTGCTGCCACCACACAGATTGACTGGTTTGCTAGATGGTGAAAATGTCCACTCTGACAAAAACATCACTCTCATACCCAGCACCTGTTTGCTTGAGTTGCCAAGCCTCCAAATCACTCTTTCTGAACAACACTTTGTTGCATTTGCTGAGCAATTTTGCAATCAAGTGATATAACAGTGTTATCAAATCAACTCCATGTCACGCTGTTACTACAAGTGCTCACCAAGACTCCATTTATTTAATAATATAATAACAGCCTAATAATATTCAAAATATTTTTTTTTCTGTTTAAATATATTTTAAAATGTAATTTATTCCTGTAATGCAAAGCTGAATTTTCAGCATCATTACTCCAGTCTAAAGTGTCACATGTTCCATCAGAAATTATTTGAATATGCTGGTTTGCAGCTCAAGAAACATGTTATTATTTCTTATTCTACTTGTGTTGATGTGTGTGTGCAGAGCTGTTGTATGCAGTGAAGAGGATGATATTAGCTGTAGGTCACATGTCTTGAGGAGGAGCTTCAGCTGAACACAGTGTGATGTGCAGCACAGAGGACCAGAGCTCAAACTCCAAACTCCTGCTGTCAGCACAGCGGCTGGAGCCGCGCATACAGATGCTTATGTATTCAAGTGCGTCTTTGCATAGCCTATATATATTTGGACGGGTTTTCTGTAACTAGCCCAAACATGTTCGGACTTCATCAGCTGTTTGTTCAAAGTGCATAAAGCGGACCATGAGGGATGGAACTGCATTGCCATGAAATAAGTTTGATTTGGTGTAAATCCTCCCCTTCAAGTTCATTCGCGTTCAAAAGAGGACACTTCACGAGCATCATTTCTGGATAATGGACATATTTAAACAGGAACGACATCAAGGACTTTGTTTGTAACTCGAGCAGACACAGAGAAGTGATCCGCCGTTGAACACAGAGCAGTGGATGCGCTTAAGTTAACTCTGTGGTCAGGTTTTTCATAAAGGAAGGATTTAATGCACACATTAATGCAGTGAGCGCACGCGCGCGCGTGTGTGTGTGTGATGTGCGGGACGCGGTGAACCGCAGGGGTGAACTGATGCGATGTCCGCCGTCGAACAGGTGAGCAAAACACCCCCCTCATGGGAAACGACCACAGTAACCTAAAGAGTACAGTCACTATTCTTAAAATAAATAAATAAATAAAAATGACCAATATTAAGTTGAAATGGAATCTAATTTAAGGTACTTGCATACTTCAAATAGATTTTTCTAGTTAGTAAAGTTGTCACTGCAATAAAACTGGTTATTCGATAGCCCATTAGACACCACTGTCAAAGATATTTTAAAAAGACCGAAAAATTCAGACTCTGTTTAATAATGCAATATGCAAATACAAACAGCTCTACATTGTTAGGCTATAATGTGTAATATATAAACAATGTCAAATCAAGTAAAAAAAATCTGTGTGTGTGAAGCAAATAATAATAATAATAATAATAATAATAATAATAAATAAGATTTCTACAATATGGGTAGGCTACAGCACTAATCTATGCAAAAAAGTCTGAGACCACTGGTGAACATGATTCTATTTTTATACCTAATTGAATGCAACTGTCATTACAAATTATTTCTTGGTGTTTGGTTTATCACTTTCATATAGTTCCAAACTGTATGACTTTCTTCTGTGGAGAAATTTTAGTAATGCTCATTTCACACTTTATAAAATGCATTTATAAAGAAACTATAGACTCCATAAACTCGCCATAAATTCAAAACATCATAAAATGATCTAGTAGCAAACATTAACAAATAGTTCATACACAACTTCTTAAAAAATAGCTATTTGAACAGATTGATATTTAAGTTATTATATAATGATAATATTCACCCCCAATAAGCAGTAAATGCTTAGACTCAGTGAGTTATCAGTGAGTCGTATGGATCAGTTGGATTTGTGAACAAATCATTCAGACCTGTTTTGTGAACTGGTCATTGAATTCACTGATTCATTGATTCATTGATTCGTTGAAAAGAACAGTCTCAAGAGTGACTCATTCACAACTCAAATATTACTTCACCATAACCTATTATAAACACACTGGGGAGATCAAGGAAGCATCAAGAATTACATTTCTTTAATATTCAATTTTTTTTTTTAATTTAAACATAAATTTAAATTATTTTGTCACATAAAACTACTGCATGATGACTAGAAGTCTCAGAATATGTTTTATGGATCACCTTTTGCAAATATTTATGATATTTTTATGCAGATTTTTATTTATTTTATTTTTTATTATTATTATTATTTATTTATTTATTTTATTTTTTTTACATGAATGCACCAGTGCATTTTTTTTTTTTTTTTTTTTTTTCAGTGTTCCACAGATAAAATAGAAAGGTTTGAAACAACATGCAGAATAAATGATGGCAGAATTGGGTAGCACTTATAAGTAATACAATAAGGTTACAATAAGGTTCCGTTTGTTAACATTAGGTAACTGCGTTAGTTAACATGAGCTAAAAATGAAAAAATACTTCTAAAGCATTTATTATATATTTATACTATACTTTAGTTATTGTTAATTTCAAAATGTACTACTTAAATCAAAAGTTGTATCTGTTAACATTATTTATTGGACCTAAACTAAGATTAACTAATTGTGAACAATTGTATTTTTATTAACTGACGTTAAAATAGATTAATAATACTGTAAAGATGTATTGCTTATTGTTAGTTAATGTTAGTTAATGCATTAACCTGTGTTAACTAATGGAACCTTATTGTAAGTGTTGACCATAATTTTCATTTTTGGGTGAACTAATCCAGTTAACATAGTAAATGTGACAAACTGACTTATTTAATGAGAGACAGAGAGAAATAGTGGAGAATCTTTAATATATTTGTCATTATTTTGCATGTTCATAATTGCTTAGAAGTAACTTACATCTTTGACAAAAGCAAAAAAAAAAAAAGCAAAAAAAAAGTAGGTTCGGATATTTTTCTTGTCAACAGAATAGTTCTAAAAGAAGCTAAATAAATGAATGAATTAATTAATGAATAAATAAATAAATAAATAAGGTTGAGAACCAGCACTGTATAATTATAAATGAACATTACCAATATAAATGTTGCAAAAACAGTTTTAATTGTTAGTTTATTTTTGTTACCAAAAAATGCATGTCAGAGGCTTCTCTCTTTCTATGAATTTACATTTATTAACTATCGTTTAAAGTTTCATTTATGTATTATAATACTCTACATATAATCTTTTCAGGAACTCATCCATGCCCATCTTGACCTTCCAGATTCCAAACAGTGAGGCACAAGCACTTTATTTTTGAGCCACATCAACCCACACAGCTGGTCGCTTCAGCACCTAAGTGGACTCATGGGTACCGTACTGTCCCTCTCGCCTGGTCCTCGAAAATCTGGTTATTATGACGACCGGCCCGGTTCTCTAAGCCATTACCCGAGCCTGAGCAGCCGCTCGCTGAACACCCAAAAAGACCGCAGCCTCAAACGCGGCCACTCCATCTTCCTCCCCGCTCTCACCTGGAAACGCCTGGTGGCCTCCACCAAGAAGCGGGGCGAGTCCAAAAAAGCCTATCCTGGAGGTCAAGGGGCCGTCAGGGCTCCTCTCAACAACAATAACATCTACCAGAAAGATCCGGTCTTGCACCTCAACCACGAAAATGTGAAGAAGTCTCTCTCCTGCGCCAACCTCACTAGCTACGATGGTCCAGCGGGTCTGGGCCTGGGTGTTGGACTGGGATACAACAAACCGCAGCAGATTTCCTCCGTTAAGAAGATCGCGCCCACATGCACCTCCTCGCCCAAGCGCGTGATCGTCCAAGCCTCGACTAGCGAGCTGCTCCGCTGCCTGGGCGATTTTCTCTGTGGTCGCTGCTATCGGCTTAAGCACCTGTCCCCTGCCGATCCGGTCCTATGGCTGCGCGCTGTGGACCGCTCGTTGTTGCTCCAGGGCTGGCAGGACCAGGCCTTCGTGACGCCGGCCAACGTGGTGTTTGTCTACATGCTGTGCCGCGATGTGGTGGATGGCGACGCGGTGTCTTCAGAGCATGAGCTCCAAGCAATTCTCCTAACCTGCCTGTACCTGTCGTACTCCTACATGGGGAACGAGATCTCATACCCACTCAAGCCCTTCCTGGTGGAGGCGGCTAAAGAGGCATTCTGGGACCGTTGTTTGGCCATTATTGACATCACCAGTGCCAAGATGCTGCGCATCAATGCAGACCCGCATTTCTTCACGCAGGTCTTCGCCGATCTGAAGAGCGAAGGAGGTTGCGCTTTGCAGGACTACGCTAGAGTTCTGGATCGGTGAAAAGAGGACGAGGCAGATTATCTCTGCAAATGTGACACCGTCAACATCTCGCACCTTCATTCCATCATTCTGGCCCCCCATATGCCTTGTCATTTAACATTATGAGTCTTGTTTCTACTGACCATTCTTCAAGAAACAGAAGAAACATATTCCTGCTGAAAAGACCAGCTGTGAGAATGTCCAGAATGGTGTATGTTGAACTTTGTTGACTTTTTGGTGGTTACGATAGTTAAGAATCATGCTGATGACCATCTGTGATGGTCTTTTCAGCAGTAGAAGAAAGCATAGTGAGCTTCTGGATACAAAAGCAGCATCGAAATAACATACGCTCTTAAAAAGGTTCTTTATTGGCATTAATGGTTCCATGAAGAACCTTTAACATCCATGGAATCTTTCCATTCCACGAAAGGTTCTTTATTGTAAAGTAAGGTTCTTTCAATTCTTCAAGGTTCTTCGCACTAAGGAATGTTTCTTTTAAGAGCTGTTCCCTGAAAGGTTCTTTGAGGAACCAAAAATGGTTTTTCTATGTCAGGGGTGTCCATTCCTGCTCCTTGAGGGCAGAGTTTAGCTCCAACTAGCTCCAGCACACTTGCCTGGACATTTTTAGTGAGTCTGAAAACCTTGATTAGCTTTTTCAGATGTGCTTATTCAGGTTTGGAGCTAAACTTTGCAGGACAGTGGTCCTCCAGAAGCAGGTGTGGATACCCTTGCTCTAAGGCATCACTGCAAAAACACCTTTTGGAACCTTTTTTAAGAGAGTATAAAGGTTCTTCAGATTTTTAAAATATTCTTCATACTAAGAAAAAATGGTTCTTTTTTAAGCTGTTCACTAAAAGGTTCTTTGCTCAATCCAAAATGATTCTTCTATTGTGTTACTACAAAAACCCTCTTTCTGGAAATCCCAAATTTTTTTTCTTTCTCATTCAATTCCCATATCTCAAAAATTAAATATAGTCATAATCTAGGGATGAACATCAAAATGAAAGGAGAACTGCATAGAAGTTTGTTTACGCTACTGTCAACCCACTATTTTTTAAAAGTAGTTACGATTCCTTTACTAAACATTTCGGTTCCTCTACCTTCTCGACATCTAGTCTGAGAGAAACTGCAACAGAAACCATCCAACAAAGAGCAATTTAGTGCATGTGTGTGATGGACGGCAAACAGTGAGCATCAACAGCTGTTGGTTGTCGCGTTGTCCTTCCTTTATTTCATGTGCTGGACGTTGGGGCACCAGCTGCAATGGCATTAACAAGATTAACAGATTAGTGTCACACACACACACACACACACACACACACACACAAACACAGGGAGTTCTCAATGCTTCTGCTTGCTATCCAGCTCTATAGGTTGATTGGCTAATTCATGTAGGCCATATACACTAGTATATGTTCTGTCCTGCATGTCTTGGCATCTGTGTAGCAATAGAGTGTCTTTGAAAATCTGTGTCAAATTTGAACGAGATTATAAAAAATGTATCCTTTCACTTTAGAGTGAGAAGGAAATGAACAATGAGGCCTGATTCTCTTAATGCTCTCAGATCACTGTTGTTTACTTGTGTTACTCAGTTTCTTTGAAATATCATATTTATGTCCCTTAAAGTCAATCAAAATTTATCTTATTTACTTTCCTTAAACACACACGTGGTCTTATTATGCACTATTCATCAGTGCACATTACTCCCAAGTCTATAGTTTGTAATCGTCCATCAAAACCTGCTCTGCTTTATCAAAAATGGTAAAGCGAGTAATAGATAAAACACGCATACTGACAGTCATGCATGCACATGCAGATACAACAGATGCCCTCTTCTGTGGGTCAGGGTTTCAGGTGTCAGCACTCAGACAGAAGAGCAGGGACAGGAGCATGTGGCACGGCAAGCACTCGTTAATCTTATTGTGGCGTTTTAAGGCAGGGCCATGGGCGCCATACTCCAGCTCCCCCGCAAAAGCCGACTTTAAACGCATACTTCAGCCCACACACACTCTCGTATATATGAGCACACATGCTTGCTCAAACGACCCGTAACCACTACACATACATTTTCAGGCTAGTAATCGTCAATGCACTGATACGCACGTGCATATACATGTACCTTCTCCCACACGCTGAAGCGATAATCAGCTTTTGATCCTTGCCAGCAACTGTGTAGAGTGAGCTGAAAATGCCACAATAACAAAATGCCATTCAGATCAGACGAGATTTCTCTTGCTGAAACGAGCAGAAAAGGCACATCTTGTGTTTTGACTGTGTGCTACGCAGATGTTACATAACAAACACAGGAAAACATAACTGTGAACTTTAAACAAGTACTTGCCTAATAGTTTTTTTTATAAAATAATTGTGAGGGGTTGAAGGAAAAACCAAGGTTTCATTTATTTTAAAAGCATGTACCCTTGTGAAAATGAAGTGCACTTTATTGTATTGAATGTGCACATGTAGTGTACTTCAAATCTTAAAAGTATGTTTTTGACATACTTAATATAAAAATGCCACTTAAGTGTACTTGAAAGACAACACTTTCATGACTGTTTCTTAACACACTTAAGTATACATTTAAAATTTCACTTTGTAATAATGTCAAATTAGACGTTTTACTTTAAAGCACAGTTTAAATCATGTTTAATAATCTTTTGTTGTGTTTTGTGTGTTGAAGTACACTTTGATGTTTAACTAACATACTAAAGCACATGGAAAGTACTTGATTATAAATTTAACTGTAGTCTGTTATTCAGTATTACATTTAAAGTTAATATATTTTAAATTCTCTAAATTGCAACTTCATCATTACAAATGTGTAAATGACAAATATATTTAAATATATGAAATACAATTTTCACAACTTCTCGTCAGTATAATTTGCATTTCTAAATATGGTTAGTGTAAATGGACTGCAAAATGTGCTGACAAGCATTTATGAAATTCATGTACTTAAATATGTATGTTATATTAAACTATACTACAGTTTAATTTAGTATGGTAAAGTGTACTTCTTTTCACAAGGGTAGAGACTCCATGAAATCCAGACTGGAAAGGCTTTTAGTCCATGTTTGTTTTTTGTTTTTTTAGCTTTGAAGTATCTATATGCTAATAAACTGACAAAATAGCTTTTAGCAGATATACAGTTTTAAAGTTCACAGCCTTTCCCTTCCAAGAAAACAAAAAATAAATATTGATGACTCACTCAGTCTATTTTTTTCTCAATCAAATGCTCTCTAGAATGAGAAAGTCCCTGCCAAAACCAAATACTTCTGACTAGCAATAGAAAGTTATGCTCTAAACCAAATGCCATTCCAATTTTTAAAAAAAGAACAAGCCCTTTGATAGTTCCAGCCCTAACGTCCTGTTTCAATGGGATATATCAATACAAAGAATAACATTTTAATTGTCTAAACTTTTTATGGGATCTTTAGTGTGTTTACATGGCGTAATACTACAGGAAGATACAGATATCAAGAGAACACAATTAGAAATATGACCACAAACACTCTTAGCATGAGTTGTTCTCAATTTGTAGCAGGTTTAATTTGGGACCCCAGCACAGGCTGTTTGTACTTAGTAATTTTCCCTTGCTAAACATCAAGGAAGACTGTTGCATAAAGGAAGTACCTATAAAGAGAGCCGGTGTGTCTACAGATCTCCATTTCAGCCTCTAGTCGTTTCCATTTCAGCCTCAGGGGAGGATGTTATTTACAGGAACTTGTGGCCACAGACAAGCGATTGACATACTATAGGGTGTAAATATCCCTCCTGATCCACTGTGATTCCCCCATCCTTCTCGCCTTTCACAAACACATTGTTTGTTTTCCTCGCCTCTGTTAAAGTGATTTAGTTTGCCCTTATTGTGTACAGAGAGCATTGACAGAGCATCGTTGTTGCATAGCTAGCGTGCACGGCCTTAGCAATGGGCTTGTGCGACGTGAACTAGTCTGCTGTGTTTCTATCTAAGACTGTTTGCGCTCCTGTCTGGCTCGCCATCTTGCACTACTGCTGGAACTGTTTCTCCATTGTTTCTCACCCATGTGTACTGATGCTCTGGGATTTCTCTGGAATATTTGCTGCCTTCAAGTCATATGGGAAGTTTCTGTTTGTGAGTTTATTAATCGTAATTATGATTTGATGTACGTTCAAGTGATCTGAAGTTGATTCATGGTGCAGTTTTCATGTTTTTTCACTTCCTGACAATATAAAAGAAGCGTAAAGTGTGTAACGCATTAGATTTATCACCAATCCCAATAAATTTATACAAAATGCATACAAACTAAATTATATACAGTTTATAATGAGCCTCTACTCATGAAGCAAGGGTTTCTACTCATAATTATGACATTGTAGTGGCATTCGTGAGCTTATCTCATAAATATGTGATGTTTTGAAGGCAGCAAGTATTCTAGTTTCCATACTTGCTCTGAACTTGTGATGAATGGTGATAAATATTTCAGATGTGCAATGTTTGTGCCTTGATCTGGATATAAACTGTCTCTCTAAACGTTAGTGATATTGAATTGGTAACAAAGACACAGACATAAATGCAAGACAGCAACCCAAGGAAAGCCATGTCTCAAAAAAGGATTGCTTATAGAGACTTTGATTTACTCAGGCTAGAATAATCATAACTCATGAGCCATTTTCCACTCCCATTGATGCTACTGTTTTCATCATTTCTTCTGTTGCCAGTCAATCAAATGGACCTGAAACCATGTGCAAACACCTTTGAAGGATGCGCTTGCACAAACGTCGTTGTTACACCTCAAATGCTTCATCGATTGCCGTACGTGGAGATTTTTAATGTGACAAAACAAGCACACAGAGACCTCAAATCCCTATGGATTTTCCAATGAAGAAAACGTGTGTCCTTAAACAGACAAAATTCTGGAAGGGACGACTGGCATGGGATTTTCAAGTCTGAATTAAGACACTACAACATGTAGATGGACACTCAGGATCTGGATGTTAAGTAGACTTTATTGTCCACTGCAAGTTGCCATTACTCTATGAGTTACGGCTACTAAGTTGTATCAATGTTTTCAATGCTGCTAAATGTATGTAGAATACAAAAGGAACGCCATGTAGAGTCTGGATACCGAAACATATCTAGTGTGGTGTAAATATGTTGCTTGTATCAATGTGAAATGACTGAAAAAATGCATGTATATCATTCAGGAATTGCTACTGTGGTGGTGTACGTCAACTTGACACTTTTTTAAATTCATTGTGTTTTTTTAGTTTGTATTTCAGTTTAAGGTTAAAAGGAAATTCCAGAATGTTTTGTTTGTGTTTTTATTATAATTCTAATTATTATTTGTACTGAAAAAGAAACTATCAGCTCATCCCAGGTTTGAGAAATCTTATGTCAGCAGTATTAGAATGTTAATTTCAGATTTTTGTTTGCATTGTGAGTTTTGATGTGGTTTCAGTGACAGCTTCTTCTGTGCACTTTGGCAATTATACTGGGTACCTTTGCTCTGAATACTGAAGTTTATGAAAATCGAGTTTTGATAGTGTTTGATAGAGTTTTGATAGTTAAGGCATCATAAACCCTTTAAAGCTGCTGTGTGTGATTTCTGCACCAATGAAATTGCAAATATTTTCAAACTGGATTTCCCAAACACTGCCATTGGCCAAACAAGCATTTAGTTCAACCTAATGCCATTGGCTGATTCAGTGTTACAAGAAGTTCAAACAAACTCTTAAACCTAAATTGGAGACAGTTAAACACTGAAAAAAAAAACTAAATAAATAAATAAATAATTACAAATAAATAAATAAATAAATAAATACTAAGATAAGTCAATTCATCAAATAGATGGTAACTCTAATTCAGCACAAATGGTATTCTGGTTTGCCAGACATCAATTTTTTTTTTCTACTATCTATCAGCTTTATTTGACTTTAAACAGGTGAACAATATGCTGTGCCACAAAGGCCTTTGGTGGAGGCCTTTCAGAGAGCAAGCCAATCTTGATTATTTTGGACTGAGCTCAAAACCTCTCTCAACTGTGTTCATGTAGCTCCTGAACTCTCCTTCTTAAACAACCATCAGCCTTGGTGTAGCTTCTGAAAGCTCCTGTGCTCTTGTCAGCACAACACGGTTCAGGGAGTTTTGAGTGTTTCCCTCTGGAAGTAAATAATACACATGCATATATTGTAGCTCACAGAGTGATGCTGTTGTTTGGAAAACTTGAAACATTTCAATTTAAAAATTAAAAAAATAAAAATAAATAAATAAATGTGACTTTTGATGGTGGAATTTCCTTTTTTTGGTTTGAATATAATTATTTAATAAAGTATTCAAATGATATGTCTGTGCTTTGTTACTGAGTAAATCATGAAACAAATTCTTTGATCTAATAAATATTTATCATAAAAAACTCAAAAGAAATTGTATTTTGCATAAAGAAAATTAAGCCTATTTTTAGAACTTTTTTTTTAAATCATGGTATTATTAAACCAATAAATCATAAATATTAAATAGTAAATACCATACATTATGGTAAAGTATGTGTAAAGTATTTATAGCTTGCATTATGGTATATTTATTAGTTTATGCTTATTTAAATTTTGAAATCACTATAACCAATTGAATGACAAAATTATTTTATTATAGTAATGAGAATCATTTAAGGTAAATAAATAAATAACTAACTAACTAAATAAATAAATAAATAAATGTATGTGGTAATGGGTATCTGTGGTTTTAATGTCTAAATCATCATTAAAATATCACACCAACTAACTAACTAAAACAAACAAACAAACATATACCCTGTTTTATTTATGCAAGATGTAATTTACTTTTTTTTATTTACTTTTAACTTTGAGGTTGATGACATTGTTGATGGTAACAGTGTTTGAAAATGACCATTTCTCTTGTTTTAGTTGGTACCCAAAGGCACATTTATTAGTGGCATTCACAAACAGGCTCATATATTCTACACTGTGACAATTCTGTGCACCTGTTGGGTTTGCTTACTGTCTTTAACTTCACTCTCCTCAGCATGTGCGAGATACACACCACTATTGTACTCCTGCTACATATGATATACAGAGCCCAGCCCAGCCGTCTGTGCAGTGAGCGTGTGCTGCTGTAAATCTCATCTGAGAATGAAACGCCCTCCGCTCACAGGAGCACAGCCGGCTCAGTGCTGCAGATGCTTATATGTGCAGAGAGTTGCTCTGAATCAAAGCACGTCCCCCAGCAATCAGCTACTCGTTCACATATTCTCTTCTGTGATGCTGCAGAGGCCCACTGCCTTCTGATGGGACTGAAAGTGCTCTCCGATGGGACTGGACAGCAGCACAGTGCAGCATTAGAGCAGTCTAACAGTGATTACTGCTCATTCAGAGTTGTGAACAAACCCTTGATTCTGAATATTAAACTGCGATGCACACATAAAGAAATCCTCAAATCACGAGTCTTCTTCTACTTGGCTTTTAACTTGACTCTCTTTAATGTAGCATTTTCTAGCTCATATGAGTATTACATGGTTAGATTTTTGAGAGATGAAGTGAATAAAAGCATTCACACTTCAAAGTCAAGGTTACAGCACTAAAAACAGAACTTCATCTATAGTGGTCACAAAACAGACAAGGCCATGCATTCAACTGCTTTATTTTCAACAAGAGACTAACAGACCAGAAGAAATTTGTGTAAAAACGAAGCCAAAATCATTACAGTGTTTGTATTTTAAGAATTATTACCTACATCACTTCTGAGAATAAGAGGTAGTGAACTTAAAAAACAACAAAATACAACAAAACTCCATATTGCTGGAGTTTACATACATTCAGTATTAACTCCATAAACTGGATTGCTTATAATAAGCATTGTTTATAATAAGTGGACATGGCAACCCTTCAAGAACGCGCTCTGTGAACAGTGCAAAGCAGCTTTCCAAACATAAATCTTGAGGATCTTTCGACTGTGGTTTAGTAAAAATCTCACAACATTACGAGTCTTTGGTCGCTGTCAGGGGTGTCACTAGACCCTTTTTTACTGGGGCACAAGCTATTATTACTGATGATGATCCACATGTGTCAATTAGATTGTATACGAGTAGCTGTCATTTCTCTCATATTTCAGCAGTTAAGGCATAGGGCTATGTGTTTTCTATTCGCTGTTTAAAATCAGAAGTAGTGGTGCCTGATATGTGGATTAATCACTCTTTTTAACTAATCGGTCAAACGGGTTTGCAAAAATTGTTCGCAATTCAGTTTGATTCATTCAGACAGTTCACTCAAGCCCCTGCACAATTAAATTAAATCTATTACTACTGTCGCAAATTAAATGAAAATTAACTGAAATGTGTCTATTACAGCATTTAGATCTAATGTTGCATATTTCTTCTTACGCGTTTGTACGGTGTTGCACATTCTAACCAATCACACATGATTCTGTTGAGCTTATGAATGCAATGACCAATCAGAAACACTCAGATTAGTCATTGCTGAAACACTGGAATTCTGCGCTCTCATGCATTCTCTCATTATAAACAACAAATGAGGGTTTCCAGAACTAATTTTGATATTAGAAACAGTAGTAATATTACCTATACAATAATAAATGTTATTAGTTAGATGCCACATACAGGTGCATCTCAATAAATTAGAATGTTATGGAAAAGTTTATTTCAGTAATTCAACTCAAATTGTGAAACTCATGTATTAAATAAATTCAATGCACACAGACTGAAGTAGTTTAAGTCTTTGGTTCTTTTATTTGTGATGATTTTGGCTCACATTTAACAAAAACCCACCAATTCACTATCTCAACAAATTAGAATACTTCATAAGACCAATAAAAAAAAAAAAAAAACATTTTTAGTGAATTGTTGGCCTTCTGGAAAGTATGTTCATTTACTGTATATGTACTCAATACTTGGTAGGGGCTCCTTTTGCTTTAATTACTGCCTCAATTCAGCGTGGCATGGAGGTGATCAGTTTATGGCACTGCTGAGGTGGTATGGAAGCCCAGGTTTCTTTGACAGTGGCCTTCAGCTCATCTGATTTTTTTGGTCTCTTGTTTCTCGTTTTCCTCTTGACAATACCCCATAGATTCTCTATGGGGTTCAGGTCTGGTGAGTTTGCTGGCCAGCACACCAACACCATGGTCATTTAACCAACTTTTGGTGCTTTTGGCAGTGTGGGCAGGTTCCAAATCCTGCTGGAAAATGAATTCAGCATCTTTAAAAAGCTGGTCAGCAGAAGGAAGCATGAAGTGCTCCAAAATTTCTTGGTAAATGGGTGCAGTGACTTTGGTTTTCAAAAAACACAATGGACCAACACCAGCACATGACATTGCACCCCAAATCATCACAGACTGTGGAAACTTAACACTGGACTTCAAGCAACTTGGGCTATGAGCTTCTCTACCCTTCCTCTAAACTCTAGGACCTTGGTTTCCAAATGAAATACAAAACTTGCTGTCATCTGAAAAGAGGACTTTGGACCACTGGGCAACAGTCCAGTTCTTCTTCTCCTTAGCCCAGGTAAGACGCCTCTGACGTTGTCTGTGGTTCAGGAGTGGCTTAACAAGAGGAATACGACAACTGTAGCCAAATTCCTTGACACGTCTGTGTGTGGTGGCTCTTGATGCCTTGACCCCAGCCTCAGTCCATTCCTTGTGAAGTTCACCCAAATTCTTGAATTGATTTTTCTTGACAGTCTTCATAAGGCTGCAGTTCTCTCGGTTGGTTGTGCATCTTTTTCTTCCACACTTTTTCCTTCCACTCAACTTTCTGTTAACATGCTTGGATACAGCACTCTGTGAACAGCCAGCTTCTTTGGCAATGAATGTTTGTGGCTTACCCTCCTTGTGAAGGGTGTCAGTGATTGTCTTCTGGACAACTGTCAGATCAGCAGTCTTCCCCATGATTGTGTAGCCTAGTGAACCAAACTGAGAGACCATTTTGAAGGCTCAGGAAACCTTTCCAGGTGTTTTGAGTTGATTAGCTGATTGGCATGTCACCATATTCTAATTTGTTGAGATAGTGAATTGGTGGGTTTTTGTTAAATGTGAGCATAATTAAAAGAACCAAAGACTTAAACTATTTCAGGCTGTGTGCACTGAGTTTCACAATTTGAGTTGAATTACTGAAATAAATGAACTTTTCCATGACATTCTAATTTATTGAGATGCACCTGTATATTAGCCTATGTATTTTAAGCTATGATTTTCCCACGATTCTGAAAACAAAACAGACAACCAAACAAAATATGTAATTTACTTGCGTTTCTGACGAAATTTTTTATTGTTATAGTAAATGAGTCTATTCAAAAATATTTATTAATTTAAACGAATTAGCCTAATTATGTAAAAAAAAAAAAAAAAAAAAATTTAAATAAATGAAGATAAATGAAGACTTGTTTCGTTTTGAATCTCTTGAATGAATGATTCAGAAATCAAATACATTTAACAGTCACTGTTCGCCACCTACTGGCATTATGTAACATATACAATTTGCAGCGTATCATTACTTTCACAGACCCATTTTGATCCCGGCTCCCGCAACATCAGAGTCTATATCCGGACTTTAAACTTTTATTAATACTTTCGTTATTATTTAATGTTTACAACACAGAAATGTAGTCTGCTGTGTAGACTGTTTGTGAAGCTGTTTCAAACATAAAGCTTTACATGATGAGCGCTGCTCTCTCTGGATCAGCGGCTGCGCAAAAGCAGGTTTAAATATTCCGATGTGATAGTGTTTTCAAAGGTTTAATAGACATAGCAGAATCACCGCAATTTAGGAATAAGATCGCGTATGTTAGAATCGAGATCGCGATCTTTTAATGATTAAATGTGTATACATATGCGCCTTATAGCCTATGTATTTTTCTAGCCCATGTCATATTTGTACCAGACATCAAAAGTAATCTGGGCCCAGGCGGTCCCCCCGCTTCCGCGACCCATGGATATACGTACGATGTAAGTAAGAGATTCATCTGTCAGACAGTGCAGACAGCTTCACTGATAATAATGGGAATTTTTTGGCCATAGTTCATAGTTCACCCAAAAATGAAAATTCTGCCATTAATTACTCACCCTCATGTCGTTCCAAACCCGTAAGACCTTCGTTCATCTTCGGAACACAAATATTTTTGATGAAATCCGAGAATTTTCTGACCCTCCATAGACAGCAAGGGTACTACCACGATCAAGGCTCAGAAGTAGTAAGGACATCCTTAAAATGATCCATGTGACATCAGTGGTTCAACCGTAATTTTATGACTCTACGAGAATACTTTTTGTGCTCAAAAATAAAATAAAATAACGACTTTATTCAACAATTCTTCTCCCCCTGAGTTACCGTCTTCCGCCATTGTGGAGAGTATCACTACGTATGCGCATGCTCGTAGTGTCATAAAATTACGGTTGAACCTCTGATGTCACGATTAACGATGTCCTTACTACGTTTAGCTGTGCCTTGACTGTGGAGTACACTTGCTATCTATACAGAGTCAGAAAGCTCTCGGATTTTATCAAAAATATCTTAATTTGTGCTCCGAAAATGAACAAAGGTCTCGGGTTTGGAATGACATGAGGGTGAGTAATTAATGACAGAATTTTCATTTTTGGGTGAACTATTCCTTTAAATAGCGCTAGATTGAAGTCAGTGATAATGCTCTTTGACAATGTAAATGTTCTTTGCTCACTTTCTCTGCAATTTATTCGCTGGTCGCTGTAATATTATTTTGGTCAAAAATGGCGAATACCAAACGCGCGAGGCGCCAAAACATTGCTGTGGTGTCAATCATTGAAGTGAGTTCTGTTCTGTACACTCACGATACTGCAATTTTCGAGGATTCACTCCAGTATTTAGATGCAGTCGTCGCTCCTGAAACTTTAGAGTGTGTACGTAATTCTAACTTTGTGAGAACTCTATACAGGTTTTAGGCTGTGATATTTATCACGTTTATAAATTATCCTGCTTCCATTGGTCATCACATGGGAGATCAGGAGACAGGCTTATGGCTCCGATGGAGATCAGAAATTCTGTCTGGGTTCATAAAGGACTCAACAGAGGAGGAGGCGGTGGTGTAAAAAGGACTGAGGTGGAATTGAAACTGAATGAGGATTTGGTGCAGATGGTTGCTCTTCCACCTCTGCCAACACAAATCTCCCTGTCGTCCTGTGTCAGTGTCATCTTTTGTGCAATGGGCTATAGTCTTTCTTTTGATCCACCCACAGATAAATCTTGCAGATTTTTACAGTCCTTGAGGCCTCTAAACATTATTCTGCTAGACATCTGTTAACATATCTTTGTGTTTTCTATTTTGTTTTAGGTTTTGCTCTAGCTCTTGATATTGTGAGAGAAAAATGACGACTCTTTGTATATTCACAAAAAGTTGAAGGTGAAAAACTAGAAAAGTATTTTTTAATTAATTTTAAACCCAAAGACTTTCTAAAAAAAAAACAACAACATAATTTTCAATGTCAACGTGAAACCAAAATAGACTCTATTAGCTTTCTGAATAGACATTCCTAATCTTATTGTGAATTATTTATCAGTGCATCTATCAGATTGATCAGATACTTCAAAGAAAATTAGATTGGCCTTCAAAATAGAGTAAGAGAAACAACTTTCCTTTCCAGATAAGCAGTTGTTTTCTTTGCAAACATCCTGTTTTAGTCAAAAATACATCACATTATGCATGTATATCTGTGCATAACTCATCAACAAATCTAAACTGTTGTAATAAAATATATGTCTCTCATTTTCATTTTTCACTTTATTCAGCAGATCATGAAGGCATAAGGTCTGCCACACACAGACAACACAAGGTGTTGTAATATCTTCTCAGTTTGGAGCAGATGGAATGTGAATTGCAGTGCTGTCAAGCTGTATATTCAGCAGCACTGCTCATTATCCGAACAGATTTCAGGTGAAATGAACAGTGATGTTCTATAAGTGAACAAACATCTTACTGAACATTTAGTTCCTCTGTCTACCTCACGTTTAGTTACAGACACCTGATAGTTGGAGAGAAGGAACTGATTCTGGCTGCTTGGCTTCACTGCTCCAAATCATCAGTTAAAAAAATAATACAGTTTTAGATATTTTTAGGTAAGAACATTAGTCTACAAATCTAATTTCAGTATTTTACATTATAAGTTTTTAGATCAAAAGTTTTTCAAGTTCATAAGACACATTCAGTCAAATGTGCCCAAGCTTGCTGCAAAACTGTGACAAAAGTTCAAAAAATGTGTCTGTGCAATACTCACCAATGTTCAAAAGTTTGGAGTCTGTACGATTTTTAATGTTTTTGAAAGAAGTCTCTAATGGTCAGCATTTATTGGATCAAAAATACAGTAAACCAGTAATATTGTGAAATATTATTACAATTTAAAATATATATTTTCGATTGTAAAATATTTTGAAATAGAATTTATTTCTATGATCAAAGCTGAATTTTCAGCATCATTACTCCAGTCTTCAGTGTCACATGATCCTTCAGAAATCATTCTAATATGCTGATTTGATTCTCAAGAAACTTACACTTTCTTTCTTTCTTTCTTTTTTTTAAAGAACAGCATTTATTTGAAATATAAATTTTTATAACATTATGAATTTACTGTCACTTCTGATCAATTTAATGCACCCTTGCTGAATATAAGTATGAATTTGTTTTAAAAAATCTTACTGATGGCACACTTATGAATGTGTTCTCTGTCTTTGTTGTAACCAGTAAATCGCACATATTAGCTGAGGTTGCATTAAAAGAAATGCTGTCAAGTGATCTCTTCATGTGAAAGTACAGTAAAGTGTTTCCGTGTTGTCGTGCAGCTCCTGATTAGTCAACATTTGTCCTAATGGCCTGTTTAGTTAAAGTAAACATGCATGCGACTCCCTCACACCGCAGTAATCTGCTACATGTGACCTGTGTTCAGCACATACTGTATGAGAGCACACAGCACACAGAGATTTGAAGGAGAAACTGTTGCCATATTTTACCATTATTGTATTCTTTTTCAATAATAATTTTTCAATGACATTTATTTACAGTTTTCAAAGAAAATGTGACTTGGCCATGCAAAACTCACCCTCACAATTATAGGGTGTTGTAAATAGTTTTCAGGGTGTCTAAATCAGAATCATTACATTTGTGTGCATTTTCCCTTTAAAGGACAAGGATCATGTACAACAGAAGACTTCTTGCCATAAGTGATTCTGAGTCTCACAGCTGGGTGTATATCTCCATGTCAGTCCACCAGGAGAACAAGGGCTCTTTTATCAATTAGAACGAAGCCCGGTCATTCAGCGAGCCGTGTGATTGGACGAGCTGTCACAGAGACAAATGGCTGATTGGAGGAGGGGTCACTGTGGAAAAAGGACCATTGTTGAAAGTTTTGATCAAGAGTGAGTGATCAGAGAGTTTATCTCCACAGCTGCACTGTGATTGGATGAGCCTCGATCCAATCAACTGAGTAACGAGCAAAAGAAATGAAATTGAAAGAAGATTAGAAATCCTACCTGAGACTTGATGCACTGAAAAAAAAAATATTGTAGAAACAAATATCTAAATTTCACAAACAATTACAAAGAAACAGCAAGTTACACATTGAATTAAATGTGAAATTTTAAAGTAGAAGGACTCTATTAATCTTTATTTACAACTCCGAAAAATGCCTACATGGACATGCCTACATGGAAGCAATAAGTTATGGCTATTATTTTTCCATGAAGTTCTGTTGTTTGCGTTGACTTTTGTGAATGGGATCCATGCACTAGGTCACGATGGCAAACTTCAAAACCAAGCCCCACATGCCAGATGAAGCCAGTGACCCAGTCAGCTTCAAACCTGATTCATAATTGCATTAGCTATCAGAGAAACTCAGTTTGTTGCCATGTGGTGGGGTTGAAGGCAGATGTTGTTGCCAGGGGAATAGTTATTTTTGCCTGTGACTCAATTTGCTCTAGAAACATGACTAATGAGATTGAGGAAAACAAACTTGGTCACAGAGTGGCTTTGGTGCAGAGCTTACTGACCTAAAAAAGCTTCCAAGTCCCTTCGCTTTATTTTCAGACTTTGATATTTCCTGATGGACATTGGTTTTGGGTACTTTTTAAAACTAAAAAGCTTTCCTACACTCTTATATGTTTTTCAGTAGTTCTTTTAAGCACCTTTGTTTCAGCAAAGAACTATTCTTGATTTGGCTATGTGGTTTTATGGAGAACCAAGAACCATATATAGTACTTTGCATTAGTTCTTTTCATCAGTGGATTGATAATTGGTTCTTTTAAGCACTAGTTTTCCTTAAAAAAGCTCCTTGTTGAAGTCCATTTTGTTTCCTTTTTTGGAGTGCATATAAGAGCAGATGGGTTACTCACTGAAAACACATTAAAGCGCGAAAGAAACAATAAGCAGTTGTTTCAGATTTGCGTCATGTTCAGCAGCGGCAGCTCTTAAAGTAATAGCAGCCAAATAAGCTAATAACCCAGCTGCTGTGACATCTGTTCATCGAAGAACAAAAGAAAAAAGAGGAATTCAATAACTTTGTAACTTTAAGGATTCATCTATATTTCATTTAGAATTTAGTGTTTGATAACATTATTAGATTTCTGTATATTTCCTACTTGCTGAAGGGCACAAGCAATTATGACATTTTTTATAATTGGTTTATGCGAAGATTTTTTAAGTTCACTTAAATTAGAAGTAGTTATTTTTTAAAGTCTAAATGTTAAACTTGATAGCTCTCAATTATACTGTAATGTTGAATGGCTATAGTCAATCGTTAAATATTAAGGGAAAAAAGAACAATTTCCTAGAAACATCAGTAGTATTGGTATCAGTGATACTCGCCTTCAGTCATAAAAAAAAGATGTCATTAAACAAATATTAAAAATATACTGTCTTTATGTTGTTTCTATAATAATTTGAAGATTGAATGTGAAATTATTGCAATATAAAAGTATATTTAAAAACTTTAATGTTAGGTGGGATTAATCACAATTAATTTTAGAAAAAAATGCGCAATTATTTATTTATTTATTTTTTAATTGATTGACAGCACTAATTATATATATATATATATATATATATATATATATATTTAAACCTTGTTCCACTACAAAAAACCTTTTGCGTGATTGAAATGGTTCCATTAGTTTGTTGAAAGTTGTTCATGGAATTACCAATGCCAATAAAGAATCTTATATTTTTTTAAAGTGAACACTATGTGCTGTAATAACTGTCACCATTTCTGCTTTTCATAATTTTAAATAAGCGGCTCTTGCAACATACTAAAAAATCTTAATTTAATTTAACAATTTGTTTAAAGTACAATTATTCCAGTCAATCTCTAAACTAAAAGTCATAATTGTATGCATACTAATTATACAAGAACTAGAACACTGTCATCTGAAATCATTTTTGATGTGGAACAGAATGTCATTGCTTGACGTTTCATGTCAAATACCCAAAAGTAAACTGACAACCAGAGTAAAAGGTGTGAAAAAATACATTCTTAGATATTCAATAACCAATGATGCTCATGACACATTGAGACAGAAACAGAGTTCAATGTCAGCAGACAGACAGGTGCGTGCAAAGAAGCGTCAAAAAATAGTCAAATCACAAAGACAAAAAAAATAAAATAAAAAATGAAAACACAGGGGTGTCAGAATAGATGAAAGATGCTCGCAGCAGGGGAATGGAAGCAGGAAATAGAAAACAGAGTGACTGTAAGGCAACCTGTCACTACTGAGATTCTTCTCACACACTCACACACACACACACACACACACACACACACCACACACACACACACACACGGTTTAACAGGGGCTCTTCATAGGCATAATGGTTTTTAGAATCTCCTAAGCATATTTTCTATCCTCTAACCTTAAAGAAAAACCTCACAGAAACCGTTTGGCATTTCATAAAGTATGTTTTTAAGCCATTCGGTTTACGAGGCCACTGTAATACCAAAGTCATTTATACAATTATGCCCTCATAAACCATATATACAACAACCACACAATTACCGCATGTAGCATTTAATAAAACAATATCACAAAGCCCTCATATGATTTGATAACAGTTTAGTTGCTGTTTTTAAATACAACATTTGACAGATATTCATAAGCATTAAAATCACTCCTCTGTTTATATATTACTACTACAGAGCAGTGACAATATTGTTAGGTATAACCCGAGGTGTTGTAAATCTTGGTTAAATACTCCTGTACTCTCAGAAAAAAAGGTTCAAAGTTGTCACTTGGGTGGTACAAAAAAAGTACAAAAGCTAAAAGGTACATCTTTGTACCTTATTTACTCCTAAAAAGTACATATTAGCATATTAGTACATATGTAAAAGTACATATTAGCGCTTTAAAAGTATATAATAGTACATTTTAAAAGAGTACCGGCCCAGTGACAGCACAAACACATGAAAATACTCTTGGTTACATGTCCATAGTTCAAATGTACACCCTGAGAAAGAATACAATCATAAAGAACATAAAAATAGACTCTACATATGTTATGAAAAGTGCAAGGCCATATCAACAGGACATTCCCTCATAAATAATAAAATAGCATTATTACATGATCCCCCACAATTTAAAAGACATGACACAACACTTTGGCTATTTCATGTGCAAAATTAAAAATAGAGGGACAGCAGAATAACAGCGGATCAGCACAATCATTTATGCTGCATATCTTCTTTTCAAGCATATGATCTACACGTTAACACTAACTAGTTTAGACATTTCTTCTAAGACACAGGACTACAGAGTGCTGCAGAGATGACATTTTATAGGCCAAAACCTGTGATTTCCTTGTATTTTAGCTCTTCTGGTTCCATAGTACTTAAGTCAATGGGTTTTTTAGACAGGTTTTTGGTTAAATGTCTAAAATAAGGTTTGTGGTGAACACAAGCTCAAGATATTTTCACGTTTTATACTACGACATAAAATACATCAGTAATACTTGTGATTTCTTAAAGGTTTATTCATCTTGAAAAAGGCAGTTGCTAACAAGTGTCTAAATGTGGTTACAGAGGTTGTCTGGACTTTAAACATCATCACACCAAACAGATAAACTCATCTACTCATTGGTCGCTTTCACAGCCTCATTGGGCCCTATTTTAATGATCTAAGCGCATGGTCTCAGGTGCACTTAGGGCATGTCCAAATCCACTTTTGCTAGTTTAACAACTGAAAAAACAGTTGGCGCACCAGGCGCATGGTTTAAAAGGGTTGTACCTATTCTCTTAATGAGTCATGGGTGTGTTTTGGGCATAGCATGCAATAAACCAATCAGAGTCTCATCTCCCATTCCCTTTAAGAGCCATTTGCGCTTACACCATTCACTATTTACATGGTGCAATTTACAAGAGCAAAGGCTGAACGCTTCTCCAGAGAGGAAACGGATCTGCTCTTGATAATCTTTTACATTGTAATCATTTCATTTTTAATATTTGACATGTTTGCGTGCTGCTGCGCGAGTGTACGCGTGTTATGCACCCACCTATAGGTGCATATTACTAACGCGCCCTTTAAATAAAAAAAAAATAAAAAATACTGCACCATTGACTTTAGACCAGGTTTTAATTGGTCAATGGCGCAATCGTATTCGGTTGCCTCAAAATAGCAATGCGCTAACAATGCGCCTGAACACGCCTTATTTTCAGACCAGCACGCCCATGGCCGAACAGATGGGCGCAAGTGCATTTGCTATTTAAACAACGTGGTGCTGGATGTAAAAATGATAACTGTGTCAGGCTAAAACTAGCAAAAATCACTTGCGTCATGCCTGGCGTCACATTGTGCTGGGTGTATGATATGGCCCATTGTGTTCATAATCACACACTTACAAACTATTCTAACTCAAACTTTAGGGAAAATGTCTTGAAATAAATACTGAAAGAGTTGTTAGCAACTCTGAAGTTCATTTATAGCCTACGTTTAATTTTTTACTTCAGGCGATTGTATTTAGGCTTCAAAATTCATGAAAGTTGTGTTTAAATTGTGTTCGAAAATTATCATGATGAACAAAGCGTGTAAGAATTATAAACTTCTGTTAGCCACAGAGCTTGTTTTCAGCAACAATCTAAAAGCCAATGGAAAAATCCTATTAGTTTTTTTTTTTTTTCGACGGAACCAGGGTTATACTAACTTCCGGTTTGGCCTACAAATATACATAATCACTTCAGCACTCTATTTAATAAAAACAAAGTGCATTGCTTAAGATTGAGAAAATAAGAAATTTAGTTCCACTTATGTACAGACATATCCAATCCCGTTTGAAATAAAGGGAGATCTCTGGAAGTTATGGTCCCATCTCTGACTGAACAGCTAAATACTCATTTATGTCTCATCCTGTGAAGTCTTGGCTTTACTGATGGGGCAGCAGTAAGGTGAATCCCGTTCGACTCTTCTTGAAGTCTGCGACAGTCTGGCCAGGTTTGGTTTCGACGGTGATACTCTTAGGTTTTCCGCTCATGTGTACCTGGAGTCCTGTAGAGCACACTTTGACTGGCAGTGGAGTGTTCTTCACTCTGGAATAAACATGATATAATTACTCCAGACTCTAGACAACTCTCAATGCATCCCAAAAATAACCTGTGACAGCTCTCTCAGCTCCCTATAAAAAGCAGTCAAAGCAGTGCATTCAATTGTGTTTTTTGCCGTTTTGTAGTGGTTCATGATGAGAATACAATGTAAGAGACATGTTCTGATACACAGCTGCACAGAGATGGTGACTCAGCCCTGCCACATGAAACAATAAACCAACTCATCACTCCAGATCCCTTAATAAAATGGCTTCTGTCTAATCAGTAGTACTTGTTAAGACTATTTCTCATATCAAGTATTAAACCTCACTATTTACACGACTGTTCAAAAGTTAGGTAAGATTTTTTTCTTGCGCTCACCAAGGCTGCAAAAATACAGTAAAACAATAATATTTTTCCAATTATGAAATAACTGTTTTCTGTTAGAATATATTTTAAAATGCAATTATTTCCTGTGATCAAAGCTGAATTTTCAGCTTCATTACTCCAGTCTTCAGTGTCACATCCTTCAGAAATCATTATAATATGCTGATTTGCTGCTCAAGAAACATTTCTTACTATTATCAATGTTGAAAACTGTTGTGCTCTTTTATATTTTTGGTGGAAACGGTGATACTTTTTTTTTTTTTTCCAGGATTCTTTGATGAATAGAAAGTTCAACAAAACAGCAACAAACAGCAAATTTTAATAGCATTATACTGTAACAATAGTCTACTATAAATAATCCTACAGAAAATGTAACATTTTAATTCATTCTTTAAACCATGCTAGTTGTTTTTTGACTGTAGAACTAATTTATTTTGCTCTATGAGAAAATTCACCAAATAATTTATGCGATACAAATAAAAAGACAGAAAAACAAGGCTAAAGTGTCTGTATGGTATCCAATTATACCTAAAATGCTGTTTTAAGCACATTCAGGATTTTATCAGCCTATTATATAAGTGGTCCAGAGACAGTAAAGTGGGGCTAAAAAAGTCCCATTTGATGGAGACAAAAATAATGTTCTATGTAGGACAGAATAGATGAAAAGGGACACCTCTGCTGTCTGATCCTGTCCCTGTTCCCTAAATGCAAAGTCCTCTCGCTTCCTCAGAGCATTTCAACATGATCACCAACTCTCAGAGTGAGAGGACAACCATGGCACACAAAGTCAGAAGTTTACAGGTTTTTCTGTAAACTTCTGTAAGTAAATGACCTCTAAAAATCTTTATGTAATGCAGTACTTTGAAATGTTGTTCAATTTCCTGAAATTTTCTGCCAAGTTATTTTATTAATCTAAAAGGTAGGAGAGGCAATGATATATTGTGAATATGGACACAGCTGACGAGTTTGATATCTTATACTACCATTCAAAAGTTTGAAGGTCAGTAAGATTTTTAAAATGCTTTTGAAAGTTTTTGAAAGTCTCTTCTGCTCACCAAGACTGCATATAATTAATAAAAAATACAGTAAAATAGCAATATTGTGAAATATTATGACAATTTAAAATATGTGTTCTATTTGAATATGTTTAAAAATGCAATGTATTCCCGAGATGCAAAGTTTTCAATTTTCGTCATCATTACTCCAGTTTTCAGTGTCACATGATCCTTCAGAAATCATTCTAATATACTGATTTGCTCCTCAAGAAACTTTTATTATCAATGATGAAACAATTTTGCTGCTTCATATTTTTGTGAAAACTGATACATTTAATTTTTTTCAAGATTTTTTTGATGAACAGGAACTTCAAAAGAACTAGTTATTTAAAACTGAAGTCTTTTGTAACATTTTAAATGTCTTTACTGTTGTTACGTTTGATCACTTTAATGCATCCTTCTTAAATTAAAGTACTAAGGGCCAGATTTACTAACAGCTTGCGCCAGTACAAACTGTCTTTTGGCGTTAAAACAGTACTGTCAGGATTTACTAAAGATGCACAGTGAAGAATTAGCGCTGAAAAGGCGTGGACACAGTTATTTTAGCACCTGACCTTATTGAATTTGCATTTGTAGGAGTTTCCCTTTCAGACGCAAAATTTATGGGAGGAGAGTAATAAAATGAACCATGCAACGTGATTTACTAACATTTGCGCTCGTCAAATTACTGGTATTTGCGCCATTATTCAAAAAATGCATGTCTTAAAGCAGGCTCTAATTTGCGCTGCTCTTGGTAGATTGCGCTGGTCATTATGGAAATGATCTGCTGCGTCTGTGTTCTTTAATGTGTGCATTATCAGTAAATCACAGGCAGAATTTTCCCTCCCATCAGTGCTTTTATGGAATTGCGCTCTAACGCTAATTTGCCCTGTTTAGTAAATATGGCCCTAATTGTTTAAAAAATTTTCAAAATTTATAGTGTAGTGTAGTAGTGTACCATAACCATGATGATTTGAAAAAAAAAATCTTACATTTTTGCAACATAAATATCTATATTTTATTTTAAAAGATCAAGAAAAAACTCTGGGTTGAATCAACTATAGTAAAACTGGATGGTCTTTTTCCCTCTGTCAGTTTTTCTCTTTCCATCCCACCTCAAACCATGCAGAGAAGCACTCACGCTCTCCTCATAAGCCCTTCAACAGGTGGACGGCAGTCCGCCATGAAAAAAGCCTGGCGCGGGTCACGCAACTCCTCAGTTCTCCTGTTCCCTTTCCACTCAGCTGTTCCCATCAGGGCTCCAAGCCACCAACTCACTGACCTTCTGATTCACCAACTCACCAGAAGAAGGCCAGAGAAACCTGACACTGGAGGACATTAACCGCTACCGATTAAGATTTCAAATTAAAGAAACAATTTACCCCCAAAAAAATCTGTCTTGAACTCTTTGCATTCAAAAAGCTGCACAAAGAGTTTCCAAAAATTCTACTTTTGTGTTCTACATACAGTACACTACCAGTCAAAAGTTTTTAAACAGTAAGATTTTTAATGTTTTTTTAAAGACTCTTCTGCTTACCAAGCCTGCATTTATTTGATTCAAAGTACAGCAAAAACAGTGACATTTTGAAATATTTTAACTATTTAAAGGCTTAGTTCACCCCAAAATGAAAATGGTCATTAATTACTCACCCTCATGTTGTTCCAACCCGTAAGGCCTTCGTTCGTCTTCAGAACACAAATTAAGATATTTTTTGATGATGGGAGGGTCAGAGAGCTCTCATATTTCATCAGAAATATCTTAACTTGTGTTCTGAAGATGAACGTAGGTCTTACGGGTTTGGAACGACATGAGGGTGAGTAATTAATGACAGAATTTTCATTTTTGGGTCAACTATCCCTTTAAAATAACCGTTTTCTATTTTGATATATTTTAAAATGTATTTTATTCCTGTGATCAAAGCTAAACTTTCATCATCATTACTCTTGTCTTCAGTGTCACATGATCCTTCTGAAATCATTCTAATATGCTGATTTGCTGCTCAAGAAACATTTATTATTATTATTATTATTATTATTATTATTATTATTATCATCAATATTTAACACAGTTGAGACATTTTTTTTTTTAGGATTCTTTGATGAATAGAAAGATCCAAAGATCAGCGTTTATTATTATTTTTATTTTTACTATAATAATTTTTTTTTTTTTTTTTTTTTTTTTTACTATTTTTATTATAGTAAAAATATTTCAATATTTGACAGTTTTTGCTGTACTGTGGATCAAATAAATGCAGGCTTGGTGAGCAGAAGAGACTTCTTTAAAAAACATTAAAAATCTTACTGTTCAAAAACTTTTGACTGGTCGTGTACAACAAAAAAAACAACAACATACAGGGTTGGAACATGACGAGTTTGAGTAAATGATGACAGAATTGACATTTTTAGGAACTATTCCTGAGTGATTCGGTGGATCAGTGGCGCAGTGGTTTTCGCAACTCCTCTAAGAACTTCGGGAGCTGTGCATTCCCTCAATGGTGCAGGCTTGTGGTTGAAATGACCTGTTTTTCCAGGGACATGGCGCCCCAACCAATGAGAACAAGCTGCAGTCGGGCTGCATTATTTATTGCCATGGAAACCATACGACAGAACTGGGACGCAGCAGCAACTTCGTACGGTTCTTTGCGTGCCCTGGAGAACGAATCTTTCTTCATTCATTCAGCATTTGTACGGCAGCTATAATCACATGTGAGTGTACATCTCCATGTCCGTTACAGTGAATCATTGACGACTCCGTTTCGGGCCGTGCCTGAAAAACACACTTCATTACATATTCCAGATCCACTATTCCTGCAAGCCCGTCCCTAAGAGTGGAAACCGACTCAAGAAAACACGCAAACGCGGCAGTCTGCGTCCCCGGGGCCCGGCTGTCACTGCGCATACTTTTTGTTTACCATCACACCCTGAGTTTGGGCCCCTGTGGGCTGCGTGTGTTTGTTTGCAGTCTCCTCCTAATGGCCTGTTGAGTACATCACCAGCTAAAGAGGCGAGAACACTTCTTCTAACAGTGTCCCCATGAAGATACAATGTTAAATGTTGCATTATTTTATTAAAAATCTTTTTGTCTTCATGATGATGAAATTATTAAGCAGAATTAGCAGTATATATGAGACACAAGTGCTAGTCTCAGTCTCTTAGTGCAAATGCATGTCAAAACATGAAGACACTGTGATTTTGCTTCTCATACACTGTAAACAATTATTTTTCAAAGTTAAATTTTTCAAGTTAAATAAAGCAGATTACCGAAGTACATTTCACAAGAAAATACTATTTGAATTTTTTACTAGTTGCTTAATTCAATATTAATAGCTGTTTCTTTGTAATAAATTGTGAAATTTGCTAGCAATTTCTGAACTAGCAACTAAATCCTTTTGAAATGTATTTTGGTTTTGTGGCTTAATGCAAAACATATTTCATATATGTGAACAAACAGGAAGTTTTAGAGAAAAAACGCACCCTAGATAAAATTATAAAGCTGAAGACTAGACTAATGGCTGCTTAAAATTCAGCTTTGCTCACAGAAATAAATTACATTTTTAAATATATTCAAATACAAAACAGCTATTTTAAACTGTAATAACAATTCACAATATTGCTGTTTTATTGTATTTTTGATCAAAGGAATGCAGCCTTGGTGAGCATTAGAGACTTTCAAAAAGTTTTTTAACGGTGGTTTTTAAAAAAAAAAAAAAAAAAAAAAAAAAACTTTTTTTTGTGTGTGTGTGTGTGTGAAATTTGCTATGAATTTCTGAGTGAAAATTGTCTGAAACTGAATTCTTTTTTTAGTGTATTTTTGTTTTGGTGGCTTAATGCAAGACATATTTCATTTATGTGAGTTTTGGAGAAAAAGGCACACTAGATAAAATTATGATGCAAATTTTTCCATGACAATATAAACAGTTTGATGTGTCAGCTGGTTTATAGTATTTAAATTACAAGTATCACTTATATCAGCAAGTGTCAGAATATTGTTCTTATAGTTTGACTGGTTTGAATTAAAAAAAACAAAAATGATGCAGAGAAGATTGTATTTTATTTTTTTTTAAACCATTGGTGTTTTCTAAGGCAAACATCACTATTACCATTGCTCATTGCTCAAAATTGACAGTAAAAAAATGTACATTGTTACAAAAGATTTCTATTTCAAATAAATGCTGTTCTTTGAATTTTTTATTCATCAAAAAATCCTGAAAAAATATCACCGTTTGCACAAAAATATGAAGCAGCTTAACTGTTTTTAACATTTATAATAATAATGAATGTTTCTTTAAGCAGCAAATCAGCATTTAAGAATGATTTTTGAAGGATCATGTGACACTGAAGACTGGAGTAATGATGCTGAAAATTCAGCTTTGCATCACAGGAATAAATTACATTTTAAAATATATTACAATAGAAAAGGTTATTTTAGATTGTAATAATATTTCACAATATTACTCTTTTTATTGTATTTTTGATCAAATAAATGCAGCTTTGGTGAGCAGAAGAGGCTTCTTTCAAAAACATCAAAAAATGTAATGACCTCAAGCTTTTTACTGGTAGTGTATGTGTGTGTACAGGCTTACAATTGACTTTGCACATTTTATAACAATTTTTTGGTAGTTTAAGGTAGCTACTACAACTACTAATCTTACAGTTTATTAATAACACTAAGTCATCTGAGGTCAGTTGAAACTCTCTTCCATCTTTCCCTCTGCCACTTTCACTCAGTTTCATCCTGAACTAAACAGACTTCTGCATCTCTGCTGCTTTTAAAATCATTCTTACCTCAGGCATTCATCCATAACTCTCACATAACATCACTTCTTTCGCCCTCTCTAAAACTGTCAGTCGTTTCCCAGAAGAGAAAGGCTCTCAGGACAGGAGCTGAGAATGCACATCTGTCAACAACCAGACAGAAGTGACAAACTCTCTCAGAGAGCAGAGATACAAAAACACTACAGCAGATGATATGAGATTGATAGAGAGAGAATGAAAGGACAGGAAATAATTACAGCTGACAGAAAGTGCAAAAATAAGAAACAAATGTTTCTTTAATAACAGTGACACATCCCATTGAAATGAAGGAAAATGTAAGATTAGTTTGATCCGAAGTCCTAGATTAGTGCAAAATGAAATTTGATTTGCATTTATTTGATCAAAAATATTTTGATATATTATTAATAACCATTTTCTATTGTAATCTATACTAAAAATGTCATTTATTCCTGTGATGCAAAGCTTAATTTAGTCTTTTGTAGTCTTTACTGTCAGTTTCTATCAATTTAACGTATCTTTGTTGAATAAAAGTATTAATTTCTTTCAAAAAAACTTTTTGAACACTTTTTTTGAACACTATGATACAAAAAATGCATATATTTATTTTTTAGTAATCTCTCCAAGTCAAATACAACCTGAAATCTACAGTACAGTGTATACAGCTTATCTAATCATGAAAATACTTGCATAGTTACATGTCTACTGCATACAATTCTACTTATTATGCCAAAGTTGAGTGCAATAACCAACTCTGTAAGCATAATTATTGTAGGGAGAGAATACCAAACACTCACATAAACAAGCTTGTGTGTTTTTTGCTGTAATACAGCTCTTTATGGACAAACTAAAAGCCTTCTGGGCCAAAACAAACCACAGCTGTCCTAAGACACCAGGAGGGACCCTTAAGAGTCCATTTAAAAGACATTCAGCCACATACACAATTACATACACACACACACACACACACACACTCACACACACACACACACTCTTCCACCTCCACTACTCCCCATCATCTCTCCTGCAATCCTAATTAGCACTTCCTCAGCTGCTTGGCAACAATCGTCGGGGCAACAGCAGCATCTGCGTCCCACAGAGGTGTGGAGGAGCAGGCTGTTTCATTGAGTGTGAGTAGGGGGAAATCGGGGTAAACTGCTGGACCAAAACTAGGGCTGTGAATCTTTGGGTAGACAGCGAATCGATTCGATTCACGATTCATAGGTTTTCGATTCGATTCAAGAACGATTTTTGCAAATTCAAAACAATTCAATTCGATTCAATTCACAATTAAATTCGATTCGATTCGATTAATGATTCGACTCTGCATTCTTTCAGTGCATTCACAGGATTATGTAAACGCTTCCCCTAAATTCTTTAAATGCTTAGTCAGAGGGTAAATTACACAACAGCCTTTATGGTTAGAGACCCATAGGTTAGAGAAAGAGTGTGACATGGCATATGTAGAAATTTATGTACACCAAGATTTTAAAAAAAGAGCTTTAAAAGTATTATGTATAGGCTAACATTTTGTCACACCAGGTGTGTAGCCATCATTTCAGAAGTGACAGAAATGTCAAATACAATAATTTTATCTATGTATTAGTTTTTATTTATTTATTTTTTTTACAATAAATTCTTTTCTTATCTCTTACTTTGAATTTGCTATAAATAAATCAAATACACTGCTGGCCAATAACAAATCATTTGTAATCTATAATTTTTTCCTAATGGCAATTTCATGATTGTTTTATATACTACAAGCAATTATTTCAATTTCCTGCAAAGAATAAGTTAGAAAACTTGATCGTTTCTGTACTGTAATAAATGATATGTCAATTAGCACTGCATCATTCATGAATTTTATTTATTTATTGTGTTTATTGTCTTAATGTTTCACCAGTTCATTTTATTCAGCTTAGCTTCAGCTGCCTTTGTCCATATTAGGCATTTCCTGGCACGTCTTAAAGGGGGGGTACAATGCTGTTTAATGCATTCAGAGTTGTTTACACTGTTAAAGAGTTGGATTCTCATGCTAAGCATGGACAAAGTTTCAAAAAACAATTTGGAAGCATGACAGAGTATTTCTGTGCCAAAAATGTCACTTCCGGGTTCGTACAAGTTTCTGAGAGTTTTTTTCGATCGTGTCTCTTGCTGACGTAGACGACGGTGGAACTCCTTATATGGGTATTTCTCCCAGAAGAACGCGCCCGTGCACGCATCGACCAGCGCAAGAGGAGAGCGCACCCATCAACGCGCTTCATTCGGCTGCTGCTGCACAGGACTTGCTCGGGAAGAATGTCTCTGAAGAAGTGTGTTTTTGGTTGTGAGGGAAAGATAACCTTGTTCAGCTTCCCAAAAGAATCCAGCGTTACGTGAACAGGTCAGCACGGGTCAGCAACGGAGTTTTCTCAAGTGTTTTGTTGACAAATGTTTTATAAACAAGGCCCAGTTCGACGCTGAATTTGCACATCGTTTAATACTGAAAGATGGAGCAGTCCCAGCTATAAAAGATCCCGGTCATGATTCAGAACGACAGATGGTAAGTGAAACGGCATCAAATGTCTTTATTTTGTTGGCGATCGGCGCAAGTGCTCGTCACTCTTTAGCTCCGCCCACATGGCACGCCTCCAGGAGCTCGGCTTTTTCCGGAGAGAATCGTAAAGCTCTATCTTTCTTTTATAAATATGATAAAACTAAAGACTTTTTTGAGATATGAAGGATGCAGTACTACTCTATAGTACTCTATAGTACTACTCTAAAATACTTCAGGTTTGCTTTGACTAAAACTAGACTAAAATACTTTAGATTTTCTTTGACTAAAACTCGACTAAAATTGAGACTTTTAGTTGACTAAGACTTGACTAAAACTAAACAGGATAAAGTTGACTAAATATGATAAAAAACTAAGCTTTTTACATGGGACTAAGACTAAGACTAAAATTGAAAAAAGCTGACAAAATTAACACTAAATCTCATAATTCTGAATTTATACCTCAATTCTGATTTTATATCTCATAATTCTGAATTTATATCTCAATTCTTAGTTTTATATCTCATAATTCTGAGTTTATACCATAATTCTGAGTGTATATCTCACAATTCTGAGTTTATATTTCATAATCCGGAGTTTATATCTCATAATTCTGTTTTCTGTTTCCGCCACAGAAAAACTTAAAAAAACTTAGACTTAAAACTTAGACTTTTCATCTCACAAATTTGAGATGAAATTGAGATAAAAAGTCACAATTACCTTTATTATTATTATTATTATTATTATTATTATTATTATTATTATTCGGTGTTAGCTTTTTGTGGCATGTTTCTTGAGCAGCTTTTGGTACTTTTTTTAAAAGAAAAGCTTAACAACTCCTGGTCAAAGTATGCTTCATTGTACAAGAAAAAGCAGCATTAACATTCATCAAAGGAAGTCATACAAAACGACAAGAGGGACAGTTAATAATGACTATTTTTCAGTTTTTTTCACTACTATATTCCATTCAAACTACTGCTGCCCTACAGCATCTATGATCAGCATTAACTGCAATGCTTTGTTACTATGTGAACTATAGTCATACACTGATTTTGAAATTTTGAAATCTATTGACTAAACTTGAGGATAGATTTTATTCTGGAATGATTCAATAAATCTTAGTGGTTGAGGGACTTGATGAAGACAGTAACACCTTGTGTAACAGTTATATAATCATATAGTTCATTACGTAGCCTGGTTAATCCTCAGTGACACTAAGTGTACATCTTGGGAAGGTAGTACGAGATAAGCTGCTCATCAACTGAGCCTGAGAAGATAGTTCCCTTATTGATGCACAGCATCACACCAATGCAGCATTACGCAACAGGCTCTTCCTTCCTATGGGAGGACAACACAACACACACTCAACAGGGATGATGTCACACATGGCAACAATAGAGCTGATTATTCTGCTCATAATGTCTGCAGATGACACAAGCACAAACAAACTCGGTTAACCCAGAGTGACACATACACACACGTTCATACACGGTGCTGCTTAACATACGCAAGCACACCAACAGATAAAACAAATGGTGTTTACAGGACAGTTCATGTAGCAAAAAATCTACACTACCATTCAAACGTTTTGAGGAAGTAGTTTTTTTTTTTTTTTAATTTTAATTAATACTTTTCAGCAAGGATGCAAAATTTATCTAAAGTGGGAGTAAAGACATTTATAATGCTGTTTTTTTTTTAAACTTTATATTCAGTAAACAATACTGACAATGAAAATGTATCACAGTTTCATCAAAAAGACACACATCACCTATAAGTTCATTGTAACCAACAGTTAATATGATGAAATACTAATAAGAAATATTTAACTGCATTAATGATTGTGTTGAAATCCATAATTCATAATTTGCACTAGACTGGACTGATTAAACCTGAGATAAGCTTTTAAGCCTTTATCACTTCCTGCCAACAGTTCTGTTAACCATTACAATAGAGTGAACAGATTAACAAACGCCAACTACATATATTATAATGCTTACATATTCATGGTTATACCTTATTACAGTACACATACTGAAATGTAAGGGAATAACTAGGCCGTTATTGTAATGTAAGGCAATTATTACTATGGTTAAATGATTCATGAAAATGTGCAGTTCATTTTAATGTAGTGATTACTACTGATATTAGTCAGGCAGATTAATGTTATTTACAAAATCTATGTACAGACTTGCATTTCAGCAATTTTGTGCAAGTCACATTTACCTTCCTTAAATTGAATTACTGTATGTATATAAGCAACATAATGATAATTGGCCACTCTGATTTCTTAATATTTCTATTAAACCCAGCCACTGAAAAACAATCAGTCAGATGAACATATGTTTTATATTTAATACATTTATGATGTTCCTCTTGCGGCGACTATACCTCATCATCTTTGCATATTCTGATCATACTATTACTTCAGTTTCTGGCTTCCATTTCTGTAACTTTGCTATATTGCTTGTTAAAATTGATCTATTCGGGTGAAAGAAAATACACAACTAGTCATTTTTGGAGAATGGTTAAGAAGACAAAGGAGGTCTGCTAACGCTTTGGCTCCAGAAGCTCTCACAGTCTTACACACTAGAACTACAAAAAGCTCCTAAGATCTACTCCAACAGTGCCTTTGGCCAAACCGTCCCCAACAGACAGACAGACACACACACACACACACACACACACACACAGCTGTCTCAACAGATGGCCAAAGAGGGGTTTATACTACCCAATACACACACATGCAGACTGGCACTGCCTTTCCACAAACAAACACACACGACAGAGTCATAATGTCTGTGTGAGTCAGGTGAGGGTGAATGACCCACGTGAAAGGTCACTGAGTTTAAAGACGGGCATGATAACAGAAATGAATCACTGTTTGAATTCAGATAAAGATATTTTAGATCAACTGGAGCTCTCAGCATGCATGCAAAGGAGAATGTAGAATGTAAAGTCATTAAATATTTACAAAACTATATCCCAGATCATAAGAGTGGTTTGATCAGATTGAAATAATGAGAAGAATACTGTTATGTGCCTGAATAATATATAAGCACACTTTCCGAGCAAGACATATAATTAAAATTTGTTATTTTAAAATATACATTTAAGAAATGATAAAAAGGATTAACATTTTGTGGCTGTCAAACTTTAGTGGATGACGTGATTTTTTTCCACCTGTGGTTCCTCCGCTAGGGCACCTGTGTGAACTTGACTTCATACATCCACTAAAATCACCCTGAGACCAGCTGGTTAAAAAGCTTTTCTACCGGTCATACATATTTTATGCACCAATTCGCCTATGTAACTCCTACAGGTCATAGCAAATTTTTCTGTTCTCTTAAAATTGAGTTGGAAATGAAAGATCATAAGAGACAGGTTTATCTAACCCTGTCAATCACAAAGCAAATTTATTGTCACTCAAGTGATATCATCCAGGGTTCCACCAACACCCCAACTCAACATCCATTTTTCTTCATTTCAATAATATATTAAATATGGTATGATCATTATGAAGTAGTCTGGGGGATGATCTGGAGTGTGAGTTGAATCTCATATCACTCAATGAAGACACTAATGTGAAATTTAGCTAACCAAGAGATGTCTGTTATTACAAAAATTGTAACTCAGTGTGCATTACTACTGTTCAAAACTTTTATGATTATTTATTTTATTTTATTTTATTTTATCATTATACAATTTCACTTTAAAAAGTGTTTGTAATTTTATAGAAAAATGAAAATGCTACAGTAAAAACCTGTTAATGGGTTCACTTTAAGGTTTCTTACCACATGGTGAAAAATTGTAAATGGTGATGTGCATTATATGTAATATTACTGTAAAATACTGTAAATGTATGGTTTTTGGAAGTAAAAATGAAAAATCATATAATTTATGGTGAAAGATATTTGCAGTAGCCTCTGCGTGACATATCAATATACTGTATACTAATTTGAAAATAGTTTTGTTATTTTTGTTATCAGTAATGTACATTAGAGTGTTCAGTGTTGCATACTCTGTAATTTAGTGAATGTTTATATACACACACACACACACTCTCACACATATATATAAATATACGATTATAAGTTGTAAAATATACACCCCATACTACTTGAAAAGCCGTCTCAGCTGCCAGTTTTTTACAATAAACTGAACAGGATATTTTTGTGTTGACACAGTGTCAATGATCCTAAGTCTTTTAATAAGATGCACAACTTTAGGTATAACATTCTTACTTTTGCAATTCCAAACTGATCATCATTACAGCAGGCACACTGATTCTCAAAAGAGCACCTGCAGACTTGCCATGTCTGTCCTGATTTTCAAAAGAGTTGGCGATGGGTTATTTTTACATCTGTTTAACTGAAATACCTCACATATGCTTTAAAACAGTCCACCTTGTCTTCTTTTTTGTGCTTAACATTCTCTTTATCATTATGACCTTTATGAAAAAGTAAAAATCGAATCCAGTTTTTAAAGCAATGAAAGTGGTGCTGCGTCTGTGCTGTGGGGATGGAGTGAACTGCACGTGTGTGCTTTCTCATCTGTTCTCCCGCCCACCCCCACACACACACACATGCTCACACACTCTTTGCCTTCCTCCACACTTCCTCAGGCCCCTCTGACGTCTCCTTTTGATGATGTTGTAAAGGGGGCATGACCCCACGTATTGACTCGCAGATGGCAGCACAATGGCTTTAAAGCAGACATGCAGGAGCAGTGATTACAGACACCCACTGACAGACACACACCCCACACCTGCCACACACACAAACAATGTATACACAACCCAGAACTGAATATTGCCTCCCTCGGGGCCGGTTATGTGAGGAACCTGGAAATGCCATCGCATGAATGAGCATCTCACAACATGGATGCATATGTGTGGATGCAATTACAACAAAACAGTCATCCAGGCTGCTATATACCAAAACATGTGATGGAATGAGTGGGTATCTTTAAAATCAAACCATGATGGAAATACTTATAAATGCCCAAGTGACGTGTGTCAGAGAGTCTTTGTACACTACCAGTAAGATTTTTAAATGTTTTTAAAATAAGACTCTTTTGCTCACCGTGAGGTTACATAATTTATTCCTGTGATCAAAGCTGAATTTTCAGCATCATTACTCCAGACTTCAGTGTGACATGATCCTTCAGAAATCATTCTAATATGCTGATTTGCTGCTTAAGAAACATTTCTTACTATTATTAATGTTGAAAACAGTTGTGCTGCTTCATATTTTTCTGGAAACCATGATGCATTTACATTGTCAGGACTCTTTAAGTAATATAATATTCAAAAGAACAGCATTTGTTTGAAATAAAAATCTTTTGTAACATTTTAAATGTATTTATTTGATTAATTAAATTTTTTTTGTAATTATTTAAATTATATCTTTTTATTGTAAAACACTTTGTAACTTTGTTTTGAAAGGTGCTATATAAATAGTAATAAATGTAAATTGAAAAAAATAAATAAAAATAGAAATAAAATAAAAGTATCAATTTCTTTCTATATATATATATATATATATATATATATATATATATATATATATATATATATATATTTATTTACTTATTTATTTATTTATTTATTTATTTATTTATTTATATATTTTTTTTTCTTTAAATCTTAGACCACAAACTTTTGGCAGGTACTATACTTCATCAACTGACTTTCCCATAAAGCAACACATTTCCTGGCCTCTGACAATAACCTTTTAAACTATGAAACTTTAAACTTATGAAAATCTTTGAATTAGAAGCTAATTAATTAATCCATTGTCACATTTTCATTGTTCGCCAGGCAAAATCTTAGGTTTGATCACTTAAATCAAAAACAAGCAGATCTGAGGAATGATTCATGTTTGTAGCACAAATAGTGAGGGATGAACCAAATAACTACATGTACAAAGTTCTTAGTAATGTACTCGATTCACATTGTTTTTTATGGTTTTGAATTTTTTTTTTTTTTTTTTTTTACCATTGTCAGCAAATGTTGAAACTAATGATTCTAAAAATGTCACATGTAACTTAACTTAAAAATGTAACTTAAGTAATATATAGTAGTCAACTTTTTAAGTGGATCAAAAAAGTTCATCAAAGTTGTCCTAAGACAAGAATGGGTATTGTTTTTGTTTTAGGACCTTTGATGAAAGGTTTTGATCCACTTTAAATGTTGACTACTGCATATTCATTACACCTTGAATACTTGTGTATAAGTGCATATATCTTAATCATTAGTCATGTTATTACATTATATCAAAATCAAGGTAAAAACATTTTAACAAGTATAATGAATGACTGATTAATACAGAATATCTCAACAAATTATGATATCATAATTCATTATGATATCAGAGATTTTTAGCACCATCATTTTTATTTATTTATTTTTTTACCACAAGGTATTGAAGTGAATTGAATCAACACTGAACTGTCTGGAACAGAATTTCTCTGTTTATCTCTCTGAAATTGCTTTCATGCAATCTGTATTACATAAAGCGCTACATAAATAAAGGTGACTTGACATTTCCTACCTTATTCTGCCCAAAAAATCCCAAAATTAATTTTAATTCAGAATTTGAAATCACAGAAATGTTAATCATAGAAGCCGTATATTCAAGCAATTCTCTGAATGAATTGCAGTGTTAATGCAGTTTTGAAAAATAAATAGATTCTAATACTAAAGGCTACAGGCCTGTTTAAATCCCCAACATGAAGAATGAACAATAGTAATAGTGATGCTTGCCTTAGTAGCAGAAATTCTTCCACTGCACCTGCGAAATGTGCAAGCTGGAGATTACTGGCATGGACACTTACCGTGTAAAGTGGTCTGTGAGGCTGCCCACCAACTCCCCTACACGGTCCTGATTTGGGCTTAGTTGACCCCTCTGTAGGTGCACTAGAAAGTCATCCTGAGAGGCAGTATGTAGCGCCACCATCTGGTCACTGCCACTTGTTACGCTCACACCAACCACCTGTGGGATTGAAGAGAGCGCAAAACAGCATTACAAACACATGAAAACATGTTAACACATTGCATAGCATGTGTAGATGCATTGCATAGCATGCATAGCACAATAAAGTCAAAGAATTTGCACCCAATAAATCCATGCTTCCTTTGAGTCTAACAGATCCATTTTTCCACCAACCACTGGCATTCAGTCAACCTCTGCCTTTGCAATCAGAGTAAAGCTCATTCATAACACAGCACAACACAACACACAACCACTTCTTGCGCTTAAGCACACGATTGACTCAGTAACCTTGAGAATGAGTAATATGCTGGAAATAATCATGAAATCAAAAAAACAAGCATTCATTATGTCCCGCCTAAACAAAATTCAAGGGGTCTTTGAGGTTCATTAAAGGCCAGTGTGTTGTTCTGAGTGTACATTATGAACAGCAGTAAATGCGTCACCGCTGTGCCTGAAAGAAAGAGAGTGATCAGGCAGCGTTAAGCCTCTTTACTGCCACTTGGATGGACACACATTAGCACACACAAACATGCACGCGCACACACACACACACACGCAGGTTAATCACTCTGTGCCCTGCAGTACATGTGGCTGACCTTGCTGTCTGAGATTTTGAGAAATGAGGGTGGGCTTCCTGCACTGTGTTCCATTCAAACAGACACACACATGCCTGAGTACACAAAGACCTAAATAGCATTTCTGCAGTCACTTTCAAACTGTAAGAAATGCTGTGGGTTTCAAAGATGTAACACACGATTAACTGTGATAAATGACAGAATAGCTATGGAATGGATAAAATGGATAGTTCTGGTTCTGGATGCTGATTGGTCAATACAGAGTTTCACCTGTACCTGTCCCCCGAAAATAAACAAATAAATAAAATAAAATAATAAAATAAAATACAGTTCAAAAGTTTGTGGGCAGTAAGATTTTTTTAATGTTTGTGAAAGAAGTCTGTTATGCTCACAAAGGTTGCATTTATGTGACCAAAAATACAGTAAAACAGCAATTAAATTGTGAAATATTTTTACAGTTTAAAATAACTCTCTACTATTTGAATATATTTTATAATGTAATTTATTCCTCTGATTAAAGCTGAATTTTCAGCATCATTACTCCAGTCTTCAGTGTCACATGATCCTTCAGAAATCATTCTAATATGCTGATTTGCTGCTCAAGAAACATTTCTGACTATTATCAATGTTGAAAAAGTTATTCTGCTTCATATTTTTGTGGAATTTTTTTTTTTTTTTTTTTCAGGATTGATTTAATAAACAGATCAATTTAATGCATCCTTTTTGTATAACAGTTACAGCATTGATATTACTTGAATGGTAGTGTGTAAGTATGTTTAAATAATCATTCTAATTCTATGAGAATAGGGAAGTTCAAACCACAACAATACCGGTAACGACACAGAGGAACAATATCGTTGGAATCATTTTCTATCAGACAAAAAAAAAAATAAAAAAAATTGACAGCCAATCAGAATCCATCCTGCTTTAAAGAGCAAGAGATTTAACTGCGCACACACTTGGCCTGTTGGTGTACAGCATACACTAATATAATTATGGTTCTAGTTATCATAATAATTGTGAGTGGGCTGTAGGGTTGCCCTGTCTGTGTCTGCTGCTCTAGAATAGCAGCTGACACAATCAGCCCCCTGTGCCACACAGAGCCGTAGTGCGTCAGTCTGTGGTGAAATGAGATTAAAACCACAATGTACTGGGCTGTCACAAAACAATATCCTTGTCTGGGACTGCCTGAACCTGTCCAGTGTGGTCTGGCTTGACCGGAAAGGCTTGTGAAAGTTCATAATATGCTCTTGGATGGTGACCCATTAGGTGCAGGGCTGCTGGTGAGGCTGTGAGATTATAATAGAGTAAAATCTCATAAAATCTGTCAGCACATGTTCAGGTCATACTGCAGTGAAAAGAAAAAGAAAAAATAAGGGATTTTGCTTAAAAAAAATTGCAGCCTGTTTTAGGACTATTAAGATGTCTTTTGCATTGTGACATTATTTTCATCACAATTAAGCACAATCCCATCCATATTCTCATTATTTAAATTGCATTTAAATAGTAAAGCATTATTATAGTTGACCAAAACTAAAACTACAACCATAAAAAGATAATTTCTTCAAACATACATAGTTTATAATGCATATAATGTTTCTAAAATAAACATTAATTGAAATAAATAACTAAATAAATAAATAAATATGTATATTATATAAATCAACAACAATTTATAAATATTTATAAAATATATTAATAAACATAATATATTTAAATATAATATTTTTTAAACATAATAATCTAGTTTCTCAACATTTCTCATTTTTTATTTAGTTTCAGTTAAAGTACTAAAATAACAAAAATTAAATAAACTAAAACTAAAAACTTAAAAACTATATAGACGTATTAAAAAAAAAAAACTGACAAAAACAAAACAAAATTACTAAAATTTTATTTAAATATTTAAAATGAAAACAGAATATATAAAAAATTAAATTTAAATATAATCTAATTCAAAATATTAACAAAACAGTCCATAAATTAAAGTATATTTTTATTTTAAATTGTAGTACAATAATTTTAATAGTATTTGTTGCTGCCTTTATTTACCCTGGTATACTAAATTGCATAAGGTTGGTTGATCGATAAAACACATTATGTATTGAGAATCACCACTGAGAATAACGAAAATTAAAAAAAAATAATAATAATAATTAAAAAAGTGAAATGTCCAGATGCATTAAAGTAATGACAATTAAGGGGATAAATGTGGTTAACTGTCATTAAAATAATGTAAAAAATGCAAATAATCATGATGCTCCTTAAAATAAGCTTTACTTTCTTTGTGCATTTTTATGCATTATCTTTCTTAGAATTTGGGGTGAAATATGATTTATATTTTTGTGAAATTGACTTAGTGGTATACAAACTGCTATTTTGCCTCACTATTAAACCTGTAAACATCTTCTTTTTTTGTCTATGTGTTAAACAGTATGTGTGCATAACTGGCATGATTCAGTGCTACACTGCAGTTTGTTCTGCAGCTCTTTCTGAACTGCCCAATCGCTTATCTCTATCTCTCGCACTCTGAGACGTCTGGTCCTGCTTCCGCTAGAGACGTGTGAAACATACAGAAATGGATAAAATTGCAGGTTAATGTGCGTGTATGTGATTGTGAAAGGGAGCTCAGACTGCAGTGCTGCAGTGTGTGACCAAATCCCTCTTTCACTGTATCGCATCTGAAAATGTAGACAGAATGTAGGTCAGACAACTCACACACAGACTGTTCTGGTCACTGAATTCACTCCGACGCAACCAGAAGTTTGTGAATGACCCTGTTAAACCATCTGACGTGGCTAGTCATATGGAGTATTAGTGCTGTCATCTAATAAGAGAGACCAGTTGGTAGTTGTAGACAAAAATCCATAAGCTAAAGACAAGGTACACGCGCTACGGAGAGCCAGGAGACAGCGAGACTGCAGCAGACAGATGCACTGACCCACATTGCATGGTTACATAAAACAAAAACAAACCCAGACAATGACAGATACCAAGACATGTCTGCTTTGTTTTTGAGGCTTCATTTCACAATCATAAAAATAAAGGTTCTTAACTGGTACTGATGTTCCATGAAGAACTTTTAACATCCATAGAACCTTTCTATTGTACAAAAAGTTCTTTATAGTGGAAATGAGTTCTTTAGATCTTCAAAATGTTCTTCACACTAAGAAATGGTTCTTTTCAAGAAACAGTTCACCCAAAAATTTAAACTTGCTGAAAATGTACTCACCCTCAGGTCATCCAAGATGTAGATTGTTTCTTCATGGGAAATGATTTAGAGAAATTTAGCATTTCATTACTTGCTCACCAATGGATCCTCTGCAGTGAATGGGTGCCGTCAAAATGAGAGTCCAAACAGCTGATAAAAACATCACAATAATCCACGCCACTCCAGTCCATCAGTTAACATATTGTGAAGCGAAAAGCTGTGAATTTGTAAGAAACAAATCCATCAAGGTGTTTTAAAAACGCCATTAAACAGTGCTCAATTTTGTGCATATTTCTCCCCTGATTCAGACGAAACAAGTGTTTTACTAGAGAAAGCAATACTATTGATATATAACAGTTTGACGTTAAAAACATCTTGATGGATTTGTTTCTTACAAACATGCAGTTTTTCACTTCACAAGACGTTAATTGATGGACTGGAGTGGTGTGGATTATTGTGATGTTTTATCAGCTGTTTGGACTCTCATTCTGACGGCACCCATTCACTGCAGAGGATCCACTGGTGAGCAAGTGATGCAATATCTCCAAATCTGATCCCATGAACAAACAAACTCATCTACATCTCGGATGGTCTGAGGGTGAGTAAATCTTCAGCAATTTTAAATTTTTGGGTGAGCTATTCCTTTAAGAACTGTTCACTGAAAGTTTTTTTGGGGGAGCAAAAATGGTTCTTCCATAAAATCCATGAAACCACCCTTTTTGGACCCTTTATTTCTAAGAGCGATGTGCATGTTAAAGTGTGTGTGATTGGGTGTTCATGTGCATTAAATACTTACTGAATCAAGTGCGATTCGTTTTTGCACTTTAAAGTGTTTTTTGGGCTCCAGCCTGTAGATATGCTTGTCTGTGATGAGTAGAGCTCTGTCCTTTGTATTGTTGAACCAGTTGAGCTGGAGAAAAAAAAGAGATCAGGAAAGAAATAGCAGAAATGAGGCAAACTAGCTTCCTCTGGCTGAGCTTGACTACAATAATAAGTAAGAAAGAAAGATATTCGGGCTTATTGAAATTCATGAGCAACCTTTGCATCAGCACTGTTGGTATGTACTGCTCCCCTATTGTACTGCATGTTCCTGCCTTTAAAAATATCTTGTGAAATTGGGTTGGTGGTGTGGCTGAGTCTCGCTGGGAAGGGAAGATAAACTGGACCAATGGTAGCAGTGGTGCAGTGGTATGATAGAGAGTGTGCTTTACAGTCTTTGCTCAAGGCAGTCAAACACTGAGCACTCGGCTGTGCTTGTGATCTCCACGTTGGCTACGGTCAAAGGCGCTCATGACATGAGTGAGAAAATGAGAAAGTGAATGGGACTTGGAGTTTGGTGAAAGAGGGGGAGTGTGTGTGCGTGTGTGTGAGAGAGAGAGAGAGAGAGAGAGAGAGAGAGAGTGAGAGGACTATATTTTTGTCATGTTTATCCTACATATTAACTATATTACTTATGTTTTTCTTGGTTCACTCTACATTATGTAATCTTATTTTAATTTGAATTTCTATTAATGTTTTTCTTTTAATTGTACTTATCTTCTCTATTCATACTCTTATTTTACTTTTTTTTTAGTATTGTTTGCTCACTCTCTCACACCATTATTATTTTATTTGCTAATATTGCTTGTTTACTCCATATGCACTATTGCTATTTTATTTTATTTGCTAATATTTCTTGATTATTTCATTCACACTATTAATCATTTATTTTATAAAATTGCTTGGATACCCTAATCTCACTGTTGGAAATTTACATTATTTGTTAACATTGCTCGTTTACTCCATTCATACTATTGTTATTTTATTTTATTTGATAACATTGCTCGTTTACTCCATTCACACTATTGTTATTTTATTTTATTTTATAATATTGCTTATGTACTCTATTCATACTATTGTTATTTTATTTTATAATATTGCTTGTTTATTCTATTCACACGATTGTCGTTTTATTTTATTTGCTAATATTGCTTGTTTACTCCATTTGCACTATTGTTATTTTTTTTTTTTATTTGCTAATATTGCTTGATTATTTCATTCACACTATTATTCATTTATTTTATTTTACTTTATTTTATAACATTTCTTGGATACTCTAATCACACTGATGGAATTTTATTTTATTTGATAACATTGCTTGTTTACTCCATTCACACTATTGTTATTTTATTTTATAATATTGCTTATTTACTCAATTTACACTATTATTTTATTTTATTTTATAATACTGCTTGTTTACTCCATTCACACTATTGTTATTTTATTTTATAATATTGCTTGTTTACTCCATTTACACTATTGTTATTTTATTTGATAATATTGCTTATTTACTCAATTTACACTATTATTTTATTTTATTTTATAATACTGCTTGTTTACTCCATTCACACTGTTGTAATTTTACTTTAATTGTTAATATTGTTTGTTTACTCCATTCAAATTATTATTTTATGTGATAACACTGCTTGTATACTCTATTGACAATATTATTTAATAATAACACTTTAAAAACACTGCTTGTTACTCCATTCTCACTATAATAATTTTACTTTATTTGCTGATAATTCTTGTTTACTCTATTCATGCTATATTTTTTTTCTCTTTATTTGATAATCTTGCTTGTTTACTTCATTTGCACTATTGTAGCTGCTAATATTTCTTGTTTTCTTCATTTGCGCTATTTGTTAATATTATTTGTTAACTCCAATCGCACTGTTGTTATTTTATTTGTTTATATTGTTTGTTTACTCCATTCTCACTATTATAATTTTACTTTGTTAATATTACTTGTTTACTTTGTTCAGTTATTTTAGGTTATTTTACTTTATTTCTGCTTGCTTTGTCACTGTTTACTCCATTTTTGTCATTGTTATTTGACATTATTTCTGAATGTAACTATCCTCCACAAATGCTTTAGCAATACAAATGCACAGTTTTTATCATTTAATAACAGTGAAATTGAAATGTGAAAAGCCTACCATTCTGACAGAGCATGAAAAGATGACCTGGCTGTACTGGTCTTTGTTCTTCAGCTCTTTAGTGATGCGCACAAAGTTAGTGCTCGTCAAAGGAGAGTCTTTTGCCTGCAGTGGAGAGACACATTACTGGATTTATGACACTAAATTCTGAGAAGCTTAGTCACACAAGCAACACAAACAACAAGCACACTTATGCTTCCATGGTTTCCTTTATCAATTCAAATCAACGCATGACGGATTTAAAAACACTGTCATCATCGTCACCAGCCCACTCTACTAATGCGTCAAACAGACATGACACCTTATCTGCAACAACAGATTCTCAACTGCGCTTCATGAATAAGCTTTTGACTCATTTAGATGATCTGAAAACTTCAAAGGTCTTTGAAAGCTCATCTGTTATAGCCGATATAAACTGCGACGACAGGAACGAGCATTCATCATAGATCGTCTGAGCTCTAAAAACATGTGTTGTGATATACAGAAATCACAATAATGTCTCATGCTGCTGAGGAAAAATTCTACAGAATTATTAGAAAGAAAAGAATGCTCTTCTTCACATGGACTCGGCTCTTCATTTCACACCACTGGAGTGAGAATTAGTTGGAGCCACAGGGCTCTCGATTTTAGTTCAAGAGAGATTTTTTTTTTTTTTTGCTCGTCCTTGAAAATGTCAAAGAAAATGCAATGAAAAATGTGAAAAATGTTTTAAAAAAAAGAGTGGTGGAAAAAGACAGGTAAGATCTTGAGAAAAAAAATGTAGCTTCTTTAATAAAATAAAATAAATAAAATGTTCTCCAGAAGAAAGAAAGCTTTGGAACAACATGAGCGTGAGTACATATTTTGGGTGAAATATCTATTTAACCAGAAATAGCACTTTGGTTTACCATATTCACCAGACATTTGACCAGTTTGGTTAGTGAAGCAGCATCAAACCAGCATTAACAGCATAAATATGCCAGGACTAGCATCTGATCTAACCCTGTTTTCAGCAGTGAAATCAGGGCATGAGGTTTGTCTTGTGGATGGTTTTTACCTCCTAAGCTGTAGCAAGAGATGTCTCTCACTCAGTGTGAGTGAAATGTCAACGCCGTTTGTTTAGGCACAACAAGTGGTTGGTTTGGACAAAATGATGACTAAACCATAAAGTGGGAATTAATGATAATAGGCTTAATATTTTGATGTCAAGATGCTCATGCAGGCTTTTAGTGAAATCCCCAGGATAATTATATATACTACAGAGACATGCGGGGGAAAATAAAAACAAGATATGATGGCGACAAATTAAGATTTTTTGCCCATGACTTAATTTGTTCCCTATTTTAGGCAAACTGGCCACATTATACTTATCTGTTCCCTTATTAGGTGTCTAGGTTTCTATTACAAATTTGTGCAAAACTTTTGCAATATTTTATAAATGTCGATAAAAAACGATTGCGAAATGACACCGTTTCTATTAACCAATGTCATGCAACCAAAATTTGAATTTTTTGTGAATTTTTTTTTTTTTTTTTTTGCGATATATGAGAATCTTTGCGAAACTGACGTATTTCTGTTGGGCATATTTTCAATTCGCAATTTCAATTTGCTCAATTTGAAGGGTAATGGAAATGCAGGATTGCCACAATTGCCAAATTAATGCCACAATTTAAATAAACAAGTAAACTAATTAATTAATAATGACCATGAACTACTAAATCATGGGAACGAATGTTTTTCATGGCCATATTACTTTTTTTGCATGTTACATACAACAAGGAACATATTAAAAATAACTGCTTTCTCACAGAGAAAAGTTTGTGAATGTAAAAAGTAATTGTACTTCAGCAAAAAACGAATTTACATGAATTAATTTCATTCAATGGGAGCAAACAGATTTTGTTCATGTTTGAATATACATGAACACGAATTCAGATTTAGAATATAGCACATTTCTGGCAATTTTACGGAATTTTTATCATGTTTCTCATCATTTTTGGTGCTTGAATGCTCACTTTTGTTATATGGAAAACAGCACCATGAACATTCTTCTAAACATCTTATGTGTTCCGCAAAAGAAAAAGAAAGACATATGGTTTGATATGATGGTATATCAATTATTTTCATTTTTGGGTGAACTGTTCCTTTAAGACCACCAAATATTCCTGCATATACCACTGGGCTTAAGGCTTTATTAAACTGAAAACTTTAATAAGCTTAATCAATGTAAAAATCCTGCATACTATGCAAAGTGAGAGTTCTAAATGAGTAACCTAATGAAAAACTCACATTGGCCAAGTAGTCTCTCTCCCAGGCACGGCTGTAACCCCAGTTCACTCTTTCCCCGCTCAGAGCTGACAGAGCAGCTACTTTTGCCCTCACCTCTGCCATGTGAGATGGGGGGATGTTTTTAATCAGCTGCCGGGCCCACCATCTAAGAGAGAGGCAGTGAAAGCATGAGAGGAAGGCAACGCGATTAAAAAAAAGACATGACAAAATCATGAAGTCATGGTAATACCGGCGGTAGAGGTGTTGTGTGATTCTGTGGAACTGCACCAGGGCCGCAGGCGGTGTCGGCCACTCCACACTCTTCCCATAGTCAGCCATGTTTCGAACGTTGGCGAAACGTCTCTCCACTTCCCAGAAGTGAGCCTTCACCTTATAGCATTTATAATATGCCATTATGGTATAGATAGCCCTTATTTTCCTACATCGCATCCGTGCTAATGCACCTCTCCAAACCTGCAGAAAAACACAAATACAGGTTGAATGAATGTAAGGAAAACACTCTGAAGACACCAAACTTTGCCCCTGTGATGAGGTTGGTGAAACATATTCTGTTGCAAAATCTAAACTGCCCACTTTTTGCAACATTTAAACGGATCATGGGCATTAAAGTATCTCATATAGTATCCAATTTTGGCCAAATTCTAAGGCAGTATTGCATGTGCACAAACTATCATTCAAAAGTTTGGGGTTCTGATTTTTGGATAGAATGATATAGGCAGTGGGCACAGAGGAAGCTCTATATTGTTGGGAACAATTTTATTACATCTAATACATACTAATGTACTTTTTAGCATTCATAAGGAAACTGAATGTTAAAAGAATGCAAATTGGGTTTGGGAGTTCTGAAGTGTGACGTACAGTAACTCAAATTAACAACTATGAAAGATATGACAGCTGATAGAGTGAAGTTTACAAGGTGCAATGAGATAAATGGTAGAGTGAGAGAGATAAAGACCTGCTTATTCACAGCTGAATGAATATATGAGTACAATGAGTGAATGACAGAATGAGTTATTGAATAAATGAGTGAGTGAGTGAGTGAGTGAGCGAATGAATGAGCGTGAATGAATGATCAAATGATTTGGCGAACAAATGAGTGAGTGAGTGATCATATGATTCACTGAATAAATGAGTGAGTGAATGATCGAATAACTCAGTGAATGAGTGAGAGAGTGAATGTTAGTACGATTCAGTGAATAGTGTGTGAGTGAGTGAAAGATCGAATGATTCAGTGAATAGATGTGTGAGGGAGTGAAGGATCGAATGAATTAGTGAATAAATGAGTGAATGACTGATAGAATGATTAAGTGAAAATAATGAGTGAGTGATCAAATGATTCAGTGATTGAGTGAGTGAATGACCAAATGATTTAGTGAACAAATGAGTGAATGATCAACTGATTCAATGAATAAATGAGTGAGTGAATGATCAAATGATTCAGTGAACAGATGTGTGAATGAGTGAATAATCGAATGAATCTGCAAATAAATGAGTGAGAGAGTGATTGATCGAATGATGCAGTGAATAAATTAGTGAATGAATGGTCAAATGATTCAGTGAATAAGTGAGTGAATGGTCAAATGATTCAGTGAATAAATGAGTGAATGATCGAATGATTCAGTGAATAATCAACCAAGTGAGTGAGTGAATGATCTAATGGTTTAGTGAATAAATGAGTGAGTGAATGACCAGATGATTCAATGAATGATCAAATTATTTACTAAATAATTGAGTGAGTGCGTAAGTGAAGGATAAAATGATTCATGAATAAATTAGTGAGTGAGTGAGTGAACGTTTGAATGATTCAGTGAATAAATGAGTGAGTGAGTGAGTAGGTGAGTGAGTGAACAAATGATTCAGTTAATAAATGAATGAGTTCCACTGAGTGAATTATTATATGATTAAATGAATAAATATGTAAGCGAGTGATCGAATGATTCAGTGAATAAATGAGTGAGTGAGTAAGAGAGACAGTCAGGTGAACAGAAACATGGCACCTTTGGGTCTCATCTGCTGTGCAGGACTGAGTTTCCCTGCTGAGTTTTGACTAAGTTGTCCTTTAGTATAAGTCAGGCAGCATTAAATGGGACAGAAGTGAAATCAGGGCAACTCGCAATGCAGATGAATAATTGAATGCAACAAGAATAATCCACCAATCATAATCATTATCACAATCACTGTTATTAGAGTCACATACAGCCTACACACCGGATGAATGAGTGGGAAAACCTAGAAATAATGAGCAGATCTATATTTACATCCATATCCTCATGTATGAGCTCACTATAATCATTCAAAGCAGATTTAAATCAGCATGTACATCACATACAAATAAATATTGGTTTATAACATTCATAAGTACAAATAAACATTGCTTTACATATATACAGATATATTTATATCGGCTTTGAGTAGGAATGGGTTCCCATAAAACATGTAGACGAGAATGTAAATATAGATTTCTGCTCCGCAAGATCAAATGTATAAGGTTGTAAAGACCGACTGAAGTAGAGGTGCAGAGGGAGCTGCTGTCTAGGTGTTATGATCCCACTCCACTGTCACGTCACCTCTTGAACAAATTAAAAAAAGTGAGGAAGTCAAGAATGATTAAATGAGACAGCAAGAAAACAGAGGAGAAGGAGGAGAAAGATTGGAAGTGGTACAGTCTCAGGAACAACAATAAACAATGTTGATAGACAGAGACCTAAAGCGCCCCAGGAAACTGACAGATAGAGAGGGAAAAGTGAAAAGAGAGTGTCTGTCACCTTCTGTAAGAAGAGCACTAGTATGGGGATGAGCGCGGATCTCTCTTGCTCCAGCGTGAAGAGTGTGCGAGGGGTTCTCACAAAGAGCTTGGTGAGGCCGTACGCTACATCGTCCTCAAAGCCGTGCTGGTTCACGATGGCCTCCACAGCCTCCTGATCAGAGCTCATCAGGTGATTAGGCCAGGTGTATTCACAGGTCATCTTGTACCTGAGCATGAAGATAGCAAGCAGAATTTACTAAGAAAGAATTACGCTTATTTGCACTTTATGTATGTGTCTGATGTTTTTTTCACCTACTGAAGCTCAATTTACACTGAAACGTTTAGTGAATCTTTATAAAACTACTCATTTAGTTTTATTTTTGTTTTACTAACTACACCAGCACTAAACCAACATTAACCAGCACATGTATCTAATCCAATGGTTCTCAACCAGGGGTCCAGGACCCACTAGGGGGCTCATTACAATTCCAAGGAACTGCAAGATGGTTTAAAATAAGATAAAATATGCTTTAAATTCAAGCAAAACAGCTAAAAATCAAGACAAACTAACATTGTATTTCTTTTTATCTCAAACTATCTTTTTTATTTAAACACACATTTAAATAAATTCCCACATTCTTGGAAAACCCTGGATAAATGAGGGAACTTTAAAAGTGTGAATAGAAAGACTTGGTGTCATGGAAACTTATTAATTTTCAGTTGATGCTTACTTTAAGTAACAATTTTTTTAATGCTTTTAATTTCAGTTTTTGTTAACTATAATAACCCTGACAGAAATTGCTGAGAAATTTTTATATAGGAGTAAAAAATTATTTTAAAAATCTTTCACAAACAACTGGAAAATTTAGTCCTTAAAACTTCTGATATTGGGGAATTTAAGCATTGTTATATAAATAAATGCATTTAAAGGGTTAGTTCACCCAAAAATGAAATTCTGTCATTAATTACTCACCCTAAGGCTGTTTCAAAGTCGTAAGACCTTCGTTCATCTTCAGAACACAAATTAAGATATTTTTGTTGAAATTCGAGAGCTTTCTGACCCTCCATAGACAGCAACCACATTCCACATGGCCCAGAAAGGTAGTAGGGACATCGTTAAAACAGTCCATATGTTATTGTACTCTTGTGAACGTGTGGCGGAGACTGACCCGGAAGAGAAGAAATTTTTGAATAAAGTTGTTATTTATTTTTGTTTTCTTTGCGCACAAAAAGTATTCTCGTAGCTTCATAACATTACGGTTGAACCACTGATGTCACATGGACTATTTTAACGATGTCCTTACTACGTTTCTGTGCCTTGAACGTGTCAGTTGTGTTGCTGTCTATGGAGGGTCAGAAAGCTCTCGGATTTCATCAAAAATATAATTTGTGTTCCAAAAATGAACGAAAGTCTTAGGGGTTTGGAACAAGTAATTAATGACAGAATTTTCATTTTTGAAAATCTCTTATTATATTAATATATTACCACAAACATCTTTGTCATTACAGCAGAAATATTATTGAGGCCTCTAAATATCGTCTTGGACAGTTAGAAATCAAAATGCGGACACTTAGAATCAAAAAAGTTGAGAACCACTGATCTAAACGTGTGAATTTTAGTCTATAGAAAAGGACTTCACCTCTGCAGAAAGCGTGCATAAGGCTGTCTGTAGGCAAATCCAGCTCGACGCACACGCACATTCTCCAGCAGTCCCAGATACGCCACTTGGTGCTGGCAGCGACCATCATCAAACAGCAGGGGGGACTTCACCTCATTTGGCTTTATACACCGCACATAGTATGGCTCCTGTATGAAAAATGTCATCTCATATCATTTGCAGAAATTGCAAAATAAAAGCATTTACCAAAGGCCTCAAAGGTACGCTACTGAACTGCAGCTGACCAAGAAGTTAGCTTAGTGGCCAATAACAATGATTTAATGAAGGCAATGTGAAATTATATGGTTATGGTTCAAAGCTGTTAGTTGTACGAATAATAACAGATAGCCAACTGCTGCAATAACAGAAAGTATCATTATGTAAAAGCTACACAATTTGCAAGGACTCAAAGGAACATTTTTTCCCTGACCTTTCCTGGAAGAGTAAAGCTCACTTCATCAAGACTGCACCGTGTTACACTGATTATGACAATTCCTAGAACTGTGAGAACTGTGAGTTTCCACATGAATAGAGAGCTAACCGTTCCCCTTCTCTACTACACAACAACCTCCTCATGTCATTCTCTCACCTTTCTATCTATCTATCTATCTATCTATCTATCTATCTATCTATCTATCTATCTATCTATCTATTAATATATCCAGCATCCATCCATCTAACTGCTGTATCTGTCTATCTACAGTACCAATCTATCTATCCATCATCCACCCATACTGTCTCAACAACAGTGATTGAATTGATTTTTCAAGTGATGCAAAGATATTGTTATAGTAGATAACCTAAAATGTATTTCATGTGAAAAAAAAAAAATGTGTTCATGTGTGATGTGTACATCTAACTTAACTTGTTAAATGACTAAATCAAGCTGTCTGCATTAAGAAAAAAAGTAATTCTGAGGTTCATATCGGGTAGAAGCTCTTTGAGGTAACAACTGCACATATTCTTTTTTTTACAGTGTAGAGAGCATGTGAAGTCAGGATGGACAGGGTGAGCGGTCAAATGAGGTACAGGTGTCCCCACAGGACCAGAGGGAGGGCAGCCAGTCCTTTACTGTGACCTAAAAAAGCAAAAGCTGCCCCGGATGCAGCCCCACTTTACCACACAAACACATGTGTGCACACACACACGTGCAGCCCGGCAGACACAGAAACTATCATGGATGCATTGGGCCATCCCAAAATAACAGCACCAAATGTCACAGATTCTTTAATAGGAGAGGAGAGGAGAGGAGAGGAGAGGAGAGGAGAGGAGAGAAGAGCCGTCCATGACTCCACACTAAAGCAGGATTTAGCAGGTGTTCCTCTGCTGTTAACTGCTTTATCAAATACAGACAGTCTCCATTAGAGAGATTACATTTTTCAACACGTCTACATAAGAGATTACCTGAGCTATTCTGAGAGACCCGTATTTCATCTTTTCACAGTAAAGAGTATTAAAGGAGTAGTTGTGTAGATTAAGCCTATAATTAAATTCATCCTTAATTGTAAACATATGCTCTTGCAGACATAATGTACACCATAATGTACCCTTATCTACACCATATCGTAAGATTTTAAAATTATAAACATAATGGGCTCAGTTGAATTTTGTATTAATTAACCAAAATCATAAGATAAGGATGCACATGAAAAAAAAAAAAAAACCAACATGCATTGTGAAGTAGAATATAAATACAGTGATCCCAAAAAGTTTCTGGACACTTAAAGTCCATTAAGTATGCATTATATAACATTCAAGTGCCATTCATTTAAAAGAAAGACACCTTTCTGAACTCCATACATCCACTAAAAATACTCTGACACTAGCTGCTTAAAAGTTGTTGTAATAATGGCTCATAAAGTGAAATTAGTTTGGAGAAAAGCTGCAATCTGGTTTGGCATTTTATTTAATACAATCACATTTATACATATTTAAGCGTGGCTGAAGTGTCCGAATGTTTTTGGGGTCCATAGGGGTGTGCGATATTGACAAAAAATAATATCTTGATATTTTCTGGGATTTTATCGATAACGATAATTTGACGATATTTTGCTGAGTGTGTTATTGTGCTGGTTAAGGACTGACGTGGACAGCTGACTCCTAAAGTTTTTCATATTCTTCATATTCTATGTGGTGGTCAGTTCACACTGATAGAAATTAATATCTTTTCCAATACGTGTAAACTGATTTTTACATTTTATGGGCATTTTTACTTTTATAAAGCCATTTTTTCTAAAAATGTCCCATTATCTTTCAGTCAAATTCTTACATTTAATCAGTCAATTAGAATAATAAGACATTTGGGCTGTTATCAAGCAAATGAAATCAACACAGAAGCTGCATCTGAAGTGGCATTTAGATGTATTTACACACTGTTTAATGCAAGACATGAATTCATTTAACCTGCAATTACAAATTCATAAATAATATTTTGATATATTAAACATAAAACGTTGAATACTGATATTTGAAATTATTTAAATAATAGAAGATAATTTAAATGTGAAATTAAAACCGCCAGCAGGTGGCAGCAAGTCACTGTTAATAAGCGAGTCATTGCGATTGAACCCAATCATTTAAACAGTTGATTCATTTAGGAACGAAACATCATCATGTTCCTCAGAGACGCAAAACAGCGTTGTGGCTGTGTTTGGAATTATTTTTGTTGTCGAAATAAAGCAAAAAATGGCAATATGGTGTCTAAAATGTAAGTCTCTTAATTAACTTCTTGTTTACTGAACTGTTGTAAAAAAAAAAAAAAAAAAATCAATATCACATTTGTAATCATGGTAATATTATTTGGAGAAAAACAGCACTCTTTGTGTGAAATTGATTAACTATATGAAATGGTATAAATATATACATTATCTGCCATCATGTCTTGAATTTGTGATCATTCTAAATGCATTTTAATAGACTGAATCACACAGTGAAAGGATGCACTGTAAATGCGCACACGCACCAGTCTAGATTTCACATAATGTAAGCGTGCACTCTGTAGGGGTGTTTTTAATGGTTTTTGCAAAATACTAGATCATTTCAAATCACACATTGTTAAAACAACAATTACGATATTATTGCAGACGATATCGCACAACCCCTAACTGTATGACATTTGAAGTAGTCATCTCTTACCTTACAGGCCAGTTTGTCCACTAGAGCAACAATAGAGTTTTTGAAGAGTGTAGCTGCAGTTAGAGGGCGTTTGGTCACTTCTGTAATACTCATTTTCCCATCAGGCCACATTTCTTTGAGGACGGGGTCAGAACTACAAGAAAAGTTTAGAAAAGAGGGTGATAAACACTTGACAAAAAATTAAGTGGAAAAATTAGCAAGAACATGGAAGTGAAAAAATAAAAATAAAAAAACAGAACAGGAATATAAAGAGGAATATTCAAAACAAGTGCCCTACTTTAAAAAGTCCTTGAATGTACAAACTCTTAATGCATTATTTTAAAGGAACAGCTCAACACAAAATAAAAATGTTATCATTATTATGAGTGATCAAGGGTGTCATCATTAATTCATACGCTCTCATGTCATTCCAAATGACTGTGATCAGTTACAAAACATGCAAAATCAACGGTGATTAACATCATTGATGTCAGAAATCTGAATGAGATATGACAACTACTATATGGCCATTGGCAAGATTTTCAGTTCAACTTTAATACTGGCCAATTTGTCACAGAAAGCTACTGTATGGCTTCAGAAGACTTGAAATATACTGCACAAGTCATAATACAGAATATTTTATGGTGCATTTTTGTCCACAAAAAAGTCATACAGGTTTTAAAAGACACAAGGTTGAAAAAATGAGGAAAGAATATATTCTTTTCTGGATTACACCGATTATTTCAATGAAAGAAACGTTTGAGGCTCTCTAAACTACTACCTGTTGTACATCAGTCGCTTGAAATCCTGGAAAAGTGGGTCCTTGTTCTTATCAAGAAAGCCCTCAACTGAGTACCTGAGAGGAAAGTGAAAGGAAAAATCAGTACAAGGCTTGACATAAAAAAGGAAATTACAATAATTGACTGACTAAATGGTTAAAGCACTCAGTAAACAGTCTTTCATACATGACTCAACTCACACACATATAGATGACTCACAGCATGCAGCTAAAACTACACCTGCACCATTATCTTAACAGCAGGACATGAACAAAAAGTTTCAGACGCCTACTTCAGAAAGAAAGGTCTTAAAAAGATAATTAGACACATTCTGCTTTGCCCTTTTTGCCATTTTCATAGATCGGAGATAATAAAAGGACAGGAAATGATGTGGAGAGAAGGGCTGAGTGGGACACGATACAACTCCACTTTTAAACCAAACTGATGAAATGCAATAAATACAATATACAAAAGTACTGGAGGTACCATGGTACAATGATTGCATCAGATAGCCAAACAATGGCACTTACTGTAGGAATACAGTATGATACTGAATCATTTGTTCATATCATTCAAAAGTTTGGGGTTGGTAAGATTTTTTAATGTTTTTGAATGAATTTAAAAAAAGTGATCTATTTATTTTCAACTATTCTTTGATGAATATTAACGTCAAGAGAATGGCATTTATTTGAAATATATTGTTTTGCAACATTCTAAATGTCTTCACTGACACTTTTGATCAATTTAATACATCCCTGATGAATAAAAAATATTAAAAAAAAAAAAAACTTACTAACCCCAAACTTTTGAATGGCAGTGTACATAGACTTGGACAATGAATACCAAGAATACCAAGAATACCATACCAACAATCCTAATTACGAGAAACTGTGCCAAGAAAACAGAAACAACAAACAGCTATTCACTGTGATTTGTTGATTACGTAAAGTGTGAAATGCTTGAGAGGAAGTATTGTGTGTGCTGGCCAGGTACAAAATCAAAGCAGCCTTGAGTTCATACAGCTCTGTGGACCGGATTAACCAACGCAGATGTGCCACACCAACAGTCAGACCCACACACATAGACATGTGTTCATTCAGTCAAGTAGAAAACAACACTGCATAATACATGCAAGTGTATTACACATTTCCAAACACACACACATTTATTCACACTCACAGTCAAACATGCACAGCCACATGGCTGTGGAATAACAATATCACTGGGGTAAAAGCAGTTCTGAGAGGACAGATGCTGCCCTGTAGCTTTTCTGCAGTAGTCCAGGCGAATTCCTGAAAACAGGATGAGAGTCGGGGTAAAACAGCAAGCCTGAGGGTTTCTAAGGGAGCAATCTGTGTGTATAACATACAAAGCAAGCCAAAGAGTGAGAATTCTCAAAGTCACAGTGGTATAGAGGAAGATAATTTGATAGCAGCTAAAAATACTGTCTCACAAATGCATCTGCTTCATTTTCAGCACCTGTATGGTGAGGTATGATGCTGCTTATTATGGAGTGTGAAATGGTCATATGATAAATGTGAGATGAGTTTGTGGAACAAATGATAAGAAAGAAGGAGGAAGTGTGTTCAGAATGGAATACTAGCTCACTACAGGCTAAATATGGCTGAATTACTGTTATAGCTGAAATTCATACTACAATTTTTTAAATGCATGTTATAGATCTTGTGTTTTTTTGTTTTTTGACCTCGTAATGTTTAATCAAAAATACTTGTCTTCTCTCTGATGACATATAGGACTTCTCCAATCATTTAGTCCATTAAACTCAGTCCCTGCTCTAGTTCTTTCTTTTTCGATCATCTGTTACACTCGGAACAAAAGATCTGTCACTACTTCTATTTCATCAGTACTTTTTAATAGTACGTGAAATAGCATGCATTATGCAACAAAAAAATTCTCAAACAGTATACAGTATGCTACACTGAGCTGACACTGACACATGAGCTCTTCATGTTGCGAGTGGCATCCAGATAACATATTTTCGTAAAATGTATAATTTTATTTTGCATAAAATTTTTAAAATAAGTGATAACTGACATAAAGTTCTTTTTTTGTTTTCAGATGCCACTTAGTTTGATGTTTTCTTATTTCGAAAAAGTTTGATATTCTTTAGTTTGATGTTTTCTTATTTCAAATCAACTGACTTTCACTGTAAACGGTTGAATTACTCAATTTGTTTATTTTTGGCATTTTTGTTCAATCATCGCCTAACTAATTTCCTCTTTTTAGTTCAATCGTGGCCACATTTCATTAATGAATTCCCTTGTTTTAGTTACATCACGGCCACATTTTACTAATTTGTTCCTTCATTTTAGTTAAATCATGTCCATGTTGCACTAATTAGTTACCTTAGTTTTAGTTCAATTGTGTCCATGTTGCACTAATTCACTCATTCGTTTTAGTTTAATTGTGGCAAGTTGCACTGATTTGTTCCCTTAAGTTCAGTTCAATCATGGCCATGGTGCACGAATTACTTTCCTCGATTTAGTTCAATTGTAGACACGTTGAACTGATTCGCTCACTTATTTTGGTTCAGTTGTGGCCATGTTGCACTAATTAGTTCCCTTAGTTTTAGTTAAATCATGGCCATGTTGCACTAATTAGTTTACTTGCTTTAGTTAAATCATAGCCGCAATGCACTAATTTGTTATCTGCTTTTGTGCTAAGTAGAAAAAAAAACACTGGACTGTGCTGCAGAAATAGTAAGGCTAGTACAGTATGGTAATATGCTATTTTGAACATACCCAAGAAGTAGACTACATAAAAGGAGATGCACAACTGAAGTGGAAAAAAAAAGAAAGAAATAAAAAAAGAAAGAGAGAGGGGAAGCAAGAGACAGAGAGTGAGGGAAATAGGTCATGGTTTGGGGGGGGCGGTCAGGGTGTATATTTAGCGAGACCTTCCTCCATCACTGACACAGCTGAGCCTAAGGGATCTCACAGATTTTATTTTGTAAGTGTGACTGAGGGGTTGACATGCCAGTTCTGACAGTCTTCATCCTAAGGGAACTTCCTAGTGTGTGTCTGGGTGAGAGTGTATGGCCCATGCATTCTCAGACAGATCCAAAGAGATTGTCACAGAACTGTGAGCGCGCTTGGTGCTTTAACTGCAGGGTTGTCATAATAGTGCCATTCAGTGCTACAGACTGAGTCCTCTGCACTCTTGACCCAATTATCAAGCATGACACGTGGCTGCCGACACAGTTCATCCCATTTCTCTGACCAGTCACCAAAGAAACGCTGAATTTACAGTTCTCTCCTTGACTTCTCCTACCGCCTTTCACAGTTTTGTGAAGAACAGATTTGAGAACAGTTTCAACATGAAAGGAAATTGCAGAAATGCACTGTGAAACTTTATTTCAAGACTAATTTAGCTTTAATCAGTTACTTCCGCAGTTATACTTAAGCACATGCTCATTAAGGAGCGAAAAGGAAACCAAAGTGAAAAATGTGTCATCTATTTTCAGAGCTAAGCCCTCCAGTAGCTTCTCTCTGCTCCTCTTTCCTCAATGAGAAAAGGTCTTGCTATTTTCTAAATGAGGACGCAGCCTTTGCTGAGGTACAGCAAACTGCAGACATCTGCACCACCAGCAACTTCATGTATTTATAAAATTGCATCCTCCAAACTTTAAAGAATCTTCACCTTCAGATCAACGCATAAAGTCAACATGAAATCCAAACTCACTCTATCCTAGTTCTCTTATGTTGAAGGTCTTACGTCACAGGCCTTATAATATTGAACTTAACATAATTACAAGACGAAAACAAGAGGTTGTACTGAACTGGTCACATTATTGGACTTTTTTAATGAAGAAACGGCAAAAAGTCTTCAATGTTGTTGATGTCCATCTTCAATGGTTAAAGTGATAGTTCACCCAAAAATGAAAATTCTGTCATTAATAACTCACCCTCATGTCATTCCAAAAGGGTAAGACCTTTGTTCATCTTCAGAACACACATTAAGATATTTTTGATGTAATCTGAGAGCTCTCTGACCCTCCACAGACAGCAAGGTTACTACCACGATCAAGACAGAAACGTAGTAAGGACATCGTTAAAATGGTTCATGTGACATCAGTGGTTCAACCATAATTTTACAAAGCTACGAGAATACTTTTTGTGCACAAAGAAAACAAAAATAACTTTATTCAACAATTCATCTCCTCCGCGTCACCCTAGAGCGCCATTTTGGAGAGTATCACGATGCATGCTTGCGTTTTGAATTGGATGTAAACAATGTATGTTTACGTTCTGATCAAAGAGTGCATATGCGTGTTCTGTGTCAGCAGTACCATGTGCTTACATTGTTTACATTAAGATCAAAGCGCGCGCATGTGTCGTGATACTCTCCAAAATGGCGCTCTAGGGTGACGTGGAGGAGACGAATTGTTGAATAAAGTTGTTATTTTTGTTTTCTTTGCGGACAAAATGTATTCTCGAAGCTTCGTAAAATTATGGTTGAACCACTGATGTCACATGGACTATTTTAACGATGTCCTTACTACGTTTCTGTGCCTTGATCGTGGTAGGACCCTTGCTGTCTGTGGAGGGTCAGAGAGCTCTCGGATTTCATCAAAAAAGGTCTTACAGGCTTGGAATGACATGAGGATGAGTAAATAATGACAGAATTTTCATTTTTGGGTAAACTATCCCTTTAATGTCCAACTCAAGTGGTCCAAAAATTGTAAAGTTGGTTGCTTAAACATTTTTAATTTACCTATTTATTTTTGAGTGATTACACCAATGCATTTGTATTGGTATCCAGTTTTCTATTTTTATTTTACTTGGTTTAACCACTGAAGCTTCCTGTGTGTCATGGTCAACAACAAATTTTGCTTATACAGACTTTCATGGAAACATCATTATCATTTTCTCAGCCCAGGAGAGTCCTAGTTTATTGGAACATAAACTGATATATATATAAAGCATATTTATATGTACATTCAGTGTGTATGTACAAATTCATATGCACTGTATATGTGGATTTAGACCTTTTACAATTTTTTTTATTTTTTTTATAGACTTTGAACTAAAGTCGAAATGTTCCACTTTTTAGGGTCAATTTACAATGGTAGGTGTTTAAGGCTCAGTCCTACATATTTTTTTAGGGGTTACTTTGGTAAGTATAGCATATATACAATACATTTTATGTTTCACACTTTTTTTATGAGGGTGAGAAAGAATAATTTTTTATAATACCTGCTAACTTTCAAGTATCTCTGCTGGGGGGACCAGATGGGAACCACCAATTCACTATCTCAACAAATTAGAATACTTCATAAGACCAATAAAAAAAAAAAAAAAACATTTTTAGTGAATTGTTGACCTTCTGGAAAGTATGTTCATTTACTGTATATGTACTCAATACTTGATAGGGGCTCCTTTTGCTTTAACTACTGCCTCAATTCGGCGTGGCATGGAGGTGATCAGTCTGTGGCACTGCTGAGGTGGTATGGAAGCCCAGGTTTCTTTGACAGTGGCCTTCAGCTCATCTGCATTGTTGGGTCTGGTGTCTCTCATCTTCCTCTTGACAATACCCCATAGATTCTCTATGAAGTTCAGGTCTGGTGAGTTTGCTGACCAGTCAAGCACACAAACACCATGGTCATTTAACAAACTTTTGGTGTTTTTGGCAGTGTGGGCAGGTGCCAAGTCCTGCTGGAAAATGAAATCAGCATCTCCATAAAGCTTGTCAGCAGAAGGAAGCATGAAGTGCTCTAAAATGTCCTGGTAGATGGCTGCGTTGACTGTGGACTTCAGAAAACACAATGGACTAACACCAGCAGATGAAATGGCAGCCCAATTCATCACTGACTGTGGAAACTTCACACTGGGCTTCAAGCAGCTTGGATTCTGTGCCTCTCCAGTTTTCCTCCAGACTCTGGGACCTTGATTTCCAAATGAAATGCAAAATTTACTTTTATCTGAAAAGAGGTCTTTGGACCGCTGAGCAACAGTCCAGTTTTTTCTCCTTAGCCCAGTTAAGATGCTTCTGACATTGTTTCTGTTTCAGAAGTGGCTTGGTAGCCCTTTTCCTGAAGACGTCTGAGCGTGGTGACTCTTGATCACTGACTCCAGCTTCAGTCCACTCCTTGTGAAGCTCTCCCAAGTGTTTGAATCAGCTTTGTTTGACAGTATTCTCAAGCTTGTGGTCATCCCTGTTGCTCGTGCACCTTTTCCTACCCCATTTCTTCCTTCCAGTCAACTTTTCACTTAATATGCTTTGATACAGCACTCTGTGAACAGCCAACCATTCAGTAATGACCTTCTGTGACTTACCCTCTTTGTGGAGGGTGTCAGTGATTGTCTTCTGGACAACTGTCAGATCAGCAGTCTTCCCCATGATTGTATAGGCTATTGTGTAACCATTTTGAAGGTTCAAGAAACATTCGCAGGTGTTTTGAGTTGATTAGCTGATTGGCATGTCACCATATTCTAATTTGTTGAGATAGTGAATTGGTGGGTTTTGTTAAATGTGAGCCAAAATCATCACAATTAAAAGAACCAAAGACTTAAACTACTTCAGTCTGTGTGCATTGAATTTATTTAATACACAAGTTTCACAATTTGAGTTGAGTTGGTGAAATAAATGAACTTTTCCACGACATTCTAATTCATTGAGATGCACCTGTAAATAATGTATAAAAATGTTCCTAAAAGCATCTCTCTTTATAAATTGCACTTCTTCTTAAATTCAAGTCCAATGTGTACAAGTGCATCAACTCCACCTTCAGAAGGCCCATAAATATCACTTTATGGTTCAGTAAACAAACGACACAAATCCAAGCATGCTGGAAAACGTATGTGCGGTAGGCATGGCCCAATTTCTGTAACGTGTGCATGTACATATTATTATTTTCAGGAAATCATCAAAATAAATGAATTAATTGCAGTAATGTAATTATCACAAAGCAGTCAAATGTTGCTCATTTGTGCATAATAATATTAATGCATTTTGTGATTGCCTATTTATCCTTACATTTGCATAAACAATGTTGAATTAATCTAACTGGTATATGAGCACAAAAATAATTTTGTACACATGCTCTTTAGTCTATGCATACGGACTCAATATGTTCTTCGGTTTTAACATAGGATCCATGGAATTTAGGATCAAATTTTTTGGTACGCACATTTATTTTTTATAAATAAGGCCCACGGTAACATTCACAAATAAAAAATCTCTGTGATATCATTTCAATTGGTTACAGAGCTAGGGTTAATAGAAATCTGTTGAAAAGCTTAAAATTAAGAAATAAAGAAATCAATCATTTCTCACCTTTTTTTTTTTTTTTCTCTCTATTCATGTATGTCTTGTGGGCAGGTGAGCCAATCAAATCCAGATGGATAAAATCAAGCTCATAATTATTTACAGCTGACATTCAGTTTGTTTCTGTCACATTATTAAAGTTACATTTTTTTTTTGTTTGTTTGGTGTTTTAAATGTGCCATTTTGTTTTTAAGAACTGAATGGCAGATCATGGTGGTACAATGAGGCCAATCCCTTGTCATGTTGCAACTTATGTAGCTTTCATATGTCCTTCATTATATGCAAAAGTTTCAGATTCAGCAACACTTGTTTCAGAAAGAATTCTTGATTTATTTATTTATTTTTCTTGGCTATTCCCATTTTATGAGAAAGCTGTTGTCACAGCTGCTAAAATGAAAGACTAGTATTTCAAGCTCTCCCCATCAGCATGTTCACATCACCTGCACTCATCAAACGAAGGACTTTAAAAGACTCACGTAACGTCTCCCGCATAGTGTCGGATACGGAAATCTCGATTGAACTCCATGGTCTTGTTAGCTGGACAGAGCTGAGAGAAAAAGAAAATCATCTGAGTTTCAGTGGTCATGACATCAACAGGTATCAGACTGCATGTTTTTGTTTTTGTAAGAGAATACTGTCCCCTTCTGACCCTGCTGCCAAATTGCAGAAGTGCAGTTCAAATTAGGCAACTACAAGTCCGGTTAAATGAGGTTGCAGTTTTGTTCCATAATTCATGGCAGGCCTAAAAATGTATGCTTATGTGACTTAATCAGAGGATTGCTGAGACAAGAAGGAATGGTAATTCTTCTGAGTGCTTACTTTCCGGGAGGTGTAGTGAGGGTGCTGGCCCAGCTTTTTGTTCATGCTGTCCAGGCAGACAGTATCTGTGACTTTCCCTGCAATGAGACAGGCTTCATCCAGGATGGAGATGATGCCCTTATGAGGCTGCTCCACTAAATCCACTATGATCTGATTGTTAAAGTATTCAATCTAAAAGAAATAAAAGTCCAATTTAGATAAAAGGTATGTGGAATGTATTTTAGGTTCAGTTTGGATTATGTTTTTGTATTATACTCACATGTTGCCATGTGATACCCTCTCTCTGGTACTCGTCCTGCTCCTGTCGTAGAATAAGCTCAATGAAGAGCTGCTGTAGCTTCTCGTTGCAGTAGTTAATGCAAAACTGCTCAAAGCTGCGGACATCAAATGGGTAAGAAAGAACCAACCACTAAAATCACTTAAAGAAAAAAAAGTTCCATGCATTTGAAGAATTTTAATGCCAAGCAATATTAATAACTACACAATGCATAAATGACACTGACCTGTTGTTATCAAAGATCTCAAAGCCATAGATGTCCAGCACACCTATAACAGTGTTTTTGCCATGCAGGGCAGGATTGTAGTCCTTCACCTCAATCACACTATTGATACGACCCACTATCCACGCAAACAATCTCTCATATAAAGCCTAAAAATGAAAGCCATGCCAGAATGATAAGAACTGAACATATTATATGAACATATAATACAGTAAAGACAAGTGGTCATACAAACATTTATCCTTTTATTTCTTCCCTAAAGTTCACTTAAAATGTTTTCACATTTTTTGCACCGACGACAGATGCAAGTTTTATATTTTCCACACTCCCCTGACACTGATATTGAACACACATTGTTGAAGTAATGTGAGTGTTCATGTGTTAATGCATTCATCCTTTGATGTCACAAAGTTTCCTAATGAGCTGTTTCTGCAGCAACATAGCTTTTCAAATGAAGAGAGACTTTTGAGTTCTGAAAGTTACAGGTTGTTTACATAGCAAAATGAACTGGTTTAAAAGGAGTAAAGGAAAACTAGATGTTTTATATGCTACCTCTAAGAATCTTTGTGTAATTAGAATAACTAGATGATGGATGAGCCACAAACAAGGAAAACGTTTTGCAGGTGTTTGCAGTGCATAATACCTTGGCAAAAGCATCTCTTCCATAGCTAGCTTCCTGTTCGTTGTGTCCCTTTTCAATGACCTCTCCACCCCCAGTAGCGACTGTACGGTACAGCAGTGCTTTTGTGGTATTCTCAGGTTCTGTGGACGTCAACTCAGAAATGTGCTTCACTGTATCTTCACCGACAAGTATAACATGTTCACCATCACTAGTAAACTGAAGGTTACCCTGAAACAATAACATTGAAAGGCATTTAAACCATGCTGTATGAGAGAATTTAGAAAGTGTTATTTCTAGACTTCAAAATGTCATGAAAATTTAAATATACATATTAATATATACATATACATTATAAAATAAATTATATTGGATATATGCATGCATTTATATTAATTTTAGGTAACACTTTACAATAAGGTTCCATTTGTTAACTATATTTAATGTTTTAACTAACATTAACAAACATTGAGCAATACATTTGTTACAGTATTTATTAATATTTGTTAACGTTATTTAATAAAAATACAACTGTTCATTGTTAGTCAATGTTAGCTCAGATCTATTAACTAACATTAACTGATGCAACTTTTCATTTTAATAATTTATTAGTAAATGTTGGAATCAACATTAACTAAGATTAATAAACGTTTTAAAAGTATTTTTCATTGCTAATTTATGTAGTTAGCTAATGTTAATAAATGGAACCTTACTGTAAAAGTGTTACCGATTTTTATATATATCAAAAACTAAAAAAGTAATGAATGATCTTCAGAAAAAAAAACAAAAAAAAAAAAACATACACATATATATATATATATATTCACATTGGGCATTAAAAAGGTTTATAAATAAATAAATAACTAAATAGAACCAGTGCTTAAAATATCAATTTATTACTGCACTGTCCACAATCAGACAGAAAACAGTAGAAAACAATCTTGCACTCAGGGTGGGACTGACCAGGTGTAGGATGGTACTGAGGATCTTGTAGATGGAGCTGATCTCTTCGGCAGTGAAGCCAATCACTTTCAGTGCTGCCATCACAGCTTTGTGACATAAGGAGTCGTTATTGGATGCCTGTGAAGATGATTTGGGATGACAGAGCAACAGAAAAAGAGAGAGACTAAGAAACATATAAACACTGTATGATACATTTCACATAGTAATATTATTCATTGGTATACAGAAGCACTGTGCAAACTCTATAGGAGAGCAGAATGTTATCCATTCAGTCTCGAATGGATAGTTTGTGAAGTGGTTGTGTGTTCATAAACTGTAATATACTTGTAGGATAAGTACGTACAAGTGTGACAGAGGCTCCTTGACTGGTGTAGGCATATTCTGCAGGATCTCTCTGCAGATACAAAGACTTCAGCAAATCATCAGATCCTCCCCGTAACACCTGCACAAACAGAACATATCAATGCTGATTTATCTGAAATGTTTGTTAAATATTTAATAACAATTTTTGCAGCATTTGGCACTCCTGAAGTAATATTGTAATCTCATTCACCATAACCTGTTCTGAAGATCTCACCTGATAAAATGAGTGGAAATTTCTCTCTCCTTCCTGCTGCTGGACAACTCTTGACTGTAAATACAGCAAAGTATTTGTGTTAATTGTCTTTTCTGTACTATACAGTAGGCCTATTGATATGACTCAATCCACCCTAATAAAAGATACAACTCTTGTCTGTATTTTTAGTCTTTTCACATATTTTCCTAGTAGAAGTTGCACTCAGAGGGATGATTTCCCATCTCTTTTATTTTGACTAATATTTATTAACATTTCTGCAGAACACCAATGGAAAACATCTTAAAATTGTCATTGCACTTTATTACATGACTTAAAAATATCAAGCATATCACAAAACTGTCCTTTTTAAAAATAAAATAAGATAAAATAAAAATTGTTTAGGCACACAGTTTGAACAAACCAAACAAAGGTAAACAATAATCTGTACATGACAACAAAGCCCTGCACATTCAGTAAAAACACTCTAATATTTGCAAGACCTAGCTGAAAAAAAAAAAAATATGGGCTATATATTTTTTCATGAAATTGCAATCACATTCAGATCTAATAGTTATTATTTTACGTGCTAATGTCAAGTTTCATATTCATATGTCATGTCATGATGTGTTTTAATTTGTACTGATACTCTGAAGGCCTCACCTTCTCCAGCAGGTAGTTGTTGATGTGTCCTCCTGTGGGGTCTCCGTTGAAGTTGAAGTTGATGTCCATGTATTTGCCGAAGCGGCTGGAGTTATCATTGCGGTTGGTCTTAGCATTTCCAAAGGCCTCTAACACACAGTTGGATTTCAGGAGCACGTTCTTCACACTGTGGTAAGATACAAATACAGTAATAGGCAAAAACAATGTATGAACAAACGTGTGTTTTTCAGGGTAACTTTACACGTAAATAGAGCACAATAATAAGAATATATATATATATATATATATATATATATATATATATATATATATATATATATATATATATATATATATATATATATGTCCAGAGCTGTCAGTATCTCCAGCAGACTGACCTTTCGACCTCTGCCCTCTGGCTAGGGTTGGTGATTGCTGCAATGTACTGCATAATGTACTTGCTTGCCTCAGTCTTGCCTGCTCCGCTTTCACCTGAAACACAAGGAGATTTGTATGAAACGGTCTAATCCATACAGTAAAGTCTTTGTTTATCAGTTTTATTCTTCCCTAATCAGAAGCACAATGGAAAATCTCTCTGTAAACAATTCATCACAGAGTATAATGTAACCTCTGCTCCTAACAGTTTTACAGATGTGCTTAAAGCAGCATGGAAGAAATGAAAGCAAAAGTAAGATTGTATATACAGTGGGTACGGAAAGTATTCAGACCCCCTTAAATTTTTCACTCTTTGTTATATTGCAGCCATTTGCTAAAATCATTTAAATTCATTTTTTTTCCTCATTAATGTACACACAGCACCCCATATTGACAGAAAAAGACAGAATTGTTGACATTTTTGCAGATTTATTAAAAAAGAAAAACTGAAATATCACATCACAAGTATTCAGACCCTTTGCTGTGACACTCATATATTTAACTCAGGTGCTGTCCATTTCTTCTGATCATCCTTGAGATGGTTCTACACCTTCATTTGAGTCCAGCTGTGTTTGATTATACTGATTGGACTTGATTAGGAAAGCCACACACCTGTCTATATAAGACCTTACAGCTCACAGTGCATGTCAGAGCAAATGAGAATCATGAGGTCAAAGGAACTACCTGAAGAGCTCAGAGACAGAATTGTGGCAAGGCACAGATCTGGCCAAGGTTACAAAAAATTCTACTGCACTTAAGGTTCCTAAGAGCACAGTGGCCTCCATAATCCTTAAATGGAAGATGTTTGGGATGACCAGAACCCTTCCTAGAGCTGGCCGTCCGGCCAAACTGAGCTATCGGGGGAGAAGAGCCCAAAGATCACTGTGGCTGAGCTCCAGAAATGCAGTCGGGAGATGGGAGAAAGTTGTAGAAAGTCAACCATCACTGCAGCCCTCCACCAGTCGGGGCTTTATGGCAGAGTGGCCCGACGGAAGCCTCTCCTCAGTGCAAGACACATGAAAGCCTGCATGAAGGACTCCAAGATGGTGAGAAATAAGATTCTCTGGTCTGATGAGACCAAGATAGAACTTTTTGGCCTTAATTCTAAGCGGTATGTGTGGAGAAAACCAGGCACTGCTCATCACCTGTCCAATACAGTCCCAACAGTGAAGCATGGTGGTGGCAGCATCATGCTGTGGGGGTGTTTTTCAGCTGCAGGGACAGGACGACTGGTTGCAATCGAGGGAAAGATGAATGCGGCCAAGTACAGGGATATCCTGGACGAAAACCTTCTCCAGAGTGCTCAGGACCTCAGACTGGGCCGAAGGTTTACCTTCCAACAAGACAATGACCCTAAGCACACAGCTAAAATAACGAAGGAGTGGCTTCACAACAACTCCAGAGCCCTGACTTAAACCCAATTGAGCATCTCTGGAGAGACCTAAAAATGGCTGTCCACCAACGTTTACCATCCAACCTGACAGAACTGGAGAGGATCTGCAAGGAGGAATGGCAGAGGATCCCCAAATCCAGGTGTGAAAAACTTGTTGCATCTTTCCCAAAAAGACTCATGGCTGTATTAGATCAAAAGGGTGCTTCTACTAAATACTGAGCAAAGGGTCTGAATACTTAGGACCATGTGATATTTCAGTTTTTCTTTTTTAATAAATCTGCAAAAATGTCAACAATTCTGTGTTTTTCTGTCAATATGGGGTGCTGTGTGTACATTAATGAGGAAAAAAAATGAACTTAAATGATTTTAGCAAATGGCTGCAATATAACAAAGAGAAAAAAATTTAAGGGGGTCTGAATTGTACCCACTGTATATATTTTTAGGTCTTGGCTTGATTATATAGGTTTTGCCTTTTTATTTATTTATTTATTTTTTTTTATCGAAATGACATCACAAGTTTGTTCTTGGATTCTGCTTGAAGTATACCGGGGCCCTTTATATTGTAAGGTGAACATTTACTATACTGAAGCAACTTAGCTTTACTTTATTGCACATGCGTAATTAAAAAAAAAAAAAAAAAAAACAACCAAAAAAAAAACCTTAAATCATGTATCAAATATGATCCAACAAGCTTCTGAGGATCTCTCAATCATCATTTTATTGCATTGCATTATATATTTTGCCCTCCATAATAAAAATATCTTTGATCATAAAAATAAGGGAAAGAGGAAAGGGAAGTGGTGTGTGGCCAAGTATGGTGACCCATACTTGGAATTTGTGCTCTGCATTTAACCCATCCAAGTGCGCACACACACACACACAGTAGTGAACACACACCCGTAGCAGTGGGCAGCCAATGCTGCGGCACCCAGGGAGCAGTTGGGGGTTTGGTGCCTTGCTCAAGGGTCTCTTGACCTTGAGCAAGGCAATACCTCAATACCTCAATACCTTGACTCAATACCTCAGTCGTGGTATTGAGGATGGAGAGAGTGCTGGTTATTCACTCCCCCCACCTACAGTCCCTGCCGGACCTGAGACTCAAACCCACGACCTTCGGGTTACAAGTCTGACTCTCTATCCATTAGGCCACGACTGCCCCGTTAAAACTAATTATCTTACTAAGATATATTATTGAGACTCTAGTGAAAAATAAATATACTAAAATGTATTTGAAATGCATTTATTTCATGCTAAGTTGGCCTACTACAAATACATTTAAATATTTATGTGCTTAATAAAAATACCCTGGAGTTGTACTGTTGGTATACTAAACTGGTATACTTAAAGTATGCTAAACTGGAACAACCAAATTTGGGCTTAATGCACTTTAAATGTCCGGAAGTAGTGCTGAGGTCAAACTAAAGATATACTGAAATATATTTGATTGTGCTAAAGTGAAACTATTGCAAGTATACTTCAGGTACACTTTAAATATCTCACATTTGAAGACCGATATTATTCAAAGATCAAACAATCCTCATCAATAGTGACATTAAAACACATTTTAGTCTTAATATTAAGAAATGTGCATTGTGCACAAGTAGTACTCCAAATATAATTTTCATATCAGTATGTCTCGAGGGATATGTCAGTAAATATGTTAACAGATTTGAACTATACTTAGTATGAAATGTATTTTAAATATACTACTTTTTTTTTTTTTTTTACTTGGGGAGATATAGCGCAACAACTGATATTTATATGCATTTTATTTAAGTAGTCTGTTATACTGCTATAAAGATCTCATGGAATTACATTACATTTCATCTTACTTTTTGGTCATTTAAATATCAGCAACTTCACCAAAATGCATATTTTTGCTCAGTTTGAGCCTTTGAATAAAACTGAAGTGTTTTTTACTCATTGAGTATGAGCTCCATATTCTCACTACATCACATTATATGTGCCATAAAAGCCTGGTGTATTAAATATGATACTTAACAAAAACATTTTTAAAATATTTTGTCTAAAGGTTCACTAGATTTTCTGACTATCGTTTGATATGTCAAGCTTAAATATGATATATTTTCATTGTGCATTTGTGCGTTTTCCTTCTGGTTATCCAGTTTGATTATTGTACTGTTGATCACTGTGCAATTGTTATTTTTTTCAGCAGTGACTGTGTGTTTAGTAGCTGCTGTACCTGAAATGACAATGCATGTGTCTTTGGCTCGTCTCTTCATGGCTTTATAAGCAGCGTCTGCGACAGCATACAGGTGAGGTGGATTCTCATACAGTTCTCTTCCCCTGTAGTCCTCAATCACCTGCTTCCCATAGATATCCAAATGTTTGTACGGATTGACTGACACCACTACTTCTCCAATGAAAGTGTAAATACGGCCTTTCTCAAACCTGAAAACAACAAACAATACCGTGAACGATATGCAAGTCAAGCTGAACAGCAGAAACATTTTTAACAAGACTCATTGTTTTCATCGTATGTGCTGGTTTGGATTAGTTCCTGATGAATGAAGAGACACAAAGAACAAATGATGGATGCATTGAGTATTAAGGTGTGGTGGGATTCACTTAATCATAAATCATACTTAGAGGTTTAGGATGAAGTTTCAGTACATCCTGAATTTGTTCAACATTAATATAACAAAACATCATATACCACATCCCTTTTTTACAAATTTTAATCTACCAAATATCATAATACAATTTGAAATGCATTTAAATTTAAACGAGGGGAAACAAGTGTCATAACTTGACGTTAATCTAGGTATTATGTGCTACAGTATGTTTCTCAGTGTCACACGTCTGTATTCAGCAGGAAGTGATACGGGGCTGGGAAGTGAGAACAGGAAGTGTAATGGGGCTCAAGATGACTCACTTTCTAAATTTCAATCAACATAAAATATAGTGTAATCTTAGTTAAGCAAACATATCCACTAACACGCCATCTCTTCCTTCCGTACAGCTAAAATACATAGACATCTCTTCGAAGTTACAATGCATTAGTCATTGTAGACGATAAATATTCCTTCAAAACAAGCACATTCACTTTAATGTTGACATATAATTCAAATAATAAGACAAAGTAGTAGTAATATTTAAGGATTCAGTTTATTGGATTTCTTCCCTCAGCAAATTATGAACTTAGTGGTGTTTTGATGTACGAATGTACAGTACAGTCACATGAGGCCTGGTCATACCTCAGCTGATAAAATGCACAGAATGGACAAGAACTGAGCTCATTTTTTATGAGGTTTCAGAGGCGTAAGAATCTGTGACAGACAGAACAAGTGTGTAAACTTCGAACACTTTTTAACATCACACTCATAAAGAGTCTTGTGAAAAGGTCATCTGATTCACCCCGGTTTAACCAGTGACATCACAGATGTGGGACTTGAGTGCAAATGCTGAATGTTAAAGGAAAAGAGAACTAGAAACCTGTGATTTCATCATTAGAAAATCCTACTGGTTGGCTATGATCAGCTGTTGTAAGACATGATAAGATGTTATTTTTGGTCTCTCAAGTTGTTGATGTCAGCCACTTAAATCGATATTTCAGCTATGAGCGGGAAAGTCAAAAGTGAAATGACACATTCTTTCCCCTCCACTTTTTTCTTTCTAAAAATGTGTCTTTTTCTTGTCACGGCATTGTCTACCAAGAAGGGAGTGGTCAACATCAAAAAGGCACCAAAAACATAAAACGAGACTTCAAATACTCACTTTGAAAGTGAAACAGATTTCACAAGCAAATAAAAATGAATTTCTCAAAGCTCTCAAATTGAGTTTAAGTTTAACATCAACACCAAGTAACCTTTTTGAAGCCATGTTCACTGCTGTCTTTTCAGGTTCTTTGTAATACATAATGTCCATTGAATGTCCTTACACTTCTCTCTTACCTTAACTTCAAGTTCTCCATAAACTGCTCCATGGTCACCTCATCTAGAAGCACAAAGTCTGACTTTCCAAACTCCAAGCCCTCTAGCTCCGCCATCCCCGCAGGAGTCTATCTCAAGGACGAATGGATGGAGAGAAAAGTGGAAGGTGACAAGAAAGACACAGAACCCCAGCGCTGACTGCCTTCCTCTTGAAGCCGGTAGAGGAGACGAATGTGGAGTGGGTGTGGCCTACATCTTGGTCGTTGCATGATCTGAGGCTGTGCTGAGTGAAGTCAGTGATGACTGCGGTCTGCAGGCTCCAGCATGTCATCCTGTTCAAGAGAACATCAGCATATGTATGTGTGTATTTCTGTACACATGTGGTAGAGGGAACTATCTTTAAACACAAGTATTTTGCATCTTGCTGAGCTACTACATGCCCTGAAAGCAGCCACAGCGAAACCTTAACTAAATCTCTGTCCTGCTAACTAAACCATTTTTTGCTCAGTTCTTCGCCATTCATATCCTTCCCCATGTTTGTTGTGTCATTTGACATTAAAACACATAGTTTGGCTTTTTAAACGTACAATATTGTTTAGTCAAACTTAAATTGAGTATTCAATAAAATAAGCTATAAGTGATCATTATCTTATGGCATTTCCGAAAGCCCACCCTCTTCCTCTGGCCCTGCAGTAATGGGGGAGTGTGGATCATAGACTGCTGTCAAGAACTAGATCTTTCACATAGTCTGAGTTTGTGCTGCCCACACACACTAATCTAGGATCTGTTCCATTCTCGCAAAACCTACTCACAACCATAAACAACAGGACCAAACAAGATACAAACAGACAGGAAAGGACGCACAGCATACCATTTATGGAGAAATAAAAGGGGTGCCAGGAGCAATTGTGATACCAATCAGCAGTGATACGATCACTTAAATACTATGGAACCATCCAAATTAACATGTTGTTTCTTCTTAATCACAGTATTACAAATTGCTGTTAGTGTATAATTGGCAAGCAGAATTTAGAAGTTTAAAGACATTTGAGTGCAGTTCAGGTCTGTGTCAAAACTTAGTTTATTACTGTAAAGTCAAAATGTTATGTCATTATGTGCGCTAACTTAAAACTATTCCACTTTTACACATTAAACAACTATATACAATAAAAGTTAAGAATATTTCTGGTAATGAGTAACACATTATAAAGTTATTAAAAAAATGTTTATGCAATTACAATAGTTTGAGAACAGTGGAAATCAGAATGAGCTGATATGAGTCAGTAGTCACAGTACTTAATGTATAACTAATACTAAAATTTGAGACAGATTAACATTAAATGCCATTTGTTTAGAATTTGTCCACATTGCAGTAAAGCCTAAAATATTTCAAATGCCTAAATACAATCATTCAAATGGCTGAAAATAATATTTTGTCCAGACAACCAATGAATCATAATGACCACTGTGGAAATTCTTAAATAGCAAACCACAGGTAAATCCCAAAATAAGGGGGATTTTCACACAACAGAAATCTGCATTTGATGGAAATACTCAAATAGACATTCTCAATTGAAGCAATGTTAAATCAAAAACAGTGTTTCATAAATCGTAAGGAAAAACAAAAGCACTGTGCACATTAGTGTATTTCTCACATTCTATCCTGTTTAACACAAAAGCCTGTTTTTTTTTTTTTTTTTTTCTCTGACAGGGAGGTGCTCAGCCCCTAAATCAACCACAGGGCCTGCCTGACTTCCTGTAGAATGCAGAAAAAGACACTTCCTCATTGAGTCTCCATGGTAATGAAGAGAGTCTTGACAAATCAGCAATGCAGGAAAAGACTGAACATAGTGTGAAGTGCAAATACTGAAAAATACATTACACAGGTAAACAACAGCTAAAATACGCTATACTGATTTTCTTTGTCATATATATGAGACAATAATTACAAAGCATTCACAGTGATTGTTGCAAAGTGCTCAAGAGTGAGTACAAATTCAATAAATGTTTAGGCCAGGGGTGTCCAAACCTGTTCCTGAAGAGCCACTGTCTTGCAGAGTTTAGCTCTGATTAAACACACCTGAACCAGCAAATCAAGGTGTTCAGACTCACTGGTTGGAGCTATACTGTGTATAACGTTGGCCCTTCAGGAGCAGGATTGGACACCCCAGTTTAGGCAAATAGCATTGTCAATAAGACGTCTGACCAACTTTATTCATTGTGTTTTACAATGAATGATAACTTGATGTGATCAGTCTGTGCAATAAAATAAATTACTGATGTACTAGACTCAGTCATTTGAAAAGGCGTAACTTTGTAGTTTTAATTAATTTATCCATATTCAAAAGAGAAGATCTTATTTTAGGCTTTCGTTTAGATATCTGAACTTCATTAGGGGGTGTCAAATCCTGCTCATCGTTAGCTGATGGTTCTCGGTTTACTCTGCTTTGATTTTTGTGATCTAATCGAGAAGCGCTCTTTGCTCTATCACGTTGTGCAGAAGATTTAGAGGACTTGCGACCTCTTTCCTGTTCTACTTCTGGCTGCAATTGAAAGTCAGTTTGGCAATGTGAGGCAGAGGAGCTAGTAACAGTGGTAGCATACATAGCATCAGGACTTTGTCCAAAGTCTGGGTTCTCCTCTCTGGTCCTTGTTTTTTGTCTTGGCAAAGAGCTGCTGCGTCGCAGAATGTTCTTTGCAAAGTGTCTTGGTGAACCATTAGAAACCTCCCGTCCGAGAAGCTTTTCCTTTGCTTCATAGCTATCTTTCGATGAGCCCACCACTTTCATAATGTTACCTTCCTGCCTAATCAAAACACTGTAGATGCTTTGGAACGAGTAAGCTTTTTGAGTAATGTGTTCCCTTTGACTGCTGTCGAGTTTCTTCAGGTCTATTTCTTGTGTGCGTAGAGATGAGGTGATCTTCTGCATGAATTCACGCAATTCTTTACCTGCTTCCTTACAGGATCCTCCCGAAAGTTTAACCATAGCAACCCCTGAATCATCTACATGGTTAATATGAGTTTGGTGATCAGATTCTATTTTGTCAATAAAATCTTTCTTAAAGTGCATAACGTATCTCAACACATCTGGATCCACAGAGAAGGAATCCTCAGTTTTCCTGGGAGACGAGGGATTCCGCTGCCGAGCGCTTGAGCTGGAATCCTCATAGCTCCTGGTGGGACTGCTGAAGGAACTTTCTGTGCTTGAACTAACATCCAGTGGAGAGGCAGCCTGCATGAGTGCCTGCCTGTTTGGGGACTCTGGGGATCTGGAGCTTATTCCAGAAGATGGGTTTCTGCCCGCAGCATACACCGAGTGGCTATTGTTGTGATTGTGCCTCGTTCTAGATTCATAGTCACTGGAGACAGTTCTGTAGACAGACGAGTCAGACGAGTAGCCATTAGTGTATTGCAAAGGTGTGCTTCTTTGCGAGTGGATGTCTTGAGCCAGAAGATTCATGAGATTGGGATGGATGCGTTTTAGGTTAAGAAAGGTTCCCTGCAAGTGCAGATGCCCTGTACTCGTCTCTGACACCCGAAAGCCGTGGCTATGAAGAAGATCTCGGATCTTCCTCTCACTGGAGAACCTGCTCACATCAAGGAATGCTTCAGCTGGCATGTCAAACTGAGAAAACAATATGAACATAATGAGCATGTTAAGGAAATACCTTTGTCATGCCTAACTTTTGGGCTGTTATTTATTTGGTTTGTGCATTGCTGGTCATCCTTATATGCAAAGTATGCAAGTTGCATAGTGCCACCAGGCCCTTGCTCTCAAAGATGATTTAAATAGCGCATCACTATGCAATGTAAGCATGATGGTAGTATGCAGATTAAATGTTAAAGGAATCATGTGGAAATTTATTTTTAAATACTTAATGTATATGCATTTTGACGGTTTCAGACTCGGACAACATATGGCTATGACTTCCAAATGAAGTTATCCGTTCGGAGAAGAAAGAAAAAGCACCAAGAACGTGAAGCAAAAGAACAAGAAGAATGCTAATATTACTAAAATAAGAATAATAAGTTAAAATTGAAAACAAAAATACAGTCAAACCATGCAATCATGCATTCAAAATTTGTGCATTAAAAACAATGCCCATTAGTCTAGAATTTCAATATTTGGAGAATTAGATGTATTTTCATATGTTAACATTAGCTTTCTTGATTAAACTGTATTTACAATATCATGTTTAAGTTAAGTAAATCAAATCAAGTTTTTGGAAAATCATTTCAGCTGTGTGTTATAGTTTTTCTGACCACTAGATGGTGCCAGAGCATTACTTTCAGAAAGCATTTATTTAGCTGGCAACCAAAATTTGGATTTATGTCTCTGGGGCCCTCAGAAGATCAATATTCAAATGAAACAAAATGTTAGGAGAATTAGGTTGACCAATGAAATGTCTTACCTTAGGCTGATGTATCTTTTTTACATCCAGTGGGTAAAACCGACTATCCAGTTCCAAAAAATGATTATGTTCCAAGACTTCGGGTACTAAGATATTGAATTAAAAAAAAAAAAAAAAAAAAAAGAAAAGAAATGTTTGTCATGAAATATGAGGTTAAGCTTAGACATACTTAAGAACAGAACATCAATGCATAGTATCATACCTTCTGATTCAAAAACAACATAAGCCTGGCCTTTTCTGGAGGTGGGATAAATCACAATTAAAACCTCTCCGCCATTGTTACTGCGCCTCAGAAAGTGCATGGTTAATTTGTCAATCATTTTATTGTTACTGGAGTAGTCGTCTGGAAGTCCATTCACTTCAATAACCATTTCCTTCACGTCCATCTCAACACTAAAACAATAAATAGTTGGAGGAAGTTACAAATGATAAGTCATTACAACACAAAATGAAGCAACATGTTTCTTTCTAGTGCCTATATGTCTGTCAAACACTGTCATTATTACTGAAGCTCACACATATATATATCACAAGACAAAATGTTTGGTGGAATGAGAAACCTGTCTACACCTAGAGGACTAAGAAAAACAAATTGTTGCAGAGGGGCTTGAATGCTATGTCTGAATGCGAAAGCCACGCCTCCTCCTTACCATATCAGGTGAAAAAACAAGGAAATAAAAAATGAATAAACAAGAATTAAAATGTAAACAGACAAATTAAAATATACCCAAATACACGTATAATAATAAATAACAAATACATTTGTATAGAGATGAATAAAAAGTAGTAAATAATAATAATAATAATAATAATTCGTTATTTAATTAATTTAATATATTCCGATTTTGGGCCTATATTCTTCAATAATGCAAGCAAACAAGCCACAAACAAAACTATAACTGCGAGAGTGTAGACGCTTGTCTGTAACGCAAATTGAGCGTAAATCGCAAAATACAGTTTCTAATAACTAAAACTGACAGTTGCTGGATATATTTGTAGCTTTCTCAGTGGAGCCCCGAACACAGAAAACTTGCTTTACAACTGGCGTTCCAACATACCATAAGGAACATGAAATGCAATGTAATTTAACGACGTGCAGCAATTGTTGAGGTATTTTACACTTAGAAATTTACAAACATTTACCTGTTTATGATTATATAATTGCGTTCGCCAGGGTCAAATACTACAGCAAACAGACTCGACCGTCCTTCGTTCGTAAGTGAAAGTGAAACTGCGTGCTCACGTCTCTAAGAAAACAAGGGGGCGTGTCCGCGTGCACTTGAACAACGTTCAGATTAAACTTAATTAGATTAAACAATTGTATAATGTCTAAAACAAATAAATTTCACAATAATTTTGCAAGTACTTGGTACTAACATGACACACTTAGGATACAGGATATTTGGATATTAGTGCATGAAATGCATACTGTATCTTTAAATATTGATGTTCACTTTTCGTTTCCTGTGTTTAACAGATAAAAGTGAAACTAGACTCTATATAGTTTAGGATCAATTTTCAAAATCAATCTGAGAGAAGTACACAGTATCACAAATCGTGCTTCAAAACAAAACAAAAATATATAAATATAGTGTTTGTCAAGTTTTGTAATGGTGTTTCTCAATTGCAGTCCTCGCGCACCACCGCTCTGTCTCTACACCTGATGCCTTAAATAACCAAGTTTTAACAATATTAGGGCAGATCCCTTAGCAGCTGACGACGCTTTTGAAGTGATGCTTGATCAATAATTTTGAAAGTTCAATTAAAAAATATAAATAAAGATATTATAGTATTCCAATCAAGCCTCGAAATTGCATTATTAACTTTAATGCAGATCTTAGATTGTGTAATGTTAGCTGTCAATCTAGGGTTGGAGCTAAACTCTGCAGGACAGTGGGTCCCCAGGAGCAGGGCTGAAGGCCTACTAACTAATTAAATGAAACAAGATAATCACTTAAGCTTTAACATTTATATTACTATTGTACAATTAGAATTATTTTTTACAACACAAATAAATATATTTGGCACGCAAAATGAGATGACAGACAGAGACTTTATCATTCACCATTTAATTAACTGACTGACTGATGCATCATTTTGCATAACATCACAAGTCATATGGATATGGGACAAAAAAGTGATAAGACATTTTATTTTTGGATGAAGGTAACACTTTAGTATAGGGACCATATCTCACTATTAACTAGTTGCTTATTAGCGTGCGTATTATTAGCATATTGGCTGTTTATTAGTACTTATAAAGCACATATTCTGCATGACCATATTCTACATCCCTAATCCTACCCAATACCTAAACTTAACAACTACCTTACTAGTTATTAATAAGTAGCAAATTAGTAGTTTACTGAGGCAAAACTCATAGTTAATGGTTTGTTAATAGCGAGAATTGGACCTTAAAATAGTGTGACCTGGATAAATTATTTTATTCACAGCATTAACTCTCCTAAATCATCTTATACTGTTATAATAATCAAAACAGTCCTGAGCTAAATTAAGCTTTGATCTATGCAAACAAACTATCACTTTAATGTAATGTAAGGAATTTATTTACTTACTATAAAAAAGATTTTATCGTAGCTATAGCTCCACAATGAAGAGCTGCTTAATAATAGAAAATTGAGTTCTAGTATCTGAAATTGACACTGACACTGTTTTTCATGTTTAACACTGTAAAGCTGATGGTTTTAAAGCATTTTATTGTATCCTCTTAAGACCCTGCGGCCTCATATGAGGACATTATATTTTAGTGAATTTCTCTGAGACTATACATGCCACAGTTTTAAGACTGGATGTCCTGTACAGAGCACATTCAGGGCTTTTCAGAGATACCAAATGATTGGATGTTTCACCATGACCACTCCCTCTCCTTGGTCTTCAAAAATGTCTGAAATTAATTTAGTGACACTCTTATGGAAATATGATAATATTTTGTAATTATCATTTAAATCTGTCTAATTTTTAAATTGTATGTCATAAATCAACATCTCAGGAAAATGTTATGGGGTTTCAAATCAAAATATGTCTTTCTGTTATGAAACAGGACGTTGATTTCCTACACCGGGACTAAAATCATGTTTATTACGCATTTTGGGAGACATAACAAATGAATAGGGAAAGAAATTATATTTCAATATTCTATGAAATATTATATATTACTGTGAAAATCTTGTCAATTATTACTCCCATTATTACACTTCTTTTTTCATTACATATTGCCCCAAAAACACATTAATATGCAAATTAGATTTAGTTTATAGATATATTGTGTATAATGAGAAAACCCGTTTATGGCCATTTTAACACATTTTGGAGACACATTTTGCAGAAAGAAAAATGGTATATCGAATCATTCTGTTATAACATAGTTGAAAATCATCTTTATACAAAGTTTGGTAAAAAAAAAAAAATCTTGAAAACTAAAAATGCATTGGTGATTTAAAAAATCAATTGTTTTTTTCCTATGCATGTTCATTCATGTCTTTTTGTTTTTTTAAAGAAATTGAGTCCCGATGTCCTCTTCTGAGGACATAGCATAACATATGAATGAAATATCATTTTTTATTTTTTTTTATTTTTACATTATTTTTAATGCTCTAAACAATGTAAAGACATGAAAAAAAAACTAATTTTTTCCTAAAACTTTTTTCTCGGGTCTTAAGAGGGTATAAAGCGATATATAAATAAACGGGAAGGGGCGGGGCAAACACCACACCAACCGTCACACCCTGCTTGTACAATGACCGAACAACAATGAAGTAGAAGTTAATATAGCTTGTCTCTGAGTATTCATATCTGTACCAGATGGGATTCCTGGACTACTTCGAAAACTGATATGAAAAATAATGCTTGCAACATTTGAACAATTTACTGTGCCCCAGAAGTGCTCTCAAGCGCTCACAGCTAGGCATTTTCAGCAGAGTTATTTATATAAAAATTCCTGGAATTGCCCCTGCTTTCTGCTGCAATGAGAAATCTAATAACAGTTAGTCTGATATGTTATGATGAGCACAAAACCTACCACAGTGCATGAAATAGGATTTACTGAAGACACACAATGAAAAAGCAGTGGACACAAAATGTTAGTTTTGTTAATTTTTTGCATCTGACCTTATTGCCTGTGCATTTATAGGAGTTTTCATTTCAGATGCAAAATTTATGGTAAGAAAACATTTAAATGAACTAAGCAAGGTGATTTACTGTGGTTTTGCTGTAGTCAGTTTACTGGTATTCAACACCCAGGAAAAGCATGCTATGCAATCTCATGCTAATTTGCCCTGTTTAGTAAATCTGGCCCTAAGTATTTGACACAAATCATGTGTTTGCAGGTAGAATCAACATTTTAAATGGTGCCATGGCCTCCAGAAAGAGTCTGTCTGGGGAAAGTGAAGCAAAGACAGCAAAATGGTGAGAGAAGATTTTATATGCCCTGTAAAAGCAGTACATGAACACCAGTGTGCTGTCTGATTCAGTCTGAATCAATGTGAAATGAATATCAGTTTTGTTTATATAGTCATTGGGTTAGTCAACAATGTTTTTATTATGGATTGACCTTAAAATTGAAAAAAAAAAAAGAGTTTCTGTAACAGAACAATATGTTTGAGAGATGTTTGTGGAAATGATGGTAGCTACGAAAATTTTTGTGTTGTTTTTGTTGTGTTAGTTTGATGGAGAAAAAATCTCCTGAAACCAGCTGTGTGTCGATGAAGAGTGACCGGTCAATGGATCCTCCACGTCTTCAGTGGGACAATCTCTCCTGCTAACGTCAGGTGAGGACAATATCACGATTTACAGGATTAAGTTTAAGTTCAGTTCATCAGACTTTATTCTCTGAGCTGGAAAAGTCTGTGGTGCTGGGGAGGGAACAGTGATGTGTGAATATTCATCAGTACCCTGTAGTTCATAATAATTAGAAGTGTTCATACATGTATTACTGATATTTATTGAATTAATATTAACCAGAAATGTTCTGACAAATAACAGAGACAAACAGGATGAATCAAAGTCAGAATCAAAATCCACTAGACAGAAGCACTTGGACTCCATCTTTAAGGTAAAGTAATGTTTGTGTGTGTGTGTGTGTGTGTATGTGTGTGTGTGTGTGTGTGCATGTGTGTGTGTGTGTGTGTGTTCAACTAAAAATGACAGTACAGCAAATTCAGGAAGAGTGTTGTATGTTTTAAATAACTTAGGGCCCTTTGAAATTAGTATATATATATTTGAAATTAGTATATATTAGTATATATATATATGTGTGTGTGTGTGTGTGTGTGTGTGTGATCCGAAATAACTAGTAACAAGTTGAGTAGTTTTTTCACCAGATACTTTTTTACTTTTACAAGTAACTATTAAGATCATTACTGTTACACTGCTACTTAAGTTATTATTTCCATAAGTGCTTGTAATTTTACTAAGTACATTTTTTTGATACTCTGTCCACCTCTGGTCCTGCATGCTTTAGTAAGTGTAATAAATGAAACTGCACTGCTCATGCACACATTTATAATCACAGAATTTAATTTTATAAATGACACCAATGATTCTTTTTCACCCTCTTTCTGAACAGGCTGTTTTTTGTCGAGTACTCAGTACCTTTAAGATGTCTATTTCTAAATGACTTTTTTAATGACTAATCTCTGTGAGCAAAGAGAAGCACAGTGGGTGCGGTGTCAGGCCTCAGAGAGGCATTTATTTATTGGAGATAAAGTATCAAAACCAATGTGCACATCTGAAATGGAGGCCCAGCAGCTCATCCTCTGAACTATCAAAATAATATTCACATCAGAGCAGAATATATCTGGCACAAAAACATGATCTCAAGTAACAACATAAACTGACATGTAAACTTTCACTGTTTTCTAGTATTGAGGCTGTTCATTGTCTGAATATCCACTTTTTTTTTTCAGGAGGTTGAACATGAAATCATCTCTTTGATTAAGAAAGAGCTGACAATGTTCAACAGAGTTCTGAGCCCAGATTACCTAGCATACTCTGAGAGAGAGGAGGAGGAGGATGAAAGTCAGAGCAGAGTCAGACAGGGGCTTTTGAAGATCACACTGAACATCCTGAAGAAGATGAACCAGGCAGACCTCGCTAACACACTACAGACCAGTAAGAGCTCTGAGTCATATGACTATGATATCACTTTCAATCAGAGACACTATGCACTGTGTCAGCATTTCTGAATGTATGAAAAAACAGTTGCTTTAAATAATAAGTAACTATTTATTACATTACAATACTTTTTTTTTACTATATTTACTGTATTTCAAAGATGTTTATGATTTCCCATGTGTATCAGTTAATTTATTATTTGTGAATAACATACATTCCATACATTGTTTCCCGTATTTACTCTTCTGCTCCTGAGGACTTGCCCCTTTGTGTCTTAAACAACACAAATCCAGTCTAAAAGTGACATTTGAGAGAATTAATGAAGGAATATCAAATCAAGGAAGCTCCAAATTTTTGCATGAGATCTACACAGAGCTGTACATCACAGAGGGAGGGAGCAGAGAGGTCAATAATGAACATGAGGTGAGACAGATTGAGACATAATTCAGGAGACCAGAGACACAGGAAACACCAATCAAATGCAATGACACATTCAGACCTTCATCTGGACAAAACAAGCCCATCAGAACTGTGCTGACTAAAGGAGTTGCTGGAATTGGAAAAACAGTTTCAGTGCAGAAGTTTATTCTGGACTGGACTGAAGGAAAAGCAAATCAGGATCTCCACTTCATATTTCCACTTGCTTTTAGAGAGCTGAATTTATTAAAGGAAAAGAATCTCAGTTTGATTGCACTGCTTCACTCTTTCTTTAGCGATACCAATGACATGATATCAACAGGACTTCAAATTCCTGTTTATCTTTGATGGTCTGGATGAGTGTCGACTTCCTCTAGATTTCCTAAACAATCAGAGATTGTCTGATGTGACAGAATCAGCCTCAGTGGATGTGCTGCTGACAAACCTCATCAAGGGGAATTTGCTTCCTTCTGCTCTCCTCTGGATCACCTCTCGACCAGCAGCAGCCAATCAGATCCCTCCTGAGTGTGTTGACCTGGTTACAGATGTACGAGGGTTCAATGATCCTCAGAAGGATGAGTATTTCAGGAAGAGGATTAATGATCAGAGTTTGGCTAGTAGAATGATCACACACATCAAATCATCAAGAAGCCTGTACATCATGTGTCACATCCCAGTCTTCTGCTGGATTTCAGCTACTGTTCTGGAGAGAATATTGAGTGAAGCAGAGAGTGCAGAGATCCCTAAGACTCTCACTCAAATGTTCACACACTTCCTGATCGTTCAGCTCAAACTAAAATCCATGAAGTATGATGGGAAATGTGATGTTGATCTTAAACAGGCTAGAAGTAATATCCTGTCACTGGGAAATCTAGCTTTTCAACAGCTATAAAAAGGAAACCTGATCTTCTACGAGCAGGACCTGAGAGAGTGTGGCATTGATGTCAGAGATGCATCGGTGTATTCAGGAGTTTGTACCCAAATTTTCAGAGAGGAGTTTGGACTGTACCTGGGGAAGGTGTACAGCTTTGTACATCTGAGCATCCAGGAGTTTCTTGCTGCTTTATATAGGTTTATTTGCCTTTTAGAACAAGCAAGAGAGCTCTCTAGCATGTCTACAACAATATTGACTGATTTACTGCAGAGTGAAGTGGACAAGGCCTTACAGAGTAAGAATGGACACCTGGATCTTTTCCTCAGATTCCTTCTGGGTCTCTCCCTGGAGTACAATCAGACTGTATTACAAAGCCTGTTAATAAAGAAAGAAAGCATATTTGACTGTAAATGAGAAACAGCTGAGTACATAAAGATGAAGATCAGAGAGAATCCCTTTTCAGAGAAATTCTTCAATCTGTTCCACTGTCTGAATGAACTGAATGACCGTTCACTAGTGCAAGAAGTCCAAATATACTTGAACAAAACCCATGCCAATCAACTCTCTGGAGTCAAATTGCCCACTTGGTCATCTCTGACATTTGTGTTGCTGAACTCAGAAGAGGAGCTGGATGAGTTTACACTTAGTAAATATGATAAATCAGAGGAAGCATCTACAAAAGCTGAGTGAGTATGCTATAGTGTAAAATGATGTACTACATTTCTACATTATTTTTTAAACCAGTATATAAACATTATGATCAAAACCTTGAGTTATGCTAAACCTGCAATAATGATTTATATTGTGAAGTGCTGAGCCCTTTCGGTGGGAAATTTCAGGCCTTCGTAAGACCTCTTTGCATGTTTCTGTCATGTCTGTAAATGTTTTGTAATCCAAAGAAGATACATTCAAACATACATTTTGTAAGACTTTCTTCTTGCTATCAGTGTAGCTAGTTTAAGGTGTAAATAGACATGTACACAATGTGAGCTTGGACGCAAGATACAAATACATTTTATACAGCATATGGTAATATGAACAAAATGAAATATAATAATAAAATAGTTTCAACCAAATTTAATGTAAATACTCTTTACATTTATTAGAGATGAATGTATTGTTATGTTATGCCCAGTCTGAGTGGCTGTAATCTCACAGAGGAAAGCTGTTCAGCTCTGGCTTTAGTTCTCAGCTCAAACTCCTCAAATCTGAGAGAGCTGAACCTGAGTGAAAACAATCTGTGAGATTCAGGAGTGAAGCTGCTCTATAATGGACTAACAAATCATCATTGTAAACTGAAGACATTACGGTAAGAAAAGGAAAACGTTTTAAAAGAGTATTACACGCAGTGTTCACGGTGTTAGACAGGCATGTACACCTACTTGCAAACATCTATTTAACCTAGGGGCAGAATTTTATTTTTCATAATTATGAGGGGTTGTTATTGAGATTAGAGATCTAAGCAGACAACCTACATAGATCCTAAATAGCACTAACATAACTAGTGTCAATACATCACAGCTTCTCAAAGGTATGTACAAAGTTTTTTTTTTTATTATTATTATTATTTTTTTTAGTTTATTCCCCTAATCCAGTGGTTCTCAACCATGTTTCTTGAGGTCAGCTTGTGTTATTTCATAATTTTGATGACTACTATTATTCTAAAAAACAAAACACAGTGTGTTCAGAATGATATAATAGCTGCACTGCCATGGCATCAAACAACACAAATGTTACCCTTTTTGAGAATCTTTTACATAAGCCAATTTAATCCAATAACTTTAGAAAACTATAGATGTGCTTTCACAGACTCTTCTTTTTTATGATTCTTGCATTAATTGCATTTTCCTAGTGTTTGGTGCACATTTCAAGAATATTAAAGTTATTAAAAGTCAGTCCAATCTATCATTACTAATGTCCAATATAACAAATACTATATATATGGAGAAATTATTATATAATACACACAATACACACAATCTCTCAATATATGCATGGTAGATGTAATGCACTGATAGATATTGTACACAGACTGTGTTGTCACAATTATTATTATGGGACACCTGATATAAACTTCTTGTATTTTATATGTACAATAAGCAGATTAAAGGGATATTTCACCCAAAAATGAAAATTCTGTCATTAATTACTCACCCTCTTGTCGTTCCAAACCTGTAAGACCTTCATTCATCTTCAGAACACAAATTAAGATATTTTTTTAGAAGTCTGAGAGCTCTCTGGCCTTGCATAGACTGCAACGCAACTGTAATGTTCCCAAGTCCAGAAACGTAGTAAGGACAAAGGTAAAACAGTCCATGTGATGTCAGTGGCTCAACTTCAGTTTTGCCAAGCTACGAGAATACTTTTTGTGCACGAAGAAAACAAAAATAACAACTTTATTCAACAATTCGGTAACACTTTATAATAACTGCACACTATGAATCATTAGAGAAGCATTAGTAAATAGTCAGTTCATCCTTTATAAAGCATTGTCCCAGCATTAATAAAGTAAGCAGTTTATAAATACAGCTATAAATGCCTTGTTCTTGATTTATAAGCATATCTATTGCAAAGGAGATTTAAAGTCTCAGTTATTTTCCTAACAGACAAAAAAAAAAAAAAAAAACAGAGGGATACAGAACTAAAAAAAAGAAGCAAAAAATAAAAAAATAAATGAAACTGTACACTTGAATTTTTATTTTATTTTATTTTTCTGTGATATTGCAGAGGTTTATTTTCCCCTTTTTTATAAAGTACACAGTTGTACAGTTTAATTTTTTGCATCTTGAAAAAATATTTCTGTGTTCTGTGTCACTCTGTGTTGTGTTTGTTTAACTTTTCTGTTTGGAAGATAAATGAGCCTTTAAATCTCCTGTGTAAATGCTTTACAATGTATAAATAGTCCTTACTTTAGATGAGCTCACAAAAATAGACGGCTACTACTAAATGTTTTATAACTACCTGACTTAATCATGAATTGCAGCAGGAATATGTGTTAATGAAGCATTTATTAACACACTGAGCAACTATTATCATGTGTCTAAATAATAAGATTTATAAATGTACATTTAAATAGTTTATTAATCATTTACTTACACTTTCTAAATGATCTTATGAACCACTGACAACTCCTAAATAACTGGCTTGTAAATAAAGTAATAATTTAGAAATGATAAATTGATCGTTAATAAAGTATGAAAATACAATTATTAAACATTATAGATATGCTCAAGAACAAAACATTTATAGCTGTATTTATAAACTGCTTACTAATGCCTATTAATGTAGGAACAATGCTTTATAATGAATTAATTGACTATTTACTAACGCTTAACTAATAATTCGTAGTGTCCAGTTATTATAAAGTGTTACCAACAATTCTTCTCCCCCGAGTTACCGTCTTCCGCCATTTTGGAGAATATCACGATACATACACACGCATTCCCCTAAGCGTAAACAACGCTGATTACGTTGATTATGCTCTTGGGTACTCTCCAAAATGGCGGAAGACGGTAACTCGGGGGAGAAGAATTGTTGAATAAATTATGCTATTTTTGTTTTCTTTGCGCACAAAAAGTATTCTCGTAGCTTCGTAAAATTGAAGTTGAGCCACTGATGTCACATGAACTGTTTTACTGATGTCCTTACTATGTTTCTGGACCTGGGAACAGTTGCATTGCTGTCTATGGGAGGGCCAGTGAGCTCTCAGATTTCATTAAACATATCTTAATTTGTGTTCCAAAGATGAACAAAGGTCTTACAGGTTTGGAACGACATGAGTAGCCTAATTAATGACAGAATTTTAATTTTGAGTGAACTAACTGTTTAATTGCAACATAAAGGGAAAAAAAGTTGAGATAATGTTAGAAAGCATGAAGCTCGCAAATGCCATGAACGACAGCCTATCAGTCAAGTCCACAGCAAGACACAGCCCATAGCAACGCGTTATGATAACGTCTCAGATAGTCTGATGGCAGATAAAAGTAAATAAATTACTGTAGAGCGATTCCTTACACAAAGTTCACATCAAATATGCTAAACACGGAATCTTGAATGTGTGTGACACAGTACAGACCTCATTGTTCTCGCACTTCACGCATGCACATTTGAGCATCATATTTTCCCACCTGTTGCTCGATATCAGCATGACAGCTAAAGAATCACCAGTGGATCGGGCTTAGGAGAGCTGATGCCTATCGGTTAAAAAATGATTAATTGGCCCCAATCCCAGTCCTTGAGATCAGCTTGGGACATCCCTAATATATATATATATATATATATAAGTACTGAAATGATATTAAAGTATGGTAATAAAGTAATAAATACTCTAGTATTTTACTACCCTGGGTTTCTTTACAGACTGTATAACTGCAATATTGGAGAGGAAGGTTGTGTTGCTCTGTCTTCAGCTCTGAAATCAAACCCCTCACACCTGAGAGAACTAGATCTGAGCTATAATAAACTAGGAGATTCAGGAGTGAAGCTACTGTCCGACTTACTTCAGCACCCACAGTGTAAACTGGAGATGCTACAGTCAGTATTGTTTTGCTTGTTTGTTTGTTTTAATCTAACTATATACATATTTATATAATGTAATTGCATTTTGAAATCTAACTTTAGGTGCAAGTATGACGTGTTTATTTTCTTTTCTCTGCAGGTTGTACAACTGCAATATTGAAGAGAAAGGTTGTTCTGCTCTGGCTTCAGCTCTGAGATCAAACCCCTCACACCTGAGAGAACTTAACCTGGGCTGTAATAATCTAAGAGATTCAGGACTGAAGTTTCTCTTTGATCTGCTGCAGGATCTACATTGTAAACTAAAGAAACTACTGTGAGTGTTCTTATTTTAGTATTTCTGCATACCAATGTACTTTCCTCATTGTCTGATCCAGACCAACCAGTTCAAAAATACTGATGCAAAGATGAAGTGAAAGCAACAGACAGAGATCAAAAGCAGTATGCAGTTTGTTCCTTAGCAGCAAACAGACAGTTACAAACATGCAGAATAAGATTGACATCTGATGACATTATCAACAGGCAACATTTATGTGCTGATTTTGGTTTAATGAGGATTGAGACACACAGAAGAATATGAAGGCTGATAAACAAAAACAAAACCATGTTCTCACTGGACACCACACACAGACACAGGACAAGTGTTCTGGCAACAAATATTATATTTGAACATGCTACTATTAATTAAAATGTATTTTGTATTTTTTTTAACATTCGTGTATATATTCAGGTTAGCTTTCACATAATTCTGTACTGTTTACATTTGAGATTAATACATCATGTTTAATTTCCAGGCTGATTGGCTGTAATCTCACAGAGGAAAGTTGTTCCACTCTGGCCTTAGTTCTCAGCTCGAAGTCCTGAAGTCTAAGAAAGCTGAACCTGAGTTACAATAAACTGAGAGATTCAGGAGTTCTACTGGACTGAAGAATCCTTGTATACTGAAGACATTAGAGTAAGTAAAAAATAAGTAATAGTAAATAAGTAAATAATAAAGTTATTTAAAGGAGAATTACACTTAGTGTTCACTGTGTTAGATATCCATTGGGTTAAGTGACACCAACGGCCTCCTTCAACCCTCCAAATTTCTAATGTTTTACTTTTTCTTTCATTCATTCATTCATTCATTCATTCATTTACTTACTTACTTACTTACTTACTTACTTATTTGTTTGTTTGCTTGTTTGTCTGTTTTTAATATCCAATATTAAAAATGGGGCAGTGGGGCAGGTGGATTTGACCTGGACAAGTTCTTGACACATTTCATGAGAATCACCTACCTAATAAAGTGGCCAGTGAGTAAATATCAGGCATATTGGTACAACTAATTCATCACATAATTTTCCTGCCTTTTGTGAGTATTGATAATTTTACTTTCTTCTGCGGGCTGTAAAAATGGTTTAAAAGTGTATCATTATTATTCAGTATACAGTACCTGTTGAAGATAAAAGCTAAACATTCTTGTAATTGTGAGTTGTTGTTTTTTTTTCCCTTTTTCTCTGCAGGTTGTCTAACTGCAGTATTGGAAATGAAAGTCTTGCTGCTGTAGCTTCAGCTCTGTGGTCAAACCCTTCACATCTGAGAGAAATGAATCTGAATTATAATTATCTAGGAGACCCTGGAGTGACTCTGCTCACTGATCTACTGCAGGATCCAGACTGTAAACTGGAGAAACTACTGTGAGTGTTACTATTGTTACATACACATTTATTCATTTAGCGGAAACATTTATCCAGAGAAACTCACAACTGAGGAATACAACAAGTGATTAATCATAAAGAGGCAATAAATGTACTAGTAATACAGTGTTTCAGACACTGTTTAAAACAATAAAGCATAGAGGAACATTTTTTTCAGAAGGATGCATTTGTTACAAACTGCACACAGGTTGTTCAAGAAGACTGGACAAAAAAGGGAAAAGAAAAAATATCTGCTGGGTCTGTGTGCATTGCATTTGTTTGTCTTTTAATTTAATATTGAATATAGACAAATTAGAATATACATTTACTTTTTACATTTACATATACATTTATTAATTTAGCAGATGCTTTTATCCAAAGCGACTTAAAATTGAGGATTACAACAAGCAATTCTTCATAAAGAAGAAAATAAACACAGGAATTGCTCGCAATACAAAGTTTCAGACATTGTTCAGATTAGTACAAGCTAGAATGAGGAAAGATGATGGAAAGTGAAAGCTAAGTTTTTTTTTTTTTTAATAAATTAGGATGCAGTAAAATGTTGATGAAAGAGATGAGTTTTCAGGTGTCACTTGAAAATTGTCAAGGATTCTGCATTGGGGTGGGAAGATCATTCTACTAGCCAGGAACAGTGAACGAAAATGTTCTGGAAAGTGATTTTGTGCCTCTCTGTGATGGAACCTTGAGGCGCTGCTCACTTATAGATCTTAGGCTTCTGGAGGGGATGTAGACTCCTAAGAGTGAGTGGAAGTAGGAGGGTGCTGAGTCTGTGGCTGTTCTACAATATATGCAAGCATCAATGTCTTGAACCTGATTCGAGCTGCAACCGGTAGCCAGTGCAGGGAGTTGTGGAAGACCAGTCGTGCTGCTGCATTCTGAATCATTTGTAGAGGTAGGATTGTACATGATGGAAGTCCAGTCAGTAGAGCATTGCAGTAGTCCAGCCTAGAAATGACAAGGGCCTGGACAAGAAGTTGTGCAGCATGCTCCGTTAGGAAGGGCCTGATCTTTCTGATGTTCTGCAGTGCAGACCTGTATGATTATGTCTTTGCAATTTGGTCCTTGAAGGTCAGCTGATCATCAAAGATTGCTTAGAAATTTCTGACCGAACTTAATGGGGTAATTGTTGATGAACCTAGTTGGATGGTGAAATCATGCTGAGGAGTCAGAGTGGCTGTCTTTGCCAGGTTGAGCTGCAGGTGATGTTCTTTCATCCGTGCTGAGATGTCCGCCAGGCAGCCTGAAATCCGTGCAACTACCGCTGGATCATCTGGTTGAAATGAAAGATAGAACTGTGTGTTATCAGCATAACAACAGTAGGAGAAACCATGTGGTTGATGGTGAGTCCCAATGATGTAGTGTATATGGAGAAGAGCAGGGGTCCAAGAACTGATCCCTGAGGAACCCCTGTGACCAGTTGATGTTCTTTGGATACCTCTCCTACCCAGACAACGCTGAAAAACCTACCTGTGAGATAGGATGTAAACCAGTGGAGTTCAATTAGCACACTAAAAGCCTACAGTACGCGAATGGCTCAAATCGAAACTACTGTGAGACAGTTTGCCACTTACAGTTTTTTACAATCATTTTTGCACTAATAACAGAACCTTCACGTCATTTTTCAAAACTCTAGACACAAAATTCACAACCGATGATCAAAATGCACATTTTTCAAAACACTTAACACTTTTTCCAAATGCTTGGATACAATACACATGAGTCAAAGATCTTTTGTTCATTGAATTAAAATCACCGGTTCAAAATGACACAATTTAACTTCAAAGTATTACTGTTTCAAAATGCAACTCACTCATTACATCTGAATTGAGTATTTATTCATTTCATTACAATGATCTAACTATCAATTGATACAACTGCTCAAAATGTTACATAACTGTTGGATTACTCTTGAAGCAAAGTTTATTTTTTTATTTATTTATTTTTTTATGGAAAATGATGAACAGCTGGAAGCTGATGAAAACCATTCATATTTTTGGATGAGGCAGGTTTTAACCTGGCCATGACATGGAGGAGAGGTTGAGAGCGGTTGAGGGCGACCCAGAACGATGTTTGTTGGGGGCCTGACCACCCCCCACTGAATGTGAATTTGAGGGGCTTCATAACAAAATCAGTGCAATGGACCCATAATTCCTAGCAACAGCACTGAGTGCAATCATGGTTTCAGGCCCATCCACAGTTTATCACCTTGTATTTATCCCCATACTCTCCTTTCCTTACTGTAACCCGACTGAGGAGTTTTTCTCCTCATGGAGGTGGAAGGTTCACAATACACCCCTTCACAAACAAGTCCCTCTTCTCCAGGCCATGAATGATGTGTGCAGTGACATCACAGGAGACCAGTGTCAGGCCTGTATTTGCCATGCAGGAAGATTTTTTTTTTAACTAATGAAAACATCCATTATGATGTGGATGAGAACCTGCATGTGGCCAAACCCACAAGACAGTGTTGACAAAAACATAGAAGAGCAGTGAGGAACTGTGACTTTTCTAATCTAATTTTTTCTTATTTAATTTTTTTTTTAACCTTTTGTGAGTTGATTATTTCATCAATAATTTTCAAATGTTTAATGACTCCAGTGTACTTTTCTCTCTAGTCTATTACAATGATATACAAATGTGTAGAACCATAATGAAAGCTGCATCATGTGTTTTGAACAGCTATATTTAATGATTGTACTAACAACTGAACAGTGAAACTATGGGTATCTTGTGTGTGGGTGATCTAAAATAATGTTCCTATGATATTTCAGAATAAATGAGTATTTTGAACCAATGCTTCTGCAAATGCAAGGCTTCTTTAAAGATATGAACGCAATATGCAAAGTTTTGACCATTGGACAGCCTGTTACAAATAATGACTGTTTTGAGTTTTGTGTCTAGAGTTTTGAAAAATGACATGAAGGTTCTGTTATTAGTGCAAAAATGATTGTAAAAAACTGTAAGTGCAGTAAACGAGCAATACAAATATCAAAAGCTTCTTCTTAGCTGACAGCTATTATTCTAATTACAAATAAGTGCAATCAATATACAAATTATAACGAAAGAAGAAAATTAGAAATAGATAGTAAAATAAATAATCCTCCAGCAAATAAAAATCTAAACAACAAAAATAGAAATGAGGTATTAAGCATGTGATGTGATACTCTTTTTACCTGAGATTTGGAACCAAATTACAGTGGGTAAAAATTACTTTAGAAAGATGGTAACATTATGTAATTAAAATCTTTGTTGAATATTTATGTTTGTCTTTATTCTGAAATAATATACACAAAATAAAAAATGTGAGCCAGGGAAGTTTCTGAATTTTTGTTGATTTGACACAAAATGACCCGAGAGTGAAACATAACACAACACCACACAGTAACTGAACATATGTCATTTAGCAATGTTAATGTGATAAATGTGTGAGCAGTTTTTCTTGTTATCTTTACAGGTTGTATAACTGTGGCATTAGAGAGAAAGGTTGTGCTTTTCTGGCTTCAGCTCTAAAATCAAACCCCTCACACCTGAGAGAACTGGATCTGAGTTATAGGAGACTCAGTGATGTTGCTCTCTGATCTACTGAATGATTCACACTGTAAACTGGAGAAACTACTGTGAGTGTTATTTGATCATATTAAAATTAAAATTCTCTTTTTACTCTGATTTATTTATTTATTTAAGGTAAGATAGGGTAAGATGTCCTCTTCCCCTCACATTTAATTTTTCTCATGACCATAGATATATTCTGTGGTAACACTTTAGAATAGGGAACACTTATTAACTATTAACTACGATTTTTCCCTCTATAAACTCCTAATTTGCTGCTTATTAATAGTTAGTAAGGTAGTTGTTAAGTTTAGGTATTGGGTAGGATTAGGGATGTAGAATAAGGTCATGTAGAATAAGGCATTAATATGTGCTTAATTACTACTAATAAATGGCTAATATTCTATTAATATGCATGCTAATTAGCAACTAGTTAAGAGTCCCTATAAAAGTGTTCTGATTTCTGTTTATTGTTACTAGTTATAGTTATGTCATGAATTATTTACAATTACTTTTTGAGTTGAGCTGTAATTAATTTAAATCGCAATGTTTTTTTTATGATTAGGTGGGAAAAAATCAACTTCAAAATCAAACTCCTCTTAAAAATCACTGAAAAAAATCAACTCCAAAATCAAACTCCTCTTAAAAATCACTGAAAAAAATTTACCTGTGAATTTATAGTAAATACCGGCAGCAGTGGTTCCAGCCACTTATCATAGTTTCATGGTTTCAACTTTTTTTTTTTTTAATTTTACAGCTGTACACTTCATAGTAAAACACTAGCAGCAATAGTTCTAGCCATTTACTGTACTTCTTTTATGGCTTGTTTACACCTGGTTACTTCATTCATTTTCTCGGATAGTTATCCGATCATGAAAAGATCTTGTGTAAATGGTATTGGCATCCTGAAATATGGACACGGGTACGTCTTCCGACATGGCTGTTTGAAGAATAAAAAGCGAGAGAGAGAGAGATGAGAGAGATCATATGTGCATAAACAAATGTTTAAAATGGAGTAAGTGTACATTGGCAAGAGTCACAAGTGTAGAAAAACATAATGTGTTTAAACTAACAACACACACGCAAAATAATAATCTTTTGTGTCTTTGACATCCCATTAAACATTCACAGTGCTGTGGAAAAAGGAAGTGAACATTACCTTGTTGCCATTACATGGATGATCCACAACTGTTTTTTCATGCATTAAACCCAATGTGGATCATCCATGTAACACTAAGTAGGTAGTCACTTACAAAGTTCACTTAAGTTTTCCTCAGCACTGCCAAGGTTTAATGGGGTGTCAGTAAATAGTTTTTTTTTTTTTTTTTTTTTCAGCAGTGAGGGAACCTTGTAGGTTGACAGTGGCAGGCTTCTTATTGAGAAGCTTTCCACTCTTCTTTGACACCACCTTGCCACTACATGTCTTTGGCCCTCTTTCAGGGTTTATCCTGACGAGATGCCACATGCACGAAGATTACATGCATTCATCACATATTGTAGATCCCTCTAGCAAAATCCTCTCTTTCCCTCTCACATCAAAATCCACTAAATTCATAACTGTTTTTACATGTTGAGGGGGATAAACACAGACCAAGCACTGCTTGTAACATGTATCATTAAATATGATTGCTTCTGTCATGTTCATTTCTGGGCCAGTGTAAAACATTCTCTGAACAGGTGAACACATAACCAGAAGAGACTGTTTATAGCAAAATGTTGTTTTTTTTATTCATAAAAACATAGTGCATCACATCAGAAGACATTACCTAATTGACTGGATTGGATTGCTGTAATGCTGCCTTTATCTGCCATTGTATGATGGCACCAGGTCACTGGAATTATGTGCATCTGCAAAACCTGGATTCCTTCTAAAAATCTTCCTATGTGTTCTGATAAAGAGTCACATACATCTTTGATAGCCTGAGGTTTAATTGATTATCAGAACATTTTTTTTTTTTTTAAGTGATCTTCCTTTAAAATTATCGGCTTTGCAACTAATCAGTCATCCTGCCTACATCAGTCTTGACGTACTAACCACAAACAATAAAACAAGGGCTGGCAGGTAGATTTTGCATTTTCTCTAGAGTAGCTGCAGTCACAGCAACGTAAAAGGTAATGAAAATGTACCAAAAGAAGCCTGATGACCAGGTGTGTAATCTCAAGATGGTTAGGCTGGGACAGGACATCCTTCACGTTTTTGTCTTTTGATCTACTTTTAAAATACTAAAGAGTGGCTTTTCCACATTCTTCCACGGACATCTCTAAAGTGTGCAGTGTATCAGTTTCAGTGAGCAAGTGAAAATGGGCAGAGATGGATTTCTGGTTAAAAAGGCCACTGGCTTCTTATGTCTTGAAGGTGTTGGGGTAGAATTTAAGTGCTGACACTGCAGGCAGGATGTTGCCTCCATCAGATTTTGTGCTTTTGTTTTCTCAAACCTGGCAACTCCTTACATGCTGTAAATGTCATTAAGTTGCTGACGTTTGGCGTTTGATAATCTAACAGATTGTCATGTTTTACACAGCACATTCTCTCAGCTTGCGTAATACCGTAAACACCCATGTTAGGAACCAGCGCAGCCTGATATTCCTGGGTAACAAAATTGAATGTATTCTGATGAACAAGAACTAATTTGATCTTCACAGCAAGAACCAAATAACCTTCCAATGCATCTGTAGTCATGTTTTGCATTTAATGTAAGTGGACAATGACCAGTAATATGCTTAATGTATGATTTCATTATTTGTGCTGTGGCGTATGTGGATAATGATGGGGCAAATAATTATACTTCTTTGCGAATAATCAGAATAATGAAAATTGCATGTGAACAGGAGTGAAGAGGTTTGCTTGTGTCATGTAAACATCTTACTGCGATTAAGTCCTTACTCAGATTATTGAAAATAATCACATTATTTATGCACATGTAAACATAGTCAGAGTCTCACAACTGACCCTACATAACTCAACATGACTTTTGAAAGGTTTTGTTGCAACCAGGCAAAGCACAATTAAAAATTATATTGGAAACATGCATGTGAATTCACATGTGCCTCACAAACCACTGAAAAATTTGCTGTTATAATCGGAGAATACGGACCAGTGAAACACTTCACCCATTGAAAACAGTCTGCTTGCAACCCACGATGCGTGCCAAATAGCAGTCAAAATATGTTGCTAGAAACAATGATTTCACAAGTTGGGTGCAAACTGCTTCACAGTTTCAGATACTGACTCAATCCCACAGTCATGGCCAGTATCAACACTCACTGCTGAAGTTACAGTGCTGTGAAAAAGTATGACAAATAAAATGATTTTGTTTACCTTTTGCTGTACCTGTTAATTGGTTGGTTCAGGTGCGTTGGGTTAGGGTTGGAGCTAAATTTTGCAGGATGGTAGATCTCCAGGAACAGGAATGAGCACCCCTGGTATAGACTGGTGAGGCCCACTAGCAGATAGAATTTGCTCTCTTTAACCCATAACTGCCAGTTATAGCAATGCATTGGATTATGGGTTAGGAGCGATATTATCACAGGTGTACCCAGATCACATTGAAAGCACAGTGGAATTTACAGAGGTGGAGTTAGGTGGTAATTTTTTTTTTTTTTTTTTTAATATATAATAGTCTACATGTGGAATGACATGTACAAGACACATTTACCTCAAAAATCAAAATTATAAACATGTTTCAAGAATTGAACTTTATGATTATAAAAATATCAATGCCTCACACGTCAATTATTGGTTGACGTTAAGTTAATATTAAGTTGACATTACAGACTTCTCAGTGAAAGCAATGTGTTACCAGCCATGTCAATAAACAGACACTAAAGGCCACTTTGGAACTTCACCTTTGATTCATCTATCCAGAGCACATTATTTCACAAGTTCTATTCCTCATGATGGTGTTGGATGACAAACTTTTATCTTGCATGTTTTTGAGAGAAGAGGATTATTTATTGTTGACCTGTCATATACACCAGATTTTTTCCCAATCTCTTTCTGATGGTTGACTGGTGCATGTTCAAATTGTTGTCAGAGCTGCCTATAAATCTCTGTACACCCTGGAGTTCTTTGAGACTTCCTGAAACATCCTACCCTCTGCTTTTGTGGTCTCAAACCTTCTCCATTTGTAGATTATTGCATGTACAGTGGAATAATGGATTTTAAAAAGGCTTTAAAACACTTTCCAGTCTCATAAGCCTCAATGAGCTTAGATCTGAGCGACTCAGCACATTTGATCTTGGCATGATTTCACCCTGTATTTCAAAACTTGACCAAACCATACCAGTTCATTGAGGATTATGTAAGGTGTCCCTCTTCTTTAATGTTGTTACTGCATACTAATTTGCACTTGATTTTACTAATTGGTGCACCTGGTTCTAACTTTAGGAATTTGATGTAGTGATAAATGTAGGGGTGTGCTAACTATTTCCATACTTGGAATGGGCATCCATCCATCCATCCATCCATCCATCCATCCATCCATCCATCCCCAGTCTTGCCCGACTCTTTGCCACCCCATGAAGTACAGCATGCCAGGCCTCCCTGTCATCCACTATCTCAAATTCATGTTTCTAATTTCAATCACTAATCTAAAATTCATGTTTGTTGCATCGATGACACTAACCATCTCATCCTCCACCTTCCCCTTATCCTTTTGCCTTCAATCATTCCCAGCATCAAGGTCTTTTCTAATGAGTCCTCTCTTCTCATTTGGTGGCCAAAGTATTTCAGCTTTCTGAAATCTGTCACTGCTTCCATTTCTTCCCCTTCAGTTTGCTCCCAGCAATGTTAATTATGGCTTGCAATTCTTCCAGCCCGGCATTTCGCATGATGCTCTCTGCATATAAGTTAAATCATTAGGGGGACAATATACAGCCTTGTCGTACTCCTTTCCCAATTTTAAACCAATTAGTTGTTCCATGTCCGGTACTAACTTTTTGACCCACATAGGTTTCTCAGGAGACAGGTTAGGTGGTTTGAGCACAATTGTGCGGTAGTTTGGAAATTCTTTGACATTGCCCTTCTTCAGGAATGGGATATAAATTGACATAAAATATATTATTTTACAATGTCATAAAAGTTACTATTTTACATCTGTTTTGTGCTGTAATTGTGAGTTTTTCTGCTTCTCTCTGCAGGCTAAATTACTGCAGTATTGGTAATGAAGGTTGTTCTGCTCTGGCTTTAGCTCTGAGATCAAACCTCTCACACCTGAGAGAACTGAATCTGAACTATAATAAACTAGGAGACTCCGGTGTGAAGCTACTTTCTGATCTTCTGCAGGATCCACATTGTAAACTAGACACACTACAGTGAGTTACTGGTTTAATTTTAATTAACATAAGTAGTAAAGTACAGTAATGCATTTGTAATAGTAAAAGTGATCAGAAATTAAAGGTTTCTGATGAATCGATAAAATGCTCTTGTCATGATCTATAATGATTGTAATGTTATTGACTGTGATGTGGCAATGTCTGATTTTTCTCTCCAGTGTTCAGTGACCATCTACTGTAACAATCACCTCTAAAATCTCCAAATGACAGATCAACAGCTACTTACTGCTTCTTAACGAACAAAAACAAAGTGGTAATATTAGTAATATATATATATATATATATATATATATATATATATATATATATATATATAAATTAAAAAAAGAGATTAAAGTGAGGCAATCTGAAGTTATTCTTATTTATGGTACTATTAAGGTTTTAGGTGTTACGTTGGTCTCATGGTTTATACGTAGGTATTAATATGTAACATTTACAAGCACAAAACGTACATTTTTGTAAGTTTTTATTGATGCTAAAACGTACAATTTAGACCTATTTCAATGTTTAAAATGTACAAATCGCTACGTATTTTTAGCTAAAAAACGTAAAATATTTACGTATCTTTTATATCAAGATATTCGTATCAATGCATTTTTATAATTTTATCAATAAGCGATTTAGAATTTTAGACTCCTTAACCTACCTCCAAACCTAAACCTACCCATAGCAAATATAAAATGCAATTGACCGAAATATGTAGGAAAATAACCATTTTAGTAACAATATAGCATTAAAAATATTTTTATAGTAGCTAATCCCACTCCTACCTCTAAACCTAAACATAACTATTTCTGTACAGTAATAAGAAAAACATGACAGACAGATAAATGCAATTACAATCATTTATTTATTGCAAAAATGTCAAAAGCAGTACCAAAAGTAATCTAAATGACGATGTGTTGCAATCGCAGTCCTCTCTGGCGGAATACAGTAGGTTTGTGTGAGGTGCAGATCACAATTTAAATTGTTAATCACTGAAAATATTATCGAGATTATTTCCCGGTTCCACACTCTGTGAAGGCGTGCGCGCATCTTTCAAACACACCTCACCAGAAACACGGCATGTCGCAATCTGTGATGAATGCAGGCGAGAGCCAATGAGCGTTCGATTATCTTGCTATAAAACCTGCCGTTTGAAGCGTCAACATTTGAATTCGTAACGAGTAGTGATGAGAAGTTCGATTCATTTTACCGACTTGAACCTTTGAGTCTCGAATATTTTTTCGAGTCATTTCGTTCATTTTAGCAAAATATTAAAATGTTATGTGTTACCAAAGACTATAGAATACCCAAGACGTGTCACTCGTATAGTTTTGAATGGGGAAAAATGCAATGCTTAACATGGCCGATCAATCGCAGGAAGCCCCGCCTTCTGAATGAAAGAGCCAATCGCTAATCAGTAAAGTAAGTGCGTCACTGCACTGCAGCTGTTAGAAGTTCCGGTTGCTATAGAAACAGTCAGCGCTCTGAGACGTGCCCCTAGGACTGCGCATGCGCACTGGCTGATCTAGCCTGAAAAATAAGCTTTTTATAACGCTATTTGAGCAAAAGAAACAACATTAATGACACAGTTGTTGTCAGATTTCATTGGTGATTTCAAATATGAAATTTAATCATAAGCTTAGTGATTAGACAGTTTGGGAGAATTTGATGTTTCCCCATACAAAGTAATAGGAGTTGCACTTGCATGCCCAAGAGGCGTTTCAAAGATGGCCGCCGAGTGACATGACTTGCCTTAAAGGGACTTTGGTGTTACTTCCCTACTGCATGCATTACTGCATCCGCATTACTGCATGCACAGTAATATTTGTTTATTGTTGCTGTTGAAACCGACAGTTTCAAAGGCAACAACATAAACAAAAGTTACTGCGCATGCGCGCTTTTGTGGCTCTAACTTAACTTCCGGTAGACTTCCGCAAAGAATCAATAGCAACAGCAAAAAAGTCCCTCTCAAGTAGATTATTTCTGATAACAAGCAAAATATGTTTGCTGCGTGAATCAGACGGGCTTACTAAACACACAAATGCATCCTCTGCCAGCAGGAGGCGCTTTTGTAGCGGCCAAAATAGAGGTTTCCGCAGTAACAGCTGTACACAAACGCTGCTTTATCAGGCATTAAAGGCAAGATTAAATGAAAATGACATCGAAATGTTTCTGAAGACAGTCAGTTTCCTTCGGAGATATAGAGATATAAAACGCCCTCGCCGCGTTTTGATTTTGAAACGTGCAGTGCTCATGTTTATTCAAGTCATAGCCTTTTGGAAAATCTATTTGTGGCAGTCAGTTTTGATGTGGCGGGCCGCCACAAATAGATGTATGAAAAACACATCCCAGCACAAAAACCTGAGCCCAACTTCAGCCTAGTCATCACTTTACTCAACGCCTTAACTTTAACTGCGTTTGTAGTGGGCACCACTAGCCAGACCAATAAAACAAACACAAAACGGAAGTTAACTTTGGTCCAGGTGCGTGCGCCGGATGAAACCATCTATAGAGTGACAGGACAAGATCACTGAGATGGTGCCCTGCTCTTTCTCTTCATCAGCAGTGTTCTATTTACATTCATTATTTAAAACATTACAGGAGATGCAAGTTATTATTTTCACATTGCATTATTTAAAATAATAGCCTATTCATTTACAAGAGACTTTTTTTCATGAGACGTCTTCATTTCAAGCTAGTTTTGATTACAGTTGTTCGAAATATTCAACAAATAACCATAAGTTTGTTTCCTTCAATTATTTTAAAATCACAAAGAAATGCACACTTTCATAAGGCTAGAAGAAAATCCCACCTTTAATAGTTGAGTATATTTACAGAACAAACCTTTAATGAACTATGAGTGCAAAAAAAAAAAAAAAAAATAATTAAATAAAAACAAAAATTAAAATAATCGTTCAATAATCGTAATCAAGGTAAAGTGTTCATTTAATCAAGGTTTTGATTTTAGGTCATATCACCCAGCCCTACTGGCACCATCAACAAACACATCTTGGTTCCCTCAGTTAATGTCTTTGCGAAGTTGTAGCGTGTTGTTCCTTTGCCTTGTTCTCCCCATGTTCTGTTTACTGTTTCATGTTCTGGATTATCTCTTGTTTTATTAAATATTTACTGCATGCATTTGGATCCTGCCTCTCCTCTTCCTTGCATTGATACATTACAGTGTTATAGATTTTGCTACAGTTTTGATAACACAATAAAAAATTTATTTATTTATTTATTTATTTTTTATCTTATCAAAATTATGGCAAAAACTAGAGCACTGTAACATGTCAATGCTGCATTACTGACAGCACTGAGGGCTTGGGCCCCCCAGAACCGGCACTGAATTTGTGCATAACTATTCTAATGAAACAAAATATTAGGAGAATGTCAATTATTTAAAATTTGCAGAGACTGGATTATGGGAGGAATGCTGCATACAAAAGTTGTACATCACATAATTCTGTATGAATCAGTGAAGTTCACAGATTAAATGTATCTTTTTAACATTCAGTGAGTAAAATTGACTATCCAGTTCCAAAACATGTTTATGTTGCAAGACTCCTGGTACTAAGATATTGAAAAAAAAAAAAAAAAAAAAAAAAGTTAGTCATGGAATATGATGTTAAAGTTAGATATACTTAAAGAACATAATATCAAGGCATAGTATCATACATTTTTCTGATTCAGAAACAACATAAGCCTGGCCTTTGTTGGAGGTGGGATAAATCACTGTTAAAACATCTCCGCCATTGTTACTGTGCCTCGGAAAGTGCATGGTTAATTTGTCAATCATTTTGAGTAGTTGTCTGGAACCCCATTCACTTCAATAACCATTTCCTTCATGTCAATCTTAACACTAAAACAATAAATAGTGGGGGAATTTACAAATAATAAATTACTTATCAATAACACAAAACGGAGCAATATGTTTCTTTCTAGTGCCAAGCTCACATACATATCTCACAAGATGAAATGTTTTGTGGAATGATGCTCTGTCTACACCTAGAGGACTAAGGAAAAAAATGTTGAAAAGGGGCTTGAATGCTATGCTTGAATGTGAAAGCCACACCTCCTCATTATCACACAGGGTGAAAAAAAAACAAAAAAACAAAGAAACTAAAAAATCAATAAACAAGAATTAAAATGAAATCAGATCAACTAAAATATTAATACTCTACTCATACGAAAAATAATGCATTTGTACAGAAATTAATAAAGGAGTAAATTAATAATAACAATAGTAGTAGTAGTAGTAATAATAATAATAATAATAATAATAATAATAATAAAACACATTTATTCCATAGGGCCATTCATTTACTTGTTTATTTAATTTCATATAGTGCAATTTTGAGCCTATTCTTATATAATGTAAGCAAACAAACCAGAACTAACAAAACTTGCTTTACAACTGGCGTTCTAATATACCATAAGGAACAGGAAATGCAATGTAATTTAACAATAAATGTACAGCAATTGTTGAGGTATTTTACATTTAGAAATGTACACACACCCGTACCTGTTGATGATTATATAAATGCGTTTGTGAGGGTGAGACACAACAGCAAACACTCAGCTTTTTCTAGCCAAGTTCAGTCAACATTCAGTTTGTCTAACAAACTCTAAAGTGGATATTTACAGTGTTATAAAAGTATATGGCTGGACATTGGACATTCACCAGTCACAAGGGAGGATTAGATAATGTGTGCATTATGAATGTGTAGATAATGTTTTTTACTGAGATCTCAGTGTATGCTATGGGTATCTGGTAAGTGTCAGTCTTATTGTATGTATTAAATACTCCTTAGCCTTGTTGTCAGTTGCTTTTTTATTGTATAGGGGTCAAAGTAGTTAGTGGTGCTGGAAACCAATTGTGTTTATTTTGTATTTAGATTTTTTTTCACTACTTTTTTCTTAATTTTTCTGCCCTAAAAGTGTATGTGCGATGGTGACCATAAACCACAGAGATTCAAAACTGAGCTGTATAGTCTAAAATATGTGTTGGACAGACACACATTCATCCAGCACTAGACGGTGTTACAATAAAGCAGTGGTTCTCAATCTTTTCTGGACAAGCCCCCTTTAAACCTTTTCTTAATGTATTATATGGGGCAGTGTATGAGGTCCGCTACTAGGAATGGTGGTTCACTTGATTTTATGATCTTAATGAACTCAAAAGTTACACTGGTAATCATAAGAAAAACGAATGAATGACTGAACGTATCTATTTAGAGATAATAAAGAGAAATAATGAGATAATAATGATAATAATAAGACAATAAGAGATAATAATGGTTTGTTGTTATAAATGTTGTGGAGAAATATAGCTGTTACCTGTTCACACAGACATTCCTCCATGCATTTGCATCTGAGTGTTACTGTAAATGCTTAAATGCATGAAACAATATTTTAAAAACTGCAGTGACTGTAACATTATGAGGCATTTTTAATGTTCCAGCCAATGAAAACGTGACCATAAATGTAGTGGTTACAAATAATTAAAAGAAATAAAAAAAAAAGATTTTTTTTTCTAAATATGAGAAAAAAAGAAAAAGAAATTAAATATCATTAATGTGTGATCTAAGTTGTGTCTGATCTTGGTGGATAACGATTAATATTTCCTGCCGAGATTGGTATGGACGATCGATTACTTCTGTCTTTAGATTCCTTCACCTGCTGACTCAGAAAGGGAAGCAGCAGTTCCGTGCCCTGTGTCTTTATTGACTTAATATCTTCCTTCACCAGGTATGAAATGTATAAACTGTCATGGAAATTCGTTTCATATATGTTAATGGTGTGAACATGGCAAATGTCATACACTAAAGTGTGTAAATAGATGTTTAAAAAGTTAGATTCAACGCATGTGTACCACGCGCTCCACACCTGAATGCTAAGCTAATGGCGGATAACGTGATTACAGAAGTGAATTTACAGATACATAATGTGTTTTGACAGTTGATATAACAGATAAGAGTTATAAGTTTCAAGTGAAAGTGTTGAAAATAGAAATCAGTTGTTTCACGAGAAAGTGTAATGAATGTGTTTGTGCAAGTAGTGTATAAAAAGTAGTGCTGTCAATCGATTAAAAAAAATTAATCGCGTTAATCGCAGTCATGGACTGTGATTAATCATGATTAATCGCAAATTTAAAATACTAGGATTTACCTGTAAATGTGTTGAAATAAAGAAATGCATGACAAACTAGTTTAAGGAAACAGAACCTTTCACACCTCTGCCAGGTATGAGACATAATCCTTATTATTCTTTTATCATTATTCTTCTGTTTTTATTCAGCCATTATCGGCCTTTAAACTGGCAATAAAACGTTTACCAAGCCACATCGCTTCAATCCCAGTATACACTTACACTATTATCAAAAGTATTTCTAAATAAATACAACAAAACATTTTCTTGCGACCTTACGTGAAGTATTATGACAAAATGCATTATGAAGAATTGGATCTGTTCTGCAGCTGCATTAGAGCTAATATTAGCATCATGCTTCATAAGACAGTTTATGAGATTAATAGTACACTTTTACTCAGAACTCACTTTAAACCACCATCGAGTGTTTGTAATGACTTCCTTTTGCGATCACATGTGGAATTTGGTCGTTTACTATTGTTAAAATATGCTATTTATAGCCTTTTATATCGCTGCACAAATTAGCATTTCAGATGTACACATTCATCTCAAGAAAATCACATACAAACCATATCCTATCGTAATCGTGTGTTTATTATCTTATATAATATATAGTGGCTGTTGTCATGTTTATTTCTGTTGTGTAAAAGCCTTAACATGTGCTCTGACTGAAACTCACGTTGTTTGTGATGTTTACAGCCGCCTCTCCGTTCTTAAGTTGCCAGGTATACATTCCAACTATAATACACATTAGTAAAAGGATCTATTTTTATTTTTTATTTGTCTATATACACTTTGGGCGGCCGTGGTACATTATAAAAGTAGCCCCAAAAAAAAAAACGCAACCCGCGGCTCTGTAATTTTTCCCGCGAATGTATTTTCAAAATAGCCCATGGCCACTTGTGCCGTTACCCTGGCAACACTGGTACCCAGAGTGTTGAGAATCAGAGTTGCGACACGCTTTGATCTCGCCGCCGCACGGTCACGTGGTTCATGGAGCTCTCAATAGTTCAAAACAACTCTGCGCTGTCAATATGTTTGAATGTGTTTAAGTAGGATAGACAGCAGTTTCACTATATTTGCATCAATTTCTAGTGATTTTTAACACATCATGTGCATTGATTGTGTATTGATAACTACGCTGACTACGTTTTACAATCTCATTTTATTCTGGGGAGTGATTAAGAGACAGAATTAATATATTTTTTTTTTCTGATATGTTTATTATTTACAATTAGCGTAGGATTTAGGGTTAAAATAGAGAAAACGTTTTTAAATTCCTGTGCAAAGAGGCAAATTAGAGGCGTTTGGTGGCCAGAAAAATACTATTGCTATGTAATGCCATGGTTTAACCACTAGATGCCCGTAGGCTGTTTAATTTGCGATAAACAATATTAACGCGTTAATTTTTTTTGATTAATCGCATGCGTTAACGCGTTAACGTTGACACCCCTAATAAAAAGATATAACTATTTTTGCTAACATTTGGAATAATTCCAGGGCTCATTTAAGTACTTTAAGAGAGTTGAAGACATGAAACATGGTACATAAGTTAAGATGTTAAGCAGTATTCATAATGTGCATTGCATTCCAAGTGTTTACTAAAATATGTTTAATTGGTGGAAAACAGTACCTGATGATATGTATTTGTCACTTCTGATTTTTCTGCATATTGTGACTTTAGCTAAGGAGATGTTTCTGTGTTTTATGTTTATTGATATGTGAAAATGTAGAAATAATTGCATTAATGAAAAAAACAATGCACAGACTCAGAAAGTGAAGCAGCAGCTCTGTGCCCTGTGTCTTTATTGACTTAATATCTTCCCTCACCAGGCGGTGAGGGCACTACATCAACATCTCTAGGCAGGTCAAAGAGCAACACTGAGATCAAAGTTCATTCTGACATGACAACATTCATTTACCTTAAGAGTGCTGAGCTGCAGTGAATAATCTAATACCAGTTTATATATAATATTAACATTTGGCACCATGGCCACCAGGAAAAGTCTCTCTGCAGAAACTGATTCGAAGACAGTGAAAAGGTGAGAAAACATTAAGAGTTGTTCCTTCTTTTTTTAAAGCAATAAACTGATTGATTCACCATGAAATAAAAATCAGCTGCATATCATGTAATTATGTAATGCGTTCATTTTAGAATTATGATTCAGGTTGGAATTGTATGAGAATATTGTCAACTGTTTTGTCTTTTTGCCTTTGAACTGTAGAAATACTCCTTAAGACAAAAAAAGGAAGTTTAGGAAGATTTAATGAAACCGTGTTTTTGTTTAGTCTGATTCAGAGAGAACCTCCTGAACCCAAACGTGTGTCTCTGAAGAGTACTGCATCAATGTGTGACCCACCTTTGTTGAGTGAGACAGACTTTCTTGCCGATGTAAGGTGAGGACAGTTTAGAGGATTAAATCAGTTAAGATTTAATCACATATATACAAAAATATATATGAAACAACTATCAGCTGAACATCCTATTATGTACTATTAAATTACAATGATTATTCAGGTACGAATTTGATATAAACAGTGGCCTGTTTTTTATCCTTTAAACTGAATCGAAGAAATACTCCTCCTTAGGAAGAAGAAAAGGGGGTTTAGGGGAAACTTGTAGGAAAAGATTTTGTCACAACTTTGTGAAACCATGTTTGTGTGTTAGTCTGACTCAGGGAGAATCTCCTGAACCTAGCTGTTTGTCTATGAAGAGTGAAGCATCAATGGGTGACCCACCTGAAATAAATGAAACAGACTCTCTGGCTGATGTAAGGTGAGTACAGTTGAGGATTAAGTTGAGGAAAACCATCCATCCATCCACCCTCGCACTTTTACATTCAAACTTACAAATTTAGTGTGTCCATATATTTTTATCTAGCTATCTATCTTATCTATCTATCTATCTATCTATATATATATCTATATATATATATATATATATATATATATATATATATATATATATATACACTGCCTGGTAGTGATGTGCATCTCCATAACTGAGTCCGATGCGACAGACATATCAATGCATAGCCAACGATACGATACATTACAGATACGTATGAAGCAGCTACCGATGCAATGCAATACGATTCACCCCTATTACGATGCAGTGTGATCCGATTTTGATTTGATTCAACAAAATGCGATTCAATGCAATACGATGCAATAGAATGCGCAATCATTGCGTCTGCTGCACCCACGGTACGGCAGCAAAGTTCCTTGATAATTACGCCGGAATGAGAGAAGTTCCTAGCCATATCGGCCTAGAAAATCGCTACTTTTCATTTTCCGTCGGTCTTAGTACACAATGTAACTACAGAAGAGTCAAGCTTTAAATAGGAAAATGATCGAAACTCTTTGGTCATTTTTGAGCGAGATGGTAATGGTCTAATCTGATTTAATGAACTATGCTAAGCTAAGCTAAAAGTGCTACCGCCAGACCCGGAGATCGGCTGAATGGATTCAAAAACGGTAAAACTCAATTGTTTAACTCTTGGGGAGTTGTAAAATGAGCCTATTTTAAAAAAAAAAAAAGTGGAGTGTTTCTTTAAGGTCAGGACTGTGTTGGCTAATCTTTCACAAATTGAGCCTGATGCCTGGTGAATCTTGGTATTGTCATCCTGGAATATGTACATGTGCACATCTTCTGACATGTTGTTTGAGAAATAAAAAGCAATGTACAGCATCATTTAGTGTTCAAAGAACTGCTGCCATACATACAGCATGCAAGAAACATAAATAATAGCAATAATGATTCAGCTTTAAAATCTTAAGTATTTGCTTATTTAAATCCAGATAGTGATTTGTGTGTTAGTCTGATTCAGGGAAGATCTCCTGTACCTTGCTGTTTGTCTATGAAGAGTGAAGCATCAATGGGTGACCCACCTGAAATAAATGAGACAGACTCTCCTGTTGACCTGAGGTGAGGCCAGTTTAAAGCAGGGTGGTCCAACCCTGCTCCTAGGGGTCCACCTTCCTGTAGAAGTTAGCTTTCCTCTAGTTCAAAGAGTTAAGCATGGTGCTAGCAATGCTAACATAAATGTATTTTTTGAATGCAATACAAGTCAATTAGCATAAAAGTGTATATGTAATTCACCTGAACCAGCTAATTAAGGACCTTAAGATTTCTCAAAACATCCAGGCAGGTTGGCCCTCCCTTCAAGAGCAGGATTGGACACCCCTGGTTTAGATGATTAAGTAGGTTCATTGTTGTGTTATAACAACTATATTATCAAATGTGACCCTGGACCACAAAACTAGTCATAAGGGTCAATTTTTTAAAATTAAGATTTATACGTCACCTGAAAGCTGAATAAATAAGCTTTCCATTGATGTATGGATTCCATTGTTATGATAGGACAATATTTGGCAGAGATACAACTATTTGAAAATCTGGAATCTGAGCGTGCAAAAAAAAAAAAAAAAAAAAAATCAAAATACTGAGAAAATCGCCTTAAAATTGTCCAAATTAAGTTCTTAGCAATGCATATTACTAATCAAAAATTAAAAAAAAAAAAAAATTAAGTTTTGATATTTACAGTAGGAAATTTACAAAATATCTTGTAGCTATTGCTACAAATATACAAGCGCTACTTAAGACTGGTTTTGTGGTCCAGGGTCACAAATGTTTCCATTTATTTATCCTAGTAATATAAATGCAAATATATCTATGGTTGTTCTTAAACAACAGAAACAAACAGGATGAATCACTGTCACAATCAACTTCCACTGGACAGAAGCAGTTGGACTCGATTTTTAAGGTTTGAGTGTTTTGTGTATGTCTCTCTATCTGAACATCATAGAACAGTGAATTTCAACCACGTTCCTATAGCCCCCCAACACTGCACATTTTGCAGGCCTCCTTTGTCTAACACCCATTTCACGTCTTGGAGTCTCTACTAATGAGCCAATGTCCTGAAGCAGGTGTGTTTGACTAAGGAGAGATGCAAAATGTGCAGTGTTGGAGGTCTCCAGGAACAAGGTTGAGAACCACTCACGTAGAACACTAATCTGGTCTGGGATGTCCAGTCCTGCTCCTTGGATGGCCACGGTCCTGCAGAGTTCAGCTCCAAGTCTTACTAGGCATACTAGAAACTTCCAGGCAGGTGTGTTGAGGCAAGAACTAAACTCTGCAGGACAGTGGTCCTCCAGGACAGAGTTTGGATACCTTTGAATCAGTTTATTGAGTATTTATTGTCCTCTGTATCCTGCTGCCTTTTGAAAATTTCTAGTTAAGCACACACAAAATGGGCTTCCGTATGGACAGAGCTATCCATGATATTGATTAGCCCACAAAAGTCTAGGCTTAAAGTGACTCTTAATAAGTGTTGTTTTATTTTTTTATTTTATTTATTGTTTTTTTTTTTCAAGTGCACACACACAGTAGTAGTTAACCCACATGCGGAGCAGTGGGCAGCCATTTTTGCTGCAGCAAAATGGGGGTTCGGTACTTTGCTCAAGGGCAGCTCAGTCATGGTATTGAGGGTGGAAGAGAGCGCTGTTTGTTCACTCCCCTGACCTACAATTCCTGTCGGTACGGAGACTCAAACCCGTGCTCTTAGGGTTACAAGTCCGACTCTCTAACCATTAGACCATAGAAAAAAAGCAAGCATCTGCGTCCAGTGGATAGAGGCCCAGGTATTTATTTAAACTAGCAATGGGACACTTAGGATCATTGGGTTCAGTAAAGATGCAACCCCTGTAATTTTCTTTACATGGATCTTTCGGTCTTTATGGTTGTTGGTCCCATTATTATGAAACATAGTAGACTTTTAACAACATCTAGTCAGTGTAAGAGCGACACCAGTGGTTGACTGCTTCAAGGATGCATAAAAGGATCGAAGCACCTTATTGATATCTTCTGCCTCATACATGTCGTAACTGTAGATTCTGCTATTTGAGGCTTTACAGAAGTTTTTTTTTTTATGATTCAGGAGGTACATTGTTTTAATGCTCTCTGTTACTCAACATCAATTTCAGGAGATTGATCACAAAATCATCTCTCTGATAAAGAAAGAGCTGAAGAGGATCAAGGGAGTTCTGAGCCCAGATTTCTCAGCATGCTCTGAGAGAGAGGAGGAGGAGGTGGATGAAGGTGAAAGCAGAGTCAAACAGGGGCTTCTGCAGATCACCCTGAATGTCTTGAGGAGGATGAACAAGACAAACCTCGCTAACATACTACAGACCAGTAAGAGCTCTGAGTCATATTACCATGATGTAAATGTACAAATAGCGTGAGAGGTTTTAGGATTTAAAATTGGCCACTATGAATGAGATACAGCAGCTATTTATACATAGCTGTTCATGAGAGGAGAGTCTAAAACAGTAAAATCAGGTGTTCTAATCATTTTTCATTTAGCAGGATTGGTTATGTATGACCATATTTTTCAAGCTGACTAGTCCAATCCACTGCCTATATACATTTTACATGGAAATTAGGATTTTCCATGTTGATCCATGTATTTATTTATTGTTTGTGAAAAACACATTTTGATTCCCATTTTCTTCTGCTCCTGAGGACTTGCCCCTTTTTATTTGAAACAACACAAATCCAGACTAAAGGAGACATTTCAGAGAATTAATGAAGGAATATCAAATCAAGGAAGCTCCACATCTCTGCATGAGATCTACACAGAGCTGTACATCACAGAGGGAGGGAGTGGAGAGGTCAATAATGAACATGAGGTGAGACAGATTGAGACACAATCCAGGAGACCAGAGACACAGGAAACACCAATCAAATGCAATGACATATTCAGACCTTCATCTGGACAAAACAAGCCCATCAGAACTGTGCTGACTAAAGGAGTTGCTGGAATTGGAAAAACAGTTTCAGTGCAGAAGTTCATTTTCGACTGGACTGAAGGAAAAGTAAATCAGGATCTCCACTTCATATTTCCACTTCCTTTTAGAGAGCTGAATTTAATAAAGGATAAAAATCTCAGTTTGATGAACCTGATTCATCATTTTTTCACTCATACAAATAAATTGAGATCAACAAACTTTGATGACTTCACAGTCCTGTTTATCTTTGATGGCCTGGATGAGTGTCGACTTCCTCTTGGTTTTCAGAACAATGATATTTTGTGTGATGTGACAGAATCAGCCCCAGTGGATGTGCTGCTGACAAACCTCATCAAGGGGAATCTGCTTCCTTCTGCTCTCCTCTGGATCACCTCTCGACCAGCAGCAGCCAATCAGATCCCTCCTGAGTGTGTTGACCTGGTTACAGATGTACGAGGGTTCAATGATCCTCAGAAGGATGAGTATTTCAGGAAGAAGATAAATGATCAGAGTCTGGCCAGTAAAATCATTGCACACATCAAATCGTCAAGAAGCCTGTACATCATGTGTCACATCCCAGTCTTCTGCTGGATTTCAGCTACTGTTCTGGAGAGAATATTGAGTGAAGCAGAGAGTGCAGAGATCCCTAAGACTCTCACTCAAATGTTCACACACTTCCTGATCGTTCAGCTCAAACTAAAATCCATGAAGTATGATGGGAAATGTGATGTAGATCTTAAACAGGCTAGAAATGGTATCCTGTCATTGGGAAAACTGGCTTTTCAACAGCTGGAAAAAGGGAACCTGATCTTCTACGAGCAGGACCTGAGAGAGTGTGGCATTGATGTCAGAGATGCATCGGTGTATTCAGGAGTTTGTACCCAAATTTTCAGAGAGGAGTTTGGACTGTACCTGGGGAAGGTGTACAGCTTTGTACATCTGAGCATCCAGGAGTTTCTTGCTGCTTTATATGTGTTTGTTTGCTTTTTTAAACAAACAGGATTTGCTAGCATGTTCAGATCATCCTTGACTGATTTACTGAAGAGTGAAGTGGACAAGGCCTTACAGAGTGAAAATGGTCACCTTGATCTTTTCCTCAGATTCCTTCTGGGTCTCTCACAGGAGTCCAATCACACTCTCTTACGAGGTCTACTGAAAAAGACAAGAATCAGATCTCACAGAGAACAGGAAATAGTTGAGTACATTAAGATGAAGATCAGGGAGAATTCCTCTTTTGAGAAATCCATCAATCTGTTCCACTGTCTGAATGAACTGAATGATGATTCTCTAGTGCAGGAAGTCCAAAAATACCTGAGCACAACTGGTGACAGTCAACTCTCTGGGGTCAAACTCTCTCCTTCTCAGTGGTCAGCTCTGGTGTTCGTGCTGCTGAACTCAGATGAGAAGCTGGATGAGTTTAAACTGAGTAAATATCATAAATCAGAGGAATGTCTTCTTAGGCTGCTGCCAGTAATAAAAGCATCTACAAAAGCTGAGTGAGTGTTTTACAATGTTGAATACTGTATTGCATTGATAATTATTAAGTTTTCCAAATGGCCAAGACTAGTGGTTCTTAATCCTGGTCCTGGGGACCCCCGCTCTGCACATTTTGTATGCCTCCCTTATCTGACACACAGTTAAATTCATGGAGCTATCTTCTAATGAGCTGTTGATCTCAATCAGGTGTGTTGAATAAGGGAAACATGCAAAATGTGCAGAGCAAGGGGTCCCCAGGACAAAGATTAAGAACCACTGGCCAAGACACATTTCCAGAAACATAAAGCTATATCAATAACACTAATAGAAAACTATTTATACTTTGTACAAGCATTTTATTTTTTATTTATTTATTTTTGTTACTCAAATTTACGTCTTTAGTTTTTTATACTGCTATAATGCTATGTACATGTTAATCACTCTCTCACTTTCACAATTTATCTTATACACTCCTATTTTGTGCAATCTTTGTGGGTCCAGTTGAAGTAAACGGGATAAGTTGCATTAATTGATAATGGGTTTTTGTAAAATAATGTTTTTTTACAACTTGGAAAAAAATTTGTTTAAATATTACATATCAGATCTGAATCTGCTGATTCAGGTGATACATGCCATCTGTCGTATATTAATTCAATCACAAATCAAAACATAACCCTGATTTTTTTTTTACATAATTAAAAATAACTACAAAAATTTTGCACACCAACAGTGTTCATAGATAAAATAACAAGAGTGAAAGAAAGATTTAATGTTTTTGAAAATGGATAATAGAATGGGTTTAAATTTGTTAGTAACTGAGTCAAACTGTGATAGTTCACTTAATATTTTAAAATTTTATACTGTTTTAAAATCGTTATACTAAAATTGTATACTGTTTACATTTATATGAGTTTAAAAAATGCTTGTATTATCATTTCCAGCCTGAGACGCTGTAATCTCACGGAGAAAAGCTGTTCAGCTTTGGCCTCAGTTCTCAGTTCAAACAGCTCAAATCTAAGTGAGCTAAACCTGAGTTACAACAATTTGCTGGATTCAGGAGTGAAGCTACTCTCCGCTGAACTAATGAATCCTCAGTGTAAACTGAAGACATTACAGTAAGAAATTATGAAACCATTTTAAAAGAGAATACACTCAGTGTTCACTGTATTAGATACACCTGTACTCCTGCTTGCTAATAAATGTCATACAGGCACTGCATTAAGCAGTACATAAAGTATTAAATGAAAAGTCAGTCTGTTGCTACATAAAATATCTGAAACATCTGTGTATTTGATCATCAGTTAAACAATGCAAGCATTGTTATGGAAAGCTTAAAGTTTCCAACTTCACATATTTGATTTCTTTCCTCCATCTGCAAGTGCCAAATCTCACTGATCAGTTAAATCAGTGGCGTTCAAACCTGTTCCTCAAGGTCCACTGACCTGCAGAGTTGGGCTTCAACTCTATTTCAACACACCTGAAGCTGATCAAGGTCTTCAGATCTTCCAGGCAAGTGTGTTGGAGCTAGCTGAAGCTAAACTCTGCAGGATGATGGCCTTTATATAGTCCAGCAGACTTAGAAATTTGTATCACTCCACTTGTATATGTTTGCACACACCAGAAAAACTGTCCATCTGTGCATTAGTGGTGGGGATTTTTCAGTTTGCTTAACATTACATTACAGAGAATACCATTTTACCAGTTGAAGATGCAAGCTAAACCTGGTTACATTTGTATGAGGAGTTTTTCCCTAATTTGTGCAGGTTGGAATACTGCAGTATTGGAGAAAAAAGTTGTTCTGCTCTGGCTTCTGCTCTGAGATCAAACCCCTTACACCTGAAAGAACTGAATCTGAACTATAATAAACTAGGAGACTCAGGAGTGAGGCTACTCTCTGATCTACTGCAGGATCCACATTGTAAACTGGAGAAAATGCTGTGAGTATTATTGTTTTAGTATATTGCGCTATTCAATTGTTTGAGTGGTTGAAATTTTCAATCCAAATTTTTCTATCCTTATTTATATATATATTTTTTACACAAGTTCTCTCCTGCCATCACCTAACCATTGAATTGTACTCTGCAGACATTATCTAACAACTAACAATAATAACAAACATCTTTAACTTAACACTAATAAAAAATAAATCACAAACAAAAAATAAACAAATAACAACTTTAACTTGTCCATGCTGGGAAGTGATAATGGTCTAAGCATGATAATCCACATCTAGATGTGCATTAAAGTCAAAGAAGCACCAAATGTGAATTATATAGATTATTATTATTATCAGTTTTAAATATCGCTGCCATTCAAAACCATGTCCCTCAAAGCGATAGTCAGTGGAATTATACTAGTTTGGCTGGGATTAAAGACACTGGATATGAATCGAGTCCTATGAGTGAATAAAAAAATCTGTTCACCTGTTCAGTGCTGGCTCCTTTTGTCTTTAAAGGGGTCATATGACGTTGCTAAAAAGAATATTATTTTGTGTATTTGGTGTAAAGAAATGTGTTTATGCGGTTTAAGGTTCAAAAAACACATTATTTTCCACATACTGTACATTATTGTTGCTCCTCTATGCCCTGCCTTTCTGAAACGCGTTGATTTCTACAAAGCTCATCGTTCTGAGAAGCGAGGCGTGCTCTGATTGGCCAGCTATCCAGTGCATTGTGATTGGCCAAATACCTCAAGCGTAAGACAGAAATGTTACGCCCCTTACCATATTGTGATGCCGTGTCCCGGCGAGGCATTTGTTGCATCCAGTGGGGACATAATTACTGATTATAATGACTTATACTGTCTTTTTACGTGTCGCATTGCATCTCACCACGTAAACATTACCATGCCTGCATTTGTAATCAGAGAAATGACAAACAACAAACACTACTCTACACTGCTCAAAACTTGTGTCTGAATCGTCAGTGCCAAATTCTTAAATATGAAAACATACTTACAGGCTGTGAGTCAGAAGCGCCAGACTGTCCTTGCAAAGTTGGAATTGCCCCACTTTATTGAAACAGTCTTTGAGCACAGCTGACAGGCTACTACCAGGTTCAGGAAATAGTCCTCCGTAAAATGTGCTGCACACACTCGAATATTTGGGTTGAACTGTTCTGGAACAGTGTTGTAAATACAACTTAACCACTGATTTCTAGTTGTGTCCTCTTTTGGAAGCCCATACAAAGTACTTTCGCTTTCACAATGAAACACAGCATCTCCAGGACATGGCGCCGGCGGCAGCAACAATACTACAGCGAGAATAAAAGTCCCGCCCTCTTTCTTTGCATATACATTTGGGCTGTGTTTTGCAAATTTCCCCACACTATGACGTAGAGATGTGGGGGCGTGTTTGAATGAGCCGTTTTAGAGGGGCGTGGTCGAGCCTTAACTTTCATAAAGAATATCTCTTTGGTTTTGAGACTTTAGTCTTTGCAACTTCGGGGATCTTATCTATGCACAAACAGCTTGTAACACTCCAAAGAGAAATGAAAACTTGAAATCACATCATATGACTGCTTTAATAGCCAATAAAACGTCATCCTGCAACAGCTCTGGTCCATTCAGTGTAGTTCTAAGAGGAGGTCACATGGTAAAGATTTAATAAAATATATAAATGAAATATATACAGAAATATAATTAAAATATTGAAAACACAAATACCACCAAACACTAATTATTGTACTCAACAAAATCAATATGACAAATATGTGAGTTTTTTTTTTTCTTTTTTTTTTTTTCTCCTCACTACAGGCTGTCAAACTGCAGTATTGGAGAGGAAGGTTGTTCTGCTCTGGCTTCAGCTCTAAGATCAAACCCCTCACACCTGAGAGAACTAGATTTGAATGATAATTATCCAGGACAAACAGGAATGAAGCTGCTTTCTAATCTACTGCAGGATCCACACTGTCAACTGAAAAAACTAGGGTGACTATATTGATTACAACAAAAGTTAACATTTTTAGGTTCACTGTTATGTTCTTTTGTAATACAATTTTTTAAAGAAGGCTCAGCCTCCTTTGCCTATTATCATGTGGAAATTGTTGATTCTTGAATGGTCGCAGCCAGTGTTGGGGGTAACGCATTACAAGTAACGTGAGTTACGTAATGAGATTACTTTTTTCAATTAACTAGTAAAGTAACGCATTACTTTTAAATTAACAGGAATTTCCTTTATTTATTCACTGACATCTTTCCTGTCCCTGTGTTGAGAGAAATTGGGAGTAAGTGCAGAGGCAGAGACATTTTCTTCAGCCTGAGGCTTACTAATTTCACTCTTGGGGCCCTGTTTTAACGATCTTAGTGCATGGTCTAAAGCGCACAGTGCAAGTGCACTCAGGGCGTGTCCAAATTCACTTTTGCTAGTTTAACGACGGGAAAACGGTCAGCGTGCATGGTCTAAATGGATTGTCCCTATTCTCTTAATAAGTAATGGGTGTTTTTTGGGCGTAACGTGCAATAAACCATTCAGAGTCTCATCTCCTATTCCCTTTAAGAGCGAGTTGCGCTCGCGCCATGGCAGATTCGCTATTTAAGCGACGGAATTTTAAGGCGCACAGACTGAACGCATCTCCAGAGAGTAAACGGATCTGCTCATGCGCGAGCAAATAGGTAGGCTAATTCTGATACACGCAATGACTATCCATTATGACATGTATGACATTTTTATATTTATGTAGCCTACACAATAATATTCTTTTACACCGTAATCCTTTCATTTTTAATATTTGGCATGTTTGTGTGCTGCTGCGCGTCCCTGTGTGTAATAAGCAAAGTGAACGCGCGTTGTGGACCCGCCCAGTGGCGCATTTTCTACTAACGCGTTCTTTAAATAACAAAAATAATATTGCGCCATTGACTTTAGACTTTAGACCAGGTTTGAGTTGGTCTATGGAGCAGTCTATTTTCAGTTCCTCAAAATAGCAACGCGCTAACAATGCGCCTGAACACACCTGTTTTTTTAGACCAGCACATCCATGGGCGCACAAATGGGCACAAATGCATTTGCTATTTAACGCGGTGCAGGACGGGAAAATGAGAACTGCGTCGGGCTGAAACTAGCAAAAACACCTGCGCCGCATTGCGCCGGGTGTATGATAGGGCTCTTGGTGTGAAAGGGCCTTTACAGTCACCAAAAATATAACTTTTGGGTTTTCTGTTATTAAAAATAAATAAGCAAGCCCAGCCCAGGTGACAAAAAGTAACGCTAAAGTAACGTAAATGCATTACTTTCCATAAGAAGAAATGAAGTAACAGTCACTTTTTTTTATGGAGTAACGCAATATTGTAATGCATTACTTTTAATATTAACTTCCCCAACACTGGTTACAGCTTGTAATGACGAATTATGAGCCAAATGGACTAAGAGCAAGTTATGAACTTTTGATCATTTTCAAACATTCAGTTAAAAAAAAAAAAAAAAAAATTCAGGGGCTGTCACCTAGAATTCGTTCAGTGTAGGAAACAAACTCTCTATTCCCATGTCATAAATGACTGTTACATAGGTTAGCCTATATGCTAAAGAAATACAGTCACATAAGCCTACATGCAATCTAGTTGTTTTTGAAGAACTGAAAAAGGCTTTACTGCTCTTTCAATCCTTGGCCACATCCATCTTTTTTTACAGATGTTTTGTCTAAACTGACCTATGTGTTGCAAAGGCTGAGGACCTCCTGTCCTGAGTGTTCAAACTCACACCAAATATTGTCACCCTAACATGACACTGCTGAGGTTTTCTCATTCTTTCCTCAGGATGTACAACTGTAGTATTGAAGAAGAAGGTTGTGCTGCTCTGACTTCAGCTTTGAAATCAAATCCCTCACAACTGAGTGAACTGGACCTAAGCTATAATAAAATAGGAGACTCAGGAGTGAAGCTGCTTTCAAATCTACTGAAGGATCCAGACTGTAAACTAGAGACACTACAGTGAGTGTTACTTTTCAATTTTCCTTTCTCTCCCCACTCTAGTTTTTTATATAAAATAGGTGACTTAAAATATATGAATTCATTTCATTTGATGGTTAAGACTGCACTGTGTGATACTGTAGTATTTCTGACCAGGATCTGAACAAAAATCAAAGTTTTAAGTCTTTGAGATCCAACGAAGTAAAGAGCATGTACGCATCCTTCAGTTCAATATGATAATGTCAACTGGACTCTCTGTGTCTGTTAACTGCCAGTTCCTTTTTTATCTTATTGTAAAAAACAATATTTGTCACTTGTATACTCCAATTCCTTTGTGAGCTGAAGTGCTCAACTAATTATAATCTAATTTGCCAATCCACAGGCTAGTATCCACATACATTCTTTATTGTGAGGAGTCTTTCTCCTTATCTTTACAGGCTGTATAACTGCTGTATTGGAGAGGAAGGTTGTTCTTCTCTGGCTTCAGCTCTGAAATCAAACCCCTCACACCTGAGAGAACTTGACCTGGGCTGTAATAAACTAGGTGACTCAGGAGTGAAGCTGCTCTCTAATCTACTGCAGGAACCACACTGCACACTGAAAAAACTTCTGTGAGTGTTATTTCAAAATGAAATTGATATATTGTGACATAGTGCTATTAAATCCAACTTGCTTTGCCAGGGACGGTTTAATGTAACTGTAATTTGAGCAGTTGAGTGTTAAAGTGTGGGTTGTTGAATGTCAGTGCAGGTCTCCAGAATTTGGTGCAATGTTTGCACTGTGGTTTCATTACAAAGCTGGCCAACTTTCTTTGATTTTTAGCTCTCATTTCTGAATGCGGCTGCAAGATTAGTCTTTAATGAGCTGAAAAGAGTCATTTTTATGATCCCTCTTATTACTATTATTATTTTTTTAATCATGAACATTTTGCAGATTATGCAAGGTGTATGTAAATTTATGATCACACTTATACAAGCTTCTTGGAAAACAACAAAATGCTGATTGGAAAATGACAAAATATTTAAGAGCTGAGCATAACTGAGCAAAGCTGAGCCAAACTTTTCAATATTTCACTAGAAAAAAAAAGACGTGGCCCTGAATTCTGCAGGACAGTGGCCCTCCAGGAGCAGGATTGGACACCCTTGCTTGAAGTGCACATTAACTTCTTTGTCCATTTTTTAAATACTTTTTTTTTTTTTTTTTTTGGGTTCAAATAAAAGTTTGTAATGTTATGATTCACCACACAGACAACCAATGCTATTTTTAAAATACCAAATAACAATCATTATGTATCACAGACTGATCACGCAACATTATTATTAAACAGTCTTGCGAGGTCCAGTCAGAGGAGTTTGAATTCACCACAGCATTCTGTTACAAATGTAGACTATACATATGTACAGTAACTTAAATTATTTGAAAGACAAAGAAATATGAAACAGTTCTGACAGTCACAACAGCAAGGAAAACAGGAGATACACTGTGTCAGTGATGAACAAGTCTTTCCAGTACACAAATCTCTGTGGTATTTTGTTAGAAATGTGGTATATCCATACTGAATGTTATGTTATTGATGCTTCATCGAGAGATTTTAATATTAAAATATAAATAAAATAAATAATTTAGGATAGTTATGTATATTGTATTAAAAAAAAAAAAGTTAAATTGTACACGAGATATGTTTAGGCTACAAATATCACACTTATAGATTTCCATGAGACTAAGTGTGTATTATTTTTTGTGTGTGTGAGAGAGAAATACGGTACAATAGTTTTGTTTGTTTGTTTGTTTTTATTTTAAAGGTCCCAGACTTAAATATGATATCGTAAATTAGTCTGGCACTCTGCCAACTACTTACAGGTCCCCATAATCCCCATGCTTATCTTTGTATACATAATTAAATTATTTAAGCACAAGGGCTTATGGGTATTCTCCCACTGTGACATTTCACAATAATTTATATTACAAGAGAAAATGGCCAAACCTGCACTAATTTGACATTTATTATTATAATTGCTACAAAAAAAAAAAATAAATAAAAATAAAAAAAAACTTTTCAAAATGTAAACAGTAATATGTACATTTTAAGTACTAATATGTACCTTTAAGGTACTAATAAGCATCCTTTCTGGATAAATAAGGTGCACTTTTTTTCTGAAAGTGTGCATGGAACCTATCTGTTAGGATTTTTTCTGTTCCTCTCTCCAGGTTGGAAAATAGCAGTATTGGAGAGGAAGGTTGTGCAGCTCTGGCTTCAGCTCTGAAATTAAACCCCTCACATCTGAGAGAACTAGATCTGGGCAATAATTATCCAGGAGTCTCTGGAGTGATGCTGCTCTCTGATCTACTGCAGGATCCAAAATGTAAACTGGAGATACTGCAGTGAGTATTATTTAAGTAGAGATAGAACTTCTTTTTTTATATATATAATTTGAATTGAATTTTTCTTTAATTCTTTTATCTTTAATAACCAATAAAAACTGAACATTTTATGTTTACATTTGTCCTGAGCACACATTATATTACAATACCAATGTCCCAAATATGCGAGGAGCTGTTTTCTTTCATTCTGCAGCTTGTATAACTGCCACATTGAAAAGAAAGGTTGTGCCCGTCTGGCTTCAGCTCTGAGATCAAACCCCTCACACCTCAGACAACTGAATCTGAGCTATAACAAAACGACTGCTTCAGAAATGAAGCTGTTCTCTAACCTTCTACAGGATCCAAGCTGTAAACTGGAGAAAATACAGTAAGTTATTACTCTTCTATGTCATATATGAATTTTACAATTAGTTCTGGTCCTCAAATTTGAGGAGTTTCCGATAGTTTCCAATTTACTCACAATGAAAGAAAAACTACAATGACTAGCGAAGTTAAACATCCACAGTAGTTACGTTACTGTACACTGTCTGAGGCAGGAGACAGACTAGTCTCTCTGCTTAGCATTTAAAAGGATAGGTTCACCTAAAATTTTTTTTTTTTTTTTTTTTGGGGTGCTCTATAGCTTTAAAACTGTCATCATCCAGCCAATTCTGACAAGGGAGCGATAAGTAGTCATCATTGATGAAGTTAGTGATACTTGGTTGAGTCTGTTAAGGAAAGCAGCAAAAGAGCAGACAGAGACAACACTACAACTTTAAGAAGATTCAAGAAAATTGTAGTATAGTTGTAATTAAGTCTTGAGACATAACACTTAATTTGGAATTATTTTCATTGTTTAATAAACTGTTGCATAAAATTAATTTCACTCATAATTGACCAAATATCAGAACAACTGTGATTCAAAGCCTCACGATTGTATGTGAAATTGCTTAATTATCATTAACAAAGAAATCAAAGTAACTCATTTAAAATGGATAATGTGAATAGAAAACGATGCCTCTATAAAGTCTTTTTTACATAATCTCTAATATTGATCATAATGTGTAAATCAAAATTTGATCTTTCTCAACAGTTGTTTGGTACTGCATTTAGCCTCACCTGTAACAACCACCTACACATGACAAACCAAACAAGAAGAGCTGCTACTGGACAAACACCAGCACTTTTCATAGCCCAAATAAACCCACCTGAATGTATAAAAATCACCAAATAATGAATATGAAAATCAAATTTCAGCATTTAAACCAATAGCATATCACATGCACATTTGAGCCTGCCATTTATTGTATTGTATGTGCTCTATGTTTGTGTAAATAAAAACATGTAATATGTAAATAAAATGTGAATAACTATGCAAATAAATAAAGTATGTAAATAAAAGGCTAAATTAAATTTGCTCATCAAATAAAGTAATTCTGTCTCTTCAGAAGACTTGGATCAAAACACAGGTGGCTCTCCCGAATCCTAACCCCTAAATTTTAACTTATGAAAATATTGAAATAACTTTTGTATTTTTTTCCATTGTTGTTTTTAAAAGAATTTTTATTTTATTTATTTATTTTTTTTTAAGTGAAGTTCAAAAAAAAAAATTATATTTTCTTTGTAAATTATGAAACTTTATGTGAAAAAAAATGTGTCCCGCATTTTTAGGTCACTACCAAACAGTGTATGTTTTAGTCCATTGGCCGAGACTGATTTTAACTACACCTTACATAATATTCCTGTGTCCCCCTCTCGCATAGCTACAAGGTGAGTAGATAGGTCCCATCATTTTGAGGTAAATGTGTTCAAAAGTCTGAAAAATATGTGTGTAACTTTAAGGAACGTCACTACCGAACACCATTTTTTCTGCAATTAAGCACACTTTCTTCTGTGTTATTCCATAACATTTAGTTTTTATACGTGTATAAAGTTTTTATCTGTTCAGAACTGTGCTAGCTAACCATGTGCTGATTAGCACTTTTGAGCTAAGTTCAAAAGTATCTAAAATTGTCACAACCGAAACATGTCATCCTCATATTTGGGGGAAATAAACAAAATTTTAGTACAGTTATACAATTTTTTTTGTACTTTACTATGTTTTAGTATGCAAGTCAAAATGCTGTAATGTGATGTGGTCGCTATCAAAGTGTCACTACCGAAAATGTGCAGTCACCACAGAAACATGGGATGTTTTGTCAAAAATAAAGTATGCTGAATTATCAGCTAAGATGTTATGGGTTCAATGTATATTCAAACTAATGAATCCTTAACACTGAAATCAGTATGATCAACTTTTTGCCTTTTACAAAGAAAAATGGATATTATACAATTTGCATACATACAATTTTTTTTTTTTTTTCCGGAAAAAGACACATTTTTTTTCTGGATATTTCCAACTCTGACTTTGGACCAATTCTGTAGAATGGCCCATATATATAGCAATCCCTTTTTTTAAGGGAAAAGCAATAAAATTACAGTGATATATTACACCCAAAACTGTGTGTGTATATACAGTGGTGGCCAAAATTATTAGAACACTAGTATTTTCACCAACTAAAAAATGGTTTTAAGTCAGTTATTTCTATCTTTTGCTAATAAGTGTGTCAGTAGGAAATATCACTTTACATTTCCAAGCATTCATTTTGGCATTGTAATAATCCAGTGAGCACAAGAGCACAAGTCTGACAACAGCCAGTGATCCACACAGAGATCGGATCTCATCATCATCCAGTCCGTTTGGAATGACATGAAGAAACAGAATAAACTGAGACAAATCCAGAAGAACTGCGGCAACGTCTCCAAGATGCTTCAAGAGACCTACCTGCAAAGCTACCTGAAAAACTATGAGCAAAAGCTGCTTTAAATGCAAAGGATGGTCACACCAAATGTTGATTTAATTGTTAATAGAAGTTAATTGATAAAGAAAATTTATTTATGACATTATTTTTGACAGCATCCTCATTTTACAATTTTTTTTTTTTTTTTTACATTTTTATAGACTGGATGATGATGAGATCAGATCACTGTGGGGCACTGGCTGTTGTCAGACTCACTGGATTATTACAAGTAATAATCTCACTGGATTATTACAAGTAATGGCAAAATTAATACATGTAAAGTGATATTTCCTACTGACACACTACAGCAAAAGATAGAAATAACTGACTTAAAACCATTTTTAGCTGGTCAAAATACTAGTGTTCTAATAATTTTGGCCACCACTGTGTGTGTGTGTGTATATATATATATATATATATATATATATATATATAGTGCCCTCCATAAGTATTTGAACAGTAAAGACAAAATTGCTTTCTCTGCTCTGGAGTCAAGACATTTGCAAATATGATTAAAAGATGAATATGAGACAAAACTACAGAATGTCACATTTTATTATTAGGTCTTTCGACACATACATGTTTTACCAAATAAAAAGGACAGCACTTTCAGAGTTCATCCCACTATTTGATGTGAGCATAAGTATTGGAACAGTTGCCTCACAGGTCTTTCTAAGTGATCAGCTGTGTCTTGTTGCATTAATTCTTCAGATATTAAAAGCAGGGAATTATCTTATCAGTTATATCCATTACTTCTGCATTCTAAGTCTTGCATTCGATGATGACACACACCAGGATGAAGATGAGGAAGCTGATTCTGAAAGAAAAGCAAGCAATTTGGATGCTAAAAGAAAAGAAGTTAGAACTATAGCAAAAACAATAGGCATGGAGAAATCAAGAGTTTGGAAACCACCGATGACATCAGCCACCAACGACGACCTAATCGGCTGAGAAAACAACAGTAGTTGATGACAGACAAATCATAAAAGCGGTGAAAATGAACCCTAAAATACGTGTCTGTAAAATCACCAACAACTTCCAGAAAGCTGGAGTGATGCTCTGACAATCTACTGTCCTCAGGAGACTTTGACACAGAATTACAGATGCTACACAGCAAGATGCAAACCTCTGACCAGCACCAAAAATAGAAAGACAAGGTTAGAGTTTGCAAAAAAGCACAAAGGTGAGCCAGAAGAGTTTTGGAACTGTGTTTATGGACCGATGAGACAAAGATGAACCTTTATCTAAGTGATTGGAAAGCAAAAGTGTGGAGAAAAAAGGGAACTGCAAATGATCCTAAGCATACTGCCTCATCTGTAAAGCATGGTGGAGGTGGTGTCATGGCATGGGCATGTATGGCTGTCTCTGGAACAGGCCCTCTCAATTTTAATGATGACTTAATGTATGATGACAGTAACAGAATGAATTTGGAAGGGTACAAAACCATCTTGGCTACCAATATTCAAGAAAATGCCACCAAACTCATTAGAAAGCACTTCATATTGGATCAGGACAATGACCCAAAACACCCTGCCAGTTCAGTCAAGGAGTTTATCAGGGCAAAGAAATGTAAAGTCTTAGATTGCCCAAATCAATCTCCAGATTTAAATCCGATTGAACATGAATTTCACCAGCTGAAGAGGAGACCAAAGACAGAAACTCCCCAAAACAAGCAACAGATCGAATTGGCTGCATTAAAGGCTGGGAAAAGTATTTCATAGGATGAGACCAAGAGTCTGGTGATGTCTATGGGTCACAGACTCACTGCTGTGATTGTGCGCAAGGGATCTGCAACTAAATAATAGCTATGAATAATGAATAATAAATAATAGTATGACATTACAGGAAAGGCAAGAGTCACAATGACTCTGCCTTGGTGGTCAGCCTGCAATAATGACTTCTGTTTTAGAGAAAGCTTAACTAAAATTGTATAATAAACTGTTACTTTGAAAATATGTATGATTTATATGTCCACCAAACTTACTTCTTTCTTGTAGCAGAGGTGAAAACTCATCGCCAAAATGGCTTCAAACTCATGACCAATACATAACATCAAGGGGGCCAGATGAATGTTCTCTGAAGGCTTCAAGGAAATTCCATTTTGCTGCAAGAGAAAGATCATTTCAGTACATTTCACCGGCAAAGGATTACTTTGTGCAGAATTTGAGACCCTCAAGCACATGTTTGAAGTATTGCTTGTCTGGGGTTTCCATAACCATGCTGTGGAGGGTAAACAGCATGGCCTCAAACTCAAATCTAGCAAACACAACAGGAAAGGACAGAGTCGCTTTAGACTCAACCTCGCTGAATGGCCTGCAAGACAAACTACATTCCCAACGCACCACTGCATAATATTAATTACCAACCAAAATTGCTAAAAACTACATTTACAGGTTAAAAATGCACAATTACTTTTAAATGCAGATAAACATACAAAAAGTTGAATTTAACAAACACAGACATCGGAATTCATATCATCCGTGGATAGGGTGGGGTGGGGATAACAATGCCTACGAAAAGTCGGTCAATAAAACATTTTTAAACAACGGCACTTAAATTCGAACTAAATTTTTGTTGCGTCCACGTACTATATGAATGGATGAAAAAAAAAATCCATAGTTTTCTATTAAAAGGAACTTAGAGAATTAATATTAATTAGTATTAGTATTAGAACTTAGGGAATTAGAATCATACTGAACGCTTCTTTGATGCCTTAAAGACGATTCCGCATTATACTGAACGTTTGGCAACCCTACATGTGGACCTATATGACCACGTGCTTTTTGACAAAACCTACTTAACTCTACCCAGCTAAGTTAAGACCAAAATGAAATATTTAAAAAAAAAATCTGTAATTATCTTTAATGGCCAATTCTACCTAAAATGAAGGATATTCAGTTTAGGATTATTACTAATGTGTATCCAGCTGCCGAAATTTTATGGAAAAGATTCCGTTTGGAGGTAGATCCCTGTGTTTTTTTGTTTAGAAGAGTCTGAAACTATTGAAGACTTTTTTTTTTTTTTCTTGTCCAGTCACATTGAAGTTCTGGCAGGATCTTTACAGCTGGTTAAATATTGATATCAACACTGATATTCCATCACTAAATTTGTTTCAAATTTTGGGTTATGCAGATGGTCTTTCGAAAAAGATGTCATTGATGTTAAACATTACTATTACAATAAATATACACAAAAGTGGAATAACAGTAAACCCTCTTTAAATTGCTTTAAAAATGAATGTAAAAAAATACTTAGAATCTTTAAAACACATATCTAAAGATAGTTTTTTTTGTTTGTTTGTTTTGTTTTTTCCTTGCAACCCCCTGAAATGTTTAAAGAATGTTTGTTTTGTTTGTTGTTATATGTAGTGATATATATACACACACACACACACACACACATGGACATGACATTATGTATGATGGAGATGTGTTTGGAAAAGTGTATATTTTGTCATATGCATTTTATTGTTTCCCATATCAGTTTGTAAATTGATATTGTTCAAGAAAAAAAAAAACTAAAATAGTTTTTTGTGTGATTTTCTTTTCTTTTGTTACAGTAGAAAGAACATATTTTAGGTTGCTAGGTAGTAGTACACCTACTGCATAATATTTTACAAATCAAATTAATATAATACAATAAATAATCAGTTGTGATATATACATAATGACATTTAAATCTCACCTTAAAAGAGAGACGAAGCAAAAGCTGCAAAAGTCAAAGAAACAGCCGAAAATCACGTGTTGATGATCTCTTTTTCTTCTTCTGAGATTTAATGCAGCTCGCAATACAGGTTTTTGGTGTGTTACTGTCACCAACTGGACAGACGTGTGGAGCACTGAAGAATGAAATATTAGTAACATATTGTAATGTTACTATAGCGTATATATCATTCTGAACCATTGTTAAAAAGATTTGCAATGTAAGTTTGACTTCCTCCTTTATTGCCCCTGAAGTTCAGTTCTTACATTTTCATACCTGGCACGAGCAGGCTATTTAGTTCTAGTGAACTAGAGAACTTTTCCTGTTTTATCATGAACATTTTTATTATTATTATTATTCATTTGTATGTATTACTTAGACATTTCAAGAAGGTTCGGAAGGATTTCATAAATCGTTTGTTAATTGCCTCTTTAATAGGTTAACTTTCAAATAATTGACAGACAATTCGTTTACACAGTCATTTATACAGAATGATAATCTGGCTTCAATTGGTCCAGAAATAGGCTAATATCAGCTGCAATGACAATTAAATTAATCATGCCAACTTTGATTTAATCTTCGGTCAACTTTTGATGTTTTCATAAGATTTTAAAACAATTTCACGCCATATTGGGCTAGTTGAGTAGCATTAATATTGCATGGTAGGCTATTATTAATTTCTTTTTGAAAAAATTTGACTATGTTATAACTATAGGCCTAGTTAAATTACAATACTATGCTGTATATTTACATAATGTTGTCATTTAATGCAGTTTCAAGTAAAGTCTGGCGTTTCCAATCCTTACACTAGAGGACAGTAAAATACTGTACATCATGTTGACGTCTTATGGGACAGTAAACCAAATTTTACTTGTTACAGTTTAACTATTTATTTTTAATTTCTTAAAATTTCTGAAACTATGGTTCCTTTTCTCAGAACTATTTTAACTCCAATAAAAATTGTGTTTTTAGTAGTCTTTAGTAGTCTTTTGCTTGTTCAGTGTGCAGTGCACACACAGGATTTTGTCATAGCACTCACACATACAATATACTATATACGGTGTGTATGCACAGTTGATGCAATTTATTATTACTGAATTGAACTAAATCAACACTGAACTGTCTTGAGCTGTTGAATTACACTATTGGCTTGTTAGAGCTGTTTACAGCAGAATTTGAATTTGTTACTGCTGCTTTGGCACAATCTGTATTGTATAAAGCATTACACACACTCAGAAAAGAATGTACAAAAGCTGTCACTTTAGACGTTTGTAGACGTTTGTACCTAAAGGGTCCATATAGGTAAGGTACATATTAGTAGATTACAAGGTGCAAAAATGTACCTCAACAAGATATATATATATATATATATATATTGAGGAGAACCAGTCTTGTTATGGGGGTGTTGCAGGAAGTGGAAATCATGACTATGAAGGACATCGTTAGACCATTTTGGCAAGACTTGTGATGCCTTTGGTGCAAAGACTGAAGCTAATGATCAATGGACTTTCCTGCAGGACAGCCATTCCAAAGTAAACATCCAAATCTGCTTATGCTTGGTTCAGGGATCAGTCATAGAATGTTCTTGGGTGGCCTGTTCAGTCTCCAGATTTAATTCTCATTGAAAATATTTTGTTGAATTTGAAGAAAGCAGCTGGCAGTGTGAAAGCCAAAGATTATCAATCTGAAAGCTTTTTCAGGCGAGGAATGGGCCAAGACTGCAGTAGAGAGGTGACAGAAGCTTCTAAGCACCCCAAGCAGCGTTTATTGGTGCACTCAGGGCCGTTTCTAGCCATTTTGACACCCTAGGCGAAATCCCTATTATATATATAATTTCTTTTTCAGACATCAGGGGCCGGATTCACGAATATCTTCAAAAAAAATAAATAAAAATTATAACATCATATTATTTAATATATTGTTTAATAATATTATTATATCTTAAGTTAGAAAATAAGAAGAAAATTAAGAAGAAATGTCTTCTTAAGAATGTTTTGTGAATCCGGCCCCAGTTTCTTGACACATTCAAATTGGTTGTCATAGTAACAACACTAATTTGTGGAAATTCAGTGCATTGTGAGTTCCACAAATCTGAACGCATTAGGCCTATTTGTAAATTGACTGTTAAGATAAAACATTTTGCACAGTTTTTTATCTGCGATACCATTATAGCCACTGGATGCCTGTATAGCTCTATGTAACAATCCCTAGTTGCTAAGACATTGTCATCACACGTAAATTAATTTTACTACATTTGGATTTGGATACATGTTTAGATATTATCAATGGCTACTTTTTGACTTCATCTTTTTTTTTTTTTTTTTTTGTTCAATTGTTTTGTTGTTGTTGTGTCAGTTATTGCATAATTATTTCAGTCAAACCTATAAAACCCTTTGTTACCCCAAACTAAATAGGCTTATAAAAGCCTGATCAGTGACATAAAAGTAATCAGAATGCAGCTACTTGTTCTTTTATTACTCATTGACGCGTGAACTTCCCCTTTAAATAACGCGACGCGCTGCCCTCTGCATGACGCTGATCCCTTTAAGCGCTGTTGGAAGCGAATTATTATTATTATTATTTTTAAAAAAAAAAAATTATTTAATTTTTTTTTTTTTTTTTGAAGCGAATTAATTGATTCAGTATTTCGACACTTACGTCAGGATGCGTTAAATTTGACAAAGCGGTTTAATAAAGTATGTACTGATCTTGTGAATTATTGAATTGTACTACACCAATATTTTTTAATTGACTGAAAAAAGTTTTATATGGGAATATTATTACACGACATATTGAACCTTTAACAATGCATTGGCGCAAAAACGCACACCTTTTAGACCAGTTTCACATGAAACATGATTTCTGGACTGCCACAAATACTGCCTAAACAAAATACTGATTTTGTGCACTTTTTATGTACACTGAAAAAAATGACTCATTGGATTTACTCAATTTTTTTAAGGTAAGTGGTTGCAATCAATTTATTTTAGCTACATTTAAATAAACAAATTTAGTTGAAAGTTAACTTAAACTAAATGACAAACTACTTCAGTCTGTGTGCACTGAATTTATTTAATACACGAGTTTCACAGTTTGAGTTGAATTACTGAAATAAATGAACTTTTCCACGACATTCTAATTTATTGAGATGCACCTGTATATAATGAAACATCAGAGAGTATCAGCATTGGCCGAGTGATACTCTTGGGGTGGTGTATTATCAATATAAATAGAAAATAGTTTGTGGAAACAGGGAGTTCCCTTTTTGAAGATATCCAAAATCACAGACAGAACAGGTAGAATGAGTTTTTGGAGGGCTTTTATTTTGTAGTGCAACATCAGACAGTCATGACATTGGCTGAGTGACACTCTGGGGTAGTTGACTATTAATCTGAATTGAAACTGGTCTGTGGAAACGGAGTTTCCGTTTTAGAGACATCCAAAATCAAAGACAAAACTGGTCATATATGAGTTTTTGGAGGGCTTTTATTTTGTAATAGAAAATCAGACTGTCCTGACATTGGGGAAATTACATTCTGGAGTGGTGTACTGTTAATCGAAAGTGAAACTTTTTTTTTTTTTGTGGAAACAGGGAGATTTCTTTTTATAACTACGTGAATTTACAGATAAATATGGTTATATGCAAGTTCATGAAAGGCTTTTATTTTATTTCTCATCAGACCGTTTTTTAAAGATTTGTATTATTTTTAATTCATTTATTTATTCGTTCGTTCGTTCATTCGTTCATTTATTCATTATTGACAGCGAAACTGGCTCAATAAATTAATGCCAGAGATCGCTTTTGCTTTGATCTGAGTTTTTACCAATGTCTAGTATATGCGCGCACCACAAAACAACGTGGAGGCTGGTCTGACCGCGGTGTCAAACCGTAGCGCCAGTACGTGCGCTCATCGGCGCCCCTCCAGCTAACCCTATGCCTAGAAACGGTACTGGGTGCACTGACAAAAATACTGAGAGAGGAGACTTTGTTGTGTGTCCAATATGAGGAAGGGTTTCTGCCACTACAGCTAAAATGGGACGGCACAATGAGACACATTTTGTTCCAAAGCTGATGTAATTGTCTAGCGCGGAGCAGAGCGGGCGTTTTCAGTTCATTCCAGCTGTGGGATTGGCAGCGGACAGCAAGCAGAAAGCGCTGAGAGCGACCGAAAGCATAAAACAAAAAAAAAAAACCCAAAAAACCCTTTATCAAGGAATACTTAACTTTCGGCAAATAAGGAGTGGAAAACGCCGTGCTGCAGCTCTGAGGTTCAGGTAGTGACATCCCTTTTGAGTTAAAAAATATCCAGACTGTGCTGGTTACTGCTAGAAATTCAGTAAGAGAGTAAAAAACACAGTATCACAAATTTGTGCTCCAGTTATGCTATGAGCAAAAATCAAAACAGAAGAGAAAAGGAGTAATTAATTGTTGTTGTTTGTAAGTAGCAGTTTTAGCATTAACAAGCATTAAAAAGTTAATGGCATGTCCGGAGTTGTTGTAAAAGAGAGAGTTCAGTAGTTGGACGGCTGTTGTGTCCTATAAGGCTGCAATCTCGGCTGCCATGTTAAAAAGCTTCTTTTTTTTTTTTTGCAACAGTTAAACATTTAAGCAAAGGGAGGAATTTGTTAAATACAACAGCGATTTCTGAACAAAAGGCGCAGGGACAATGATAATATGAATGTGAACTTGATTCTTCTTCAAAAATCTGCTCAAAGCTTTTTACATGGGTAATTTCAAAGTGAAGTTCTCTGATTTTGATCCATAAATTATTCATTTCAAGTTTGGGTAACAAATACTCCATTTGGAGCGTACTTTATAGAGAGATTAGCTTTGATCTAAAAGAATAGCATGAAAATATTATTGCACTTCTTGTCTAAAATATGAAAACCATTAATTAAAAATAGGAAGATATTTAAACAAGCATGCCTTAAATCCACACTAATGAATGATTTCAAGTTAAATAGGATACTTAATCTAATTGTTAAAATCTGTTACTGAAAGTGTAGCACCCACTCTTTGGAATAAAGTAATTTGTTGCCAGACAGTACATGTTTATTTTTCCAGATAATGCATGTATGGGGACAGAGATTGTTTAAATGCATTCTTCAAGAGCCTGTTTGTGAAAATTTGAGAGTTTGATAGAGATTTTTCTACATTTAAAATAAGACGAGAATGTAAGGTCACCACATTGTTTGAAATTAGATTAAGGATTTCAAAACAAGGTAATTCACTATTGAAAATATACTTCTTAATCCAGTTAATTTTGTCAATTTTTTTTTCTGAAGAAAGATAAATGTGTACGGTGATGAATGTCAAAATATTAAATTTCACAGATAGGTATATTTACTTACTATTTTGTAGAGGGTTGTCAAAATGAAAAATTTCACCTGAGATTCGGAATCAAATTACAGGAGGGTAAAAATGATTTAAGAAAGATGCTAGCATCATTATGCTATTATTACACAGAGATCGGTAGGTCTCTTTGTAAAATCTGTTGACTTTAGCTCTCTTTGTTGCAGTATATATGCCAGTGATGACCATTGACAAATTGGAAAAAGCATACAAGTTTTGCCTGTAACTTAATAAGTATTGAAGATATCTTAATGTCTTTTTAGGTGGGTCTTAACACATTTTCCTTTTGGGGTCTTCATTTTTAAGGCTCTATATGGTTCAATTCCAGAGATATTGCAAACTAAATATGGCTCCAGCAGTACATCATTAAATGGTACACATTTTCAGTGGTCAAAAACAAAAGTAGGTCACTTTGCATTCAGCTGATATTTTTTTATTTTTGTATTTTTTTTTTTTTTTAAGAGGAAAACAATTGCATAGGACATACATGTCTGAGTCCCATAAATATTCTTTTTTCCAGTTTGCATGCTTGTAACTCAAGAAGTATTTAAAAAAAATCTCAATATTATTTTAAATTCTGGTTCTTAATAAACTTTTCTTTTGTAATCCTCATTTTAAGGCCATAGCCTTTATGGTTCAATCACAGTTTTCAGTGTTTGAAAACCAAATGTTGGTCACTTTGTATACAGTTGATACTTTTTTTACATTTAAAGGGGAATGTCTAAATAATAAACAAGGTTGAAACTAGAATTGTATCTTATTACACTATCAAAACAATTACACAGAACATACCTGTCTGAGTGGCAAAAATGTACTGAAATGATCAAGTTGAGGCACATTACCTTGCTCCCTGTAGCCTATTCATAAGATACAATATCTGAAACAGTTTCAAGTATATTTGGAAGAAGGGATTCTGTTCATTTTAACAGCTTCTGAAGCTACAAAGTGTTCAAACATGCAGTATTGTAAGTACACTTGTAACAAATCCCTCACCTCCAAGGGAAGTGAGGTTGCTTTCTCCATACAGTGTGTTCACAGATTTGCCTTACCTGGATTAAGTATTACACTTTCTTTTTCTTTTTTTACTGTCATAACATGGGAAGCATAGTCATAGATCAAGTAGTATCTAATGCTAATATTTGGAGGAATCCCTGATACTAAATCAAACTTTGAAACATTTAAGGTCTCTCACACTTGAAATAATTAACATTTTATTTATTGTTATATATTTTACTTTCAACAGTCTTCGTAATTTATGTAAACCCTGGGTTATTGTTATTATTTGCATACTAGCAGTCAAAATTCATGACTAGATAAACACAAATTCACATTTGGTTTTCATCCATTGAAAATGGGTATAGGATTCAACAATATGGACACTGAGTCAAACTGACATTTTTGGCACTAAGACTAACATGTTCTATGCAATCGACCCTTCGCAAAAACCTGCCCTCCTTAGTTACTGTTGCTATGTCTGACAAGCCATGCTGCTCTCACACTAAACATCATGTTCTCATGCAATGAAAAATACATTGCGGAGTAAAGAGGATACTGACAACACGCCGACAGACAAGACAGAGCAGGTTACTTCTAGTATGAAACAAGGTCTCAGCTTTCAAATTTTGTAATTTTTTTAAGAAATTCAAACAATGAATACCATTTTGTGGCTCTTTAATGTGTTATGACAGATCACTGTAGCACATCAGTTCAAGTGGCACGTGAACCGATCGTCTTTTCATATTTACTTAAAGCATGAAATAAAAATGAATGAACATTAGAATGTATTTTATTTAAACCGTGGAAAGTGTCAATACACACAATTTTCAAGTTTTAGTCTGCTAATGTTAATCTACTTTCCTATCTGATTTGTTTGTCGGACAAAATGGCAGATTCATGATTGGTCAGATTGTCTGTCAATCAATCTCTTTGCAAACAGTCAATTGAGAGGTCAATTGAGAGAAACAAGATAATTTCTACTTTCAATATTATTTGTTTTTCAGATATTATTATTTGTTCTTTATATACAAAAAGGATCAGCTAAATGCAAAGTGACCACATTTGGTTTTCAACCATTGAAACAAATTGAACAAATTGGACATTGAATATCACTGAATACCATTGGGCTCCCCATATCTCTGGAACAATATAGGGCCTTATAAATGAAGATTACAAATGAAAAGTTTATTAAGAACCAGAATTTAAAATTATATTAAGATATCTTTAATGTTTCTTTAATACAGACATGCACACTTTGGAAAAATAATATTTATGGCACACAGACATGTATGTTCTATGCAGTTGTTTTGATAGAGGAAAACAATATACATTTCTAGTTTCAATTTTATTTATTCTTCAGACATGCCCCTTATATACAATAAATATTAGCTGTATGCAAAGTGACCAACATTTTGCTTTTGACCACTGAAAATGGGTATTATTCAACAATCTGCACATGGAGCTGCATTGAGATCACCATATCTCTGACACTGAATGATATAGGGCATTGAAGATGAAGATTCCAAAAGAAAAGTTTATTAAGAACCACAATCTAAAATCATATTCAGATATCTTTAATACTTCTTGAGTTACAGGCATGCAAACTTTGGAAAAATAATATTTATGGCACTCAGGTATGTACAATGCAATTATTTTGATAGTGGTAAACAGGATACATTTCTAGTTTAAGCATTATTTGTTCTTCAGACCTTCCTCTTTAAAGACTGAATGCAAAGTGGCCCACATTTGATTTTTGACCACTGAAAATATGTGCAATTTAACAGTTTACTCCTGGATTCATATTTAAATTCCATTATCTCTGGAACTGAACAATATAGGGTCTTAAAATGAAGATGCCAAAGGAAAAGTTTGTTAAGACCCAAAATCTAAAAGTGCATTAATATATCGTCAATACAACTAAGTTACAGGCATGCAAACCTTTTCCCATTTTCAGTGGTCACCACTGGCATACACAGCAACAAAGATTGCTAAAGTCAACAGATTTTACCAATAGACATACCAAACTCTGTGTAAAAATATAATGATGCTGCCATCTTTCTGAAGTAATTTTTAACCCCCTGAAATTTGGTTCCGAATCCCAGGAGAAAATTACCAGTTGCCCTCTCTACAAAATAGTGGATTACTGAGTAAATATACATCCATGGCATTTAATATTTTAGCTTTCATCACTACATGTTTATCTTTTATATTGACAAAATCAAAAACTTTAGCCATGGACTAGGGTTGGGAATCGAAAATCAATACCGGAATTACTCTTTGTTGTGCAGCTGCTTGTCTCATATCTTTTCCCATTGGGGCTGGATGCGTGAGAGGAAACCACAGTGGACAGTGGGTCGTCTCTCGAGACGCGAACAAATCCACTTCCACTGGGCCGAACCTCTCGCATATCGACTTCACCACCTCGGGGTGAAGTCTCCATTCCCCAGGCCTCAACCCCTGCCTCGACAGGATGTCTGCTCCCTGATTCTGGTCCCGGGGATATACATCGCTCTGAGAGACGACAGTTTCCCCTTGGACCACAGGAGGATCTGATGCGCCAGTCTGCACAGAGGGCGCGACCTCAGACCCCCCTGATGGTTCAAATACGAGACCACCGACATATTGTCTGCTCGTATTAGGACATGGTGACTGCTGAGATCTGAGAGAAAGCTCCTAAGAGCCTTGAAGACTGCCAGCATTTCCAGACAATTTATGTGCCATGATGAATGCCGGGCCTGCCAAAGACCTCTCGCAAAGCGGCTGTCCATGACCGCGCCCCAACCCGTAAGGGATGAGTCTGTCGAAATGACTTTTCGGCAACATGACGCTCCCAATATTGGGCCTTGGGACAGAAACCAAGGTTTCTTCCATATGGACAGGGCACGAAGGCATCGGCGCGTGACCTTGATCATACGGAATGGATTCCCTCTCGAGGAAAACCCCTTGGTTTTCAACCACCACTGTAGGGGTCTCATGTACAGAAGGCCCAAAGGTGTTATGTTGGACGCAGCTGCCATGAGCCCCAGCAGTCTTTGGAACTGCTTTACAGTGATAGCGTGGCCTAGCTTTATCCTGGAAACCATCGCCAGGATGGACTCGATACGAGAGGGAGACAATTGTGCCCGCATCGTTGTCGAGTCCCATACCACCCCCAGGAACGTGGTTCTCTGGGTGGGCGACAACACGCTCTTTTTCATGTTGAGTCTCAACCCCAAGCTCTGAATGTGGCCAAGGACGACATCTCAATGCCGAACTGCCATCTCTCGAGACCGGGCCAGTATAAGCCAGTCGTCGATATAATTCAGCACACGGATGCCCTGAAGCCTCAGTGGCGCTAGAGCTGCATCCATGCATTTGGTGAAAGTGCGAGGAGAGAGAGCTAGACCAAACGGAAGAACCCGATATTGGAACGCTTCGCCCCCGAAAGCGAACCTCAGGAACTTCCTGTGAGAAGGAATGATGGAAACATGGAAGCATGTGTCCTTTAGATCTATCGTGACAAACCAGTCCTCGGATCTGATCTGACTCACGATGGTGGGAAGAGTGAGCATCTTGAACCTGAATCTCCTCAGAGAGTGATTCAAGTGCCACGGATCTAAAATTGGACGCAACCCCCCATCCTTCTTGGGAACTACGAAGTACCGGCTGTAGAACCCGGACTCCCTGTCTGGGGGAGGAACACGTTCTATGGCCTCCTTTACCAACAGGGAGTGAACTTCCTGTTCCATCGCCCGACCCTGCTCCGGGTGCACCACAGTCCAGACCACCCCATTGAACCTCGGGGGGTGGTAACCGAACTGCAGTCTGTACCCCCTTTCTACTGTACGCAGGACCCATGGAGATATACTCGGAAGGCATTGCCATGCGCCGATATAATCTATTAAGGGAATCTCTCGAGGCTGATCTCGGGTGTTCATCGAGTATCATTTACGATCCCCTGAAGTGGAATACCGGCAGAAAAAGATCGAAAAAGATTTTCTCTGTGTGGACACTGTCGCTGCCAGGCTGCAAGCCTTTGGGGCGGACACAGCAGCGTGCGTTCGCTGGAAATCGACGTGGCCCGAAGCGTACTGGACGGCGGGATTCCAACATCGATTTCCTGAGGGTTCCGAGTTGGAAACGACCTCGATCGCTCCACCCCGGTGGGGGCAATCCTCAGAGGCCCTGCGAAAGCTAGGACCTTTTTCCCAAAGCCTTTCTCGCCTGAAGGACGGTCCTCAAATCGACCTTCGGCTCGGCGGGCTTCGGACGAGAGCATCGCCTCTGTTGCCAAGATCCCTGAGGAGGGGCTCTAGAAGCGACACTCTCCTTTTGTACCTGCCGGTACGAGGAGCTTGATGACGTCTGGGGCTGCCCACTCGGAGCAGCCTTCTTAGATTTAGAGTGGCGAGGGAGGTACTGCCTAAAAGCCGCAGACTGCTTCTTCGCCTCCTGAAACCTGTCGACGACAGTATTGACTGCGTCGCGAACAAGCCAGAAGGCGATATCGGGGCATCTAGGAGAAAGGCTTTGTCCTTTTGCTTCATCCTCGATAAGTTTAGCCACAAATGTCTCTCAGTGGCCACTATAGCCACCATGGAGCGGCCGATGGCACAGGCTGTCTCCTTGGTAACACGGAGAGACAAATCCGCGGCTCTACGCAGCTCCGCTAAATCACTCGGAGTTGGTCCCTCGCCCTCATCTAAATCCTTTAAATAATCGGCCTGGTATGCCTGCATAAGTGCCATGGTATGCAAGCATGCACCAGCACGACCAGCCACCGTATAAGCCCTGCCCACCAAAGGTGATGTAACACGACAAGGTTTGGTGGGCAGTACCGGGGCTTTAAGGGACGACGCAACGTCAGGGGAGAGGTAGCTGGCTAAAGCCTCTAACATCTGAGGCATCGTCTCATAATCGTGCTCATGCACTCCTAAGATGTTACTATAATCTAACACAGGAGGGTTAGACAGTCGTGCGGAGTACGGTTTATTCCATGACTTACAAAGCTCATTGTATAAGTCCGGAAAAAATGGTAAATCCCGGCGTTGAGGCTGAGACCTGTGCTGCAGGAAGCGCTCATCCAATTTACTTGTCACTTGCACTTCCTGCCTTTCTTGTGGCCAATTAATATTAAGTTTGGCCACAGCACGAGTCAACACATTGACCAGCTCCTCGTGTGCGTGTGAATGCAGTGGCGAGCTCTGCAATTTCACCCGCCTCGAATCCTCAGAATCAGACAGCTCAAACATCGGGTTCTCCTCCCGTGTGGAAGGAGCCACGGTGCGGGCTTCCGCACGGGGAGTGAGAAAATCGGAACTGTCAGACGAGGACTGAGAATGTGCCGCAGCAGTCTCGAGCCCTCCTGACAGATCCATCTGCGAGCCCTGCGATCTAAGCCGCCACACTGCCTCGGCGGATGCGAGACCCAAACCGCGGGGCGCGCGAGCCTGGCCTGCCTCATCAAACACAGCCAGGCGGGAGCGCAGCACTCTGATTGGCAGTGCTTCACAGTCCGCAGAGGCAGCTCCCTCGAGAGCTGCCTGGGCGTGCTGCGCTCCCAAACAATGAACACACAGCCAATGTGTGTCCCCACCCGTCAAAAACCTCAGGCAGGGATGCACACACCGCTTAAACTATCCACTCACCATGATATATAAAGCTTGTGACAAACAACACCAAATAAGACACACAGTGACACAGAGCGCTTGCTGAAGAGCAAAAAGCTGACTCTGTTGTGTGCCGGCGTCCCTTTGTAGCTTCCAAGTATGCTGTCACGTTACGTCATGACGCAACACCAGTCAGGATTGGGATAGTTTCATTCATGCTTCAGATGTGCTATGCTGAGGGGGTTCCCCAAAGTGTCGTTACCGACGCAGTGTGAGTTCTTAGAGGCCTTTTTAAAGAAAACAAGTAATTAGAATAGAAATAGAATAGAGAGTGCAAGTGTTAGAAGGTCAAGTTATTTTTTAATAAAAAGAAAACAAATAGATAAGAACAGAATTAGAATAGAGAGTGCTTGAGTTAGAGGGTCAAATGAAGATGAAGAGATGTGTTTTTAGATGGCTAAGGACTCAGCTGAATGTCAGAATGAGTTGGGCAGGTCATTCCACCAGGAGGGAACAGTTAATGTAAAAGTCTGTGAAAGTGATTTTGTGCCACTTTGGTATGGCACTATAATGCACCATTCACTTCCAGACCGCAAGCTTTTAGAGGGCACATGAGTCTGAAGTATTGAATTTAGGTAAAGGGGTGCAGAGCCAGTGGTGGTTTTGTAAACAAACATCAATGCCTTAAATTTTATGCCAGCAGCTGTTGGTAGCCAGTGCAAATTGATGAACAGAGGTGTAACATGCATTCTTTTTGGCTTGTTAAAGACTAAACTTGCAGCCACATTCTGGATTAATTGTAGAGATTTGATAGAACAGCATCATCAGCTTCATCTTTGCAGCCGACACTGACTCAGAAAACATTAGTTTATTAATAAATAATTAAAATATGTCTGACACAATCATAGTCATTAGTTTTGCTGGTGCTCTGCAGCAAGCTTTATGCATGCATTTGAGTGCTGAATAGGCTATATATTAAAGCTATATTATGGTTTCATAATACATTAAAATGTGTGATTAGTTAACTACATTACATTACATTTACATTTACTTATTTAGCAGATGCTTTTATCCAAAGCGACTTACAAATGAGGACAATGGAAGCAATCAAAATCAACGAAAGAGCAATGATATGCAAGTGCTTTAACAAGTTTCAGTTAGTTTAACTCAGTATACGTAGCAAGTTTTTTTTTTTTTTTTTTAATTATATAGTAAATAAAAAGAAAAACAGATATAATAGAAAAAGAATAGAGAACGCTAGTGTTAGAGGCCTTTTTTGATTTTGTTAATTGTATGATAAATAAAAAGAAAACAAATAGCTAGAATGCAAAAAGATTAGAAAAGCTAGTTTTAGTGTTTTTTTTTATATATATAAAGAATAGAATTAGAACAGAGAGTTCTAGAGTTAGAGGGTCAAATAAAGATGGAAGAGATGTGTTTTTAGCTCTTTCTTGAAGATGGCTAAGGACTCAGCTGCTCACATTGAGTTGGGCAGGTCATTCCACCAGGGGGGAACATTTAATTTAAAAGTCTGTGATTGTGTGCCTCTTCGGGATGGCACAATAAAGCGACGTTCACTTGCAGAATGTAAGCTTCTAGAGGGCACATAAGTCTGAAGCAATGAATGTAGGTAAAGGGGTGCAGAGCCAGTGGTAGTTTTGTAGGCATACATTAATGCTTTTATGCGAGCAGCTATTGGTAGCCAGTGCAAATTGATAAACAGAGGTGTGACGTGCATTCTTTTCGGCTCATTAAAAATTAATCTTGTAGCCGGGTTCTGGATTAATTGTTTGATAGAACTGGCTGGAAGACCTGCCAAAAGAGCATTACAGTAGTCAAGCCTGGACAGCCTGAACTTCTTGTGAAGCCTGAACTTCTTGTGAAGAATGTTCCAAAAGAAAGGACCTGATCTTCTTGATGTTGAATAAAGCAAATCTGCAGGACCGGGCAGTTTTAGCAATGTGGTCTGAGAAAGTTAGCTGATCATCAATCATAACTTCATGATTTTTGGCTGTTTTTGAAGGAGTTATGGTTGATGTGCCTAACATCAACCATAACTGGTGAAATTGTGAAATTATGATGAAACGATGGGTTTGATGGAACCACAAGCAGTTCTGTCTTGGCAAGGTTGAGTTGAAGGTAATGGTCCTTCATCCAGCAAGAAATGTCTGTTAGACAAGCTGAGATGCGAGCAGTTATCGTCGGATCATCAGGATGGAATGAGAGGTAGAGTTGAGTATCATCAGCATAGCAATGATATGAAAAGCCATGTTTCTGAATGACAGAACCTAGTGATGCCATATAGACAGAGTGGTCCAAGAACTGAGCCCCGAGGCACCCCAGTAGTAAGATGTTGCAACTTGGACACCTCACCTCTCCAAGATACCTTGAAGGACCTATCTGATAGGTAAGACTCAAACCACTGGAGTGCGGTTCCTTTGCCAATAGGACAATCTGGTGACAGGAGGATCTGGTGTTTAACCATGTCAAAAGCAGTGGACAGATCTAGCAAGATAAGTATTGAAGATTTGGAATCCGCTCTTGCCAGTCTTAGGGCTTCAACAACTGAGAGCAAGGCAGTCTCGGTTGAATGACCACTTCTGAAGCCAGATTGGTTGTTGTCGAGGAGGTTGTTCTATGTGAGAAAGGCAGAGACTTGGTTGAACACATCTCGTTCAAGTGTTTTTGCAATGAAAGGAAGAAGGGAAACTGGTCTGTAGTTCTCTAAAAGAGATGGGTTAAGGGTGGGTTTCTTAAGTAGTGGGGTTATACAAGCCTGTCTAAATGCTGAGGGAAATACACCAGTGTGAAGGGATGTATTAATGATGTGAGTGAGTGCAGGTACAACTGCAGGAGAAATGGCTTGAAGGAGATGAGATGGAATAGGATCAAGCGGACAAGTAGTAGGGTGAATAGAAAGGATGAGTTTGGAGACTTCTGGCTCAGAGAGTGAAGAGAAGGATGTGAACAAGTGTATGTTTGCTGGTAAGATGTGTTTGACAGATTGTGGTGTGGAAAATTGTGCACTGATGATTTTAATTTCATGAACTCTAAAAAGATTATTGAGATTGTCATGAACACTTGAACCATTGGATTTGAAGCTGTATTTCATCAGGTGTGAACTTGAATCTCGGCCAGGTTGTGTATGCAATTGAATTCTTCCGGAGGGAAGATGGCGAGCCAAGCACCCTTGATCGTTGGATCCATGGAGTCATTGACTACGTTTACATGGACATCAATACTCCGATTTTAATATGATTAAGACAATACTCTGATTAAGAATCTACCATGTAAACAGACATTTTTGATTACCTTAATCCAGCTAAAGTCATAATCGAAGTAAACACAAATCGAATTAAGACATGTGGAGTATTCCTATTTTAGTCGCATTATCGAGGTGCAGTACAGACATGTACACACATTAATCAAACTATTACCGTCATGTAGGACTTTTCGCTACATTTTGCGACAGGATACACACACGGCAGCGGTCAACCGTTTGATGGCAAATAAAAGAGCTTCAAAACTGCCGCCGTCTGTTTGCACGTACAAATAATTAAATGCACTTGAAGCTTTCATAAAATTAAAAATGAAACACCCAAAACTGTATATGGCATCATCATGAAGACGAACTATATGTTCACGTGAAATTCTGGAGGGGACGTCGGATGGCGTTGTGTGGTGACGTAATGACGCATGCCATTAATCGATCTATGTACTATAACATGTAAAACGGGAACATGAAAGGATTATTCTAAAAGCAACTCATGTAAACACCTTGATCATAATATTGTCTTATTCAGAATAAGGTAAATAATTAGATTACTGATGTCCATGTAAACGTAGTCATTGATTGCTGCATGATATCTCATGTAATAACACTGTGCGGTAGGATCTCAGTGGATCCTTGAATGCATTTTCCCTTTCTCCTAAATTCTGGATTGGGATTTGATAGAACATTTTTTTTTATTATTTTGCTTCACCCGTTTTTGGACCAAAAGACAGAACTGATTTCCACGAAAGGAAACTTTTTTTTTGGTCGTCTGAAAGACTGGACTGAAGAACTAAAAAAAAAAAGAAAAAAGAAAAGAGAGACTTCAATATTACATCATATTGTTACTTCAATACAGTTCATGTGAAATGGTAATTTGTGTGGTTATCAATGACTTATGGTTGTGCCATCCACTATACTATGATTCAGTGACCCTAAGTTGAGTATCCGAACCTATTGTGTACTTGACATGCATGCAAAGTCAAAAAACACTTTCATTGTCTTATAATGTGCATTTATTTTTACCTTATTTGCTCAAGGACTCCCAAACGATTCGTTTAACGATTCATTTTTCCAAACCCCCCCTTTGCGTGATGCTAAACTGCGGTGATTGGTCTCATTTTCATTTCATCATACCTGTAATGCCTGATAAAGCAGCGTTTGTGAGCACAGTGCTGCTTTGTGTACAGCCGTTACTGGGGAAATGGCTATTTTTACCGCTCCAAAAGCGGCACCTAGTGGCAAAGAATGAATATGCATTTTCATTCAGACCAACACGAAAAGACCAACAAGTGGGCGGGTAATATGCAAATTTTTCATTTTGACGTCAATATGAAACGGCTTGGGATTCATTTTAAAAATGACTCGTTTCAATGATTCAGAGTCGACTCTTACACGGTGCACTTTCAGATTTAAAGGGGTGGTCTAATGGATTTTTTCGAAGGCTTGATTGTGTTTATGTGGTGCACAGCAACATGTGTTCATGCTTCGTTTTTAAAAAGTCACATTATTTTTCATATATTTTACCTGTATTGTACACTGGTTTTCAGCTAGCATAAAAATGGCCGGTTGATTTCCTGGTTCTGGTCCCTCAAAAATTCGCAATGGGCTCTGATTGGTTAGCTGGCCAAGTGTGTTGTGATTGGCTAAACCGCCTCTAGTGCGCATCTAAACGTCCCGCCCCTTACCTCAGCAGTATGTGCTCCGGTTGTATTGTAAACAAGAATGGTCTCTATTGCTTATTAGGGATGTGACGAGATCTCGTGGCATGAGATCTCGTGAGATCCGATGTGTCTCGCGAGATCCGACTGGTCTCGCAAGAACGTGACGATATCCTCGCAAAACTTTTTTTTGCAGTGTTTACATTAGAGCTGCATGATTAATCTTTAAAGATCGCGATCTCGATTTAACACCCATGCGATCCTATTACGACTGTTTCACATCGCGAGTGTCAGTGGAGCTTGAGAAGCGCGTTTTGTCGCTGCCCATGTTAATGACTCATTCATGCTGCTGCTGCTGATCCAGAAAGAGCAACACAAACAGTCTTTTCAACCACACATCATTATTTCTGTTACAGACATTTAAATAACAGAAGTACTGGGATAAAAGTTTATAGTTTGGGTATAAACACTTATTCTCTACAGTAGCGATCAAAACGAAAGTATCTTAACACTTGTATGTATTTTAACGCGTATCCTCTTCCGCCAAGAGGTGGCGACAACTGCCCACTTAAAAAAAAAAAAAAAAGCATTTGTCATTGAATCATTCATTCAGGAGATTCCAATTTCCAATTGTGAAACAAGTCTTTATGAATTGAGACACTGACTCCTTCATTGATTTTTTTTTTTTTTTTTTTTTAATTTTCTTCAAACGAATATATTTTTTAAAAAGACTTAAGCAATGAACATTTTGTCAGAACCACTAGTAAATTACGTTATTTTGTTTAGTTTTCTAATCTTTTTTCCTTCAGAATCAGGAGAGAATCGTTATCTCCAATTTATAAAAAAAACAAACAAACAAACATGATTCTCAATTTATCCAGAATCGTGCAGCTATAGTTTACATGTTGTTTATTGCTGCATATAATACATTAAAATAGAAGTTTAATTTCATGAAGTACAAGTTGATTTCAAAATGCACCTATATTTTTTTTGCATTTTGTGTTTTTCAGTTGAATAAAATACTATTTTTCCCTATATATTTCATCATTGAGGATTTCTTTAAAAAAGTCTAAAAATTTTGTCTCGTCTTGTTCTCTTGAACCCAGTCTCGTGTCTCGTCTTGTTTCGTGGGATAAGTGTCTCGTCACACCCCTATTGCTTATTAGTTTGAGCCCGATTGAGACACAGAGGATATTAGTGAAGACGGTCGCACAGAACCTGTGCAAGCACGGCTTTTAATGGTAGGCCAATGTTTTTTTGTTTGTTGTTGTCTCATACTTTTAGATACGCTGTTATTATGTTACTGCTTATGTTAGCTTTTAATATATGGTTTTATCATGATTAAAGCTTTAATACAGTACAGCAACCGCATGTGCGTACATATTTAACGATTGTCATAGCTATGTGAAAATAAGTGTATAAATGGAACAGTTTATTGTTGGAGCAGCTGAGCTGATCTGAATGAGAGAGCGAGAGATGCAGAGCAGAGCAGAGCGTGTGCAGAACAGGGGACGTGAGGAACAGGGTTGAGAACTGCTGCTTTAGAACATTGATTTTGAAACTTGTGAATCCATTAGAATCGTTAGAAGACAGGATTGCGATTCATATATGAATAGATTATTACGTGCACCCCTCGTTTTCTCTTCCTCTTCTCTAAAGCAGCGCAGCATGGCCTCACCCCCTTCGTTGCATGTTCCCGGGGGCGGGGTTTATCTGGGTTTATGATGTCAGTAACCCGGAAGTATTTTGTTGTAGTCCCTTACCAGCCGTTCGTTGTAGGCGATGCTATACTAATTCTGTAAAAGACAATTTCTCCCTTTGCATTGAACTTTGAGCTTCGTAACTTTGCAGATGTTGTTTATGCTCACACAGCTACATTATTATATGACCCCTTTAAAACTTTGCAGGATGTTTTCATTCACTTAGAGCTGTGTTACACACTGCATGAAAGGTAATTTTCAAAAATCCATAATAGGGGCACTTTAAATAATAATAATAATAATAATAATAATAACACTTTTATATTTAATAAATAAATGTTCTAAGATATAATACATATCATACCAAATAAACAATGAATAAATAATATAAAACTGATTATTTCACAGGGTTACTTTTTTTTTTTTTTTTTTTGGCCAAAAAAAAACCTTTGTACCTGGAGCCTCAGAAGTTACCACTTACATTATCCCTGGTATCTGACACAGATCATGTTTTTGCAGGTACAGAATCAACAATTGGTGCCATGGCCTCAGAAAAGAGTCTCTCTGGGGAAAATGAAACAAACATACCAAAGAGGTGAGAGAAGGTTTATGTATTGTCAAAGCAGTAAACACCAGTGTGCTAAGCATGTTTACATGGATGTTGTTAGCTCTTTTATGATTAATAATCCAACAACACGTGGTAACCTAATGTAAAAATGTTTTCATTTTTCAGAGTAAGGTCATAAATGACTTGAGCATAAACTGAAGAAAAAAAAAATTCCATTTCACCTGGCATGTAAATACCTGCCTTGTTTCGTCTCTTTGAAGTGCACCTGTCTGGCTATGTTACAGGAAAACATCCTTATTGTAGAATTAAGTGCATCCAACCAGAGCAAGTGTTTTGCAGTAGGGAAGGAAAAATATACAAAAAAATTCATTATAAAACTGTGTTCTCGTTTCCCGCAGCCAAAGTAAAAGAGATACATTCAAATTTCTGCTTCCGTAACTGCATGAGAGAAGATCAATAGTCCGTACAAGTTTCCTGCTGACATTTTGGAATATTTTTAATTACATTTTTAATATTTTATTTAACATTACAATTCACATAACAAATTGAATAGCCTACTGTAAGTCAGAGATATTAATGATCAGGTTTTGATGTTGCTACCAGGGAATTACTTAATATAATAAATAAATAAATAAACCCTTATAAATGCGATTTACCTGTGTTGCAACTTGCAGGGTTATTGACTGCATGTAAACCAGGAAAATTTATTTAAAAAAGCATGTAGTTTTGGTGTGCATGTTAATGTGTGAAATAAATATCAACTTCAATCACATTAGTCATTAGGTTAGAATGTGTATTTTTTTTTTTTTTGTTTCGTTTTTGTTGTTGTTGTTGTTTTTTTGGACAGTTTTTTTTATTTACTATTGATCTACACTGATCTGCACTGAATAAAAGACTTTGTAACAGAAAGAGAAGGAGATGTATGAGTGACATTTGTGGAAATTAAGACGGTTGTGAGAAATGTTGTATTAAATTGTTTTTGTTGTGTTAGTCTGATTCAGGGAGAATCTCCTGAACCCAGCTGTGTGTCTGTGAAGAGTGACCAGTCAATGGACGAGCCACATAAGTTCTGTGAGACAGACTCTCCTGATAATGGGAGGTGAGGACAGTATCATGATTTACAGGATTAAATCAATTCATTAGACTGTATTCTCTGAGCTGGTGAGTGTGTGGTGCTGGGGAGGGAACACTGATGGGCAGATATTTACCTGTACACTATAGTATATATACAGTAATGAGAAGCGTACATATATTGTATGCATTTTTAATATTGATCAGCCTCTGAACTGAAGAAAGTTCAGAGACTGTAACAGAAAGGGAAAGAGATGTATGAGTGACACTTGTGGAAATGAGGACAGCTGTGAGAATTGATGTGTTAAATTGTTGTTGTGTTAGTCTGATTCAGAGAGAATCTTCTGAACCCAGCTGTGTGTCTATGAAGAGTGACCGGTCAATGCTTAATCCACCTGACTTAAGTGAGACACACGCTCCTGCTAATGTGAGGTATGGACAGCATCATGGTTAACAGGATTAAATCAGTTCATTAGTATACTCTCAGCTGGAAGAGTCTGTGGTGCTGAGGAGTGAACAGGTGATAAATTTCCATCCACTTTTTGTGCTGTTCTGTTATCGACAGTGAAAATGGTGTTTCTCTACATAATTTTGTGTACAAATTATATTACATCATCTTTATATAAATACATTATCTATACATATTATATGTATATTTAGAGTAAGACAGTTAAGTGACACTGAGAGACATTAAAAAATGACATTTTGCTGCTCATTAATTTCACAAATACTTGACTATTATTAAATTATTAAATATTCGAAATATCAGAAGATAACAGTGAAGCTGAGCAACTCATCTGATAACTGACTGCATGTAACTGCCTTCATGTGACTAAGCCCATGTGTTTGGACATGGGGCAGCTCATTTTGTATTGTCCAGTTTGCAAAATTTTAGGAGCTATAAAAAAGATTGGTACAGTAAAATGTTCACTCTTTGCATATAGCAACCATCTTTAACTTGTAGGCTACTCTTTAACATGCGGTCAAGTTGTGGTTTGACGTGACTAAGAATGCAGGGATTTATATATTCAGATCGTTTTAAGCAACAACGGTGTTCATTCTGGTTTCAGTGTTCCGAGCTGTTCTTTCCAAAAGTATACTGATTACAATGAAATGAAAGTACTTGAAAGTGCATTGGGATAATATGCTTTGAAAACAACAGTAACATCAATTCAGTTAAAACATGAAAACATCACTGCTGATTGTTTTCAGAGATTGATGCAGCTGAACCTTAATATTTCATTTGCATATTTAACATTTTTAAATGGTCTACAGAAGTGTGCTTAAAATTTGTTTAGAGATTTTTGAATTCAACCAACTTCATTTTCCTCATCTATTTGAGATAAAACTATATTACAAGTTAATAAATAGTATTTATAAAATTATTTAATTTTACAAGTGTCATGTTTGTGATTTTTTTTTTGATTTTTTATAAGTCATGCAGCCTACAGTTTCTGACCATGACCATCAATTACAGCATTTTTATGTCCTGAGCTGATCTCAAGGATCAAGATCGTGGCCCATTAAGCATTTTTAAATAAGCATACTGATCAATCAGTTATCCTAAGCCCGATCCTTTATTTTACGTCAGCTGTCACACTGGTGTAGTGCAGTAGGTGGCGGCGTGGACCTTCAAGTGGGTTTGCCAACCGTCATTAAAAGGAAAAGAAGGACACTCAATTGTGCATTCTTGTAAGGGGTAGGGTAGGGTTGGGGTAGGTGTAGACATTATAAAACACAATCTAATAGGTAGAAAATTAAATGTCATTGTTAGTTTCCAGTCAGAGCTGTATCCCTTCTAGCCACAACCAAGTGCATGGCTAATGCTAGAAGGGATACATACACATGTAGTTACTGGGCATGCACACATCAATATAGCGTAATTTTTGTTACATTGTACAACAATAATTACTATTTTTGCATTCTTGTAAGGGGTAGGTTTAGGGTTGGGGTAGGTGTAGGTGTAGACGTTAATAAAACACAATCTGATAGGTAGAAAATTAAATTTCATTGTTAGTTTCCGGTCGGAGCTGTATCCCTTCTAGCCACAACCAATGTGAATGCGTGATGTGCGAATAATTGACCCTTCACAAAGAGCTTGATTGACAGGTGATCTGACCAACCATAACACTGAATCCTCCAACTTGTCCGATAAACAAATCAGACAGGAGAGTAGATTAACTTTGGTGGACTTAATCTTGAAAAATGTTGTGTACTGACGTCTTTTCTCGGTTGAAATAAAATGTGTTCTGATGTTCATTCATGTTTATTTCATGCTTTAAGTAAATATGAAAAGACAATTGGTTCACGTGTCACAACATATTAAAGAGCCAAAAAACGGTATTTATTGCTTGAATTTCTTACTTCTGGTTTCATAGCAGAAGTAACCTGCTCTGTCTCCTCTGCTCTGTGTCTGTCAGCATGTTGTCAGTCTCCTCTTTACTTCGCAATGTATTTTTCACTGCATGAGAACATGATGTGTAGTGTGAAAGCAGCATGGCTTGTCGGACATAGCAACAGTAACTAAGGAGGGCGGGTTTTTGCGAAGGGTCAATTAGGTCTGTTATAGTGCGTCACACACACATTCAAGCTTTCTAAAAAGTCATTTATTTGCCCTTTTACTTTTGTTGTCAGACTCAAGACATCATTGTCATAATGCGTTGCTATGGGTTGCATCTTACTTTGGACTTGACTGACAGAATGGCATTCTGACACCGCGAGCTTCATGCTTTCTAACCTTATTTCCATTAGTTATATCAGTAAACATTTTGATGCACTAAACCTTTTTCACAAAAAATCCTTCGATGGAAACCTGGCTAGCAGTGATGTACTTAACTGTACACTGTAGTTTATAATAATGAGAAGTGTACAAATATGGATTACTATTATTTATTAAATTGGTATTAACTAGAAATGCTCTGACGAATTACAGAAACAAAATGGATGAACCAAAGTCAGAATCAATCTCTACTAAACAGAAGCAGTTGGATTCCATCTTTAAGGTAAGAGTGTTTGTGTGTCCTAGTATTCCCTACATTGTGGGGACCAAAGGAAAAGGATTAGTTTCCCCACAAGGAAACTAATACCAGTCATTTTTGACCTTGTGGAGACTTTTTTTTTTTTTTTTTTTTTTGGTTCTCATGAGGAAAATAGCTTATAAATCATACAGAATTAAGTTTTTTGAAAATTTAAAAATGCACAAAGTTTCCTGTGATGGGTAGCTTTAGGTTTAGGGTAAGGAGACAGAAAATACAGTTTGTACAGTATCAAAAATATTAGGCTATGTCTATGGAATATCCCCATCAAACACGGAAACCTGTCTGTGTGTCTCCAATTGTATATAACAGTATGTTGACATTCAAGAAAGTGTAACACAGAATTTTACTTTTTTCCATATTTTCTCTGAACATGCTGTTTTTGTCTAAGTACCTTTAAGAGGTCTATACCTAAATGATCTCTATTACAAATGGCTGTTGTTGACACTGGTACACTTAATGCTTTAGTTCATTAGTTTGGGTGGACTGGGGAGGGAGCTCTGTGATATCAATGTTACGGTATGTTCATGCAATTGTAACTGCAGTGTAAATGCATACATTTAAGAAGTTTAAAAAGTTGCCCATATAAAGATATCAATTTACATTTAAATTTACATTTAGTCATTTAGCAGATGCTTTTATCCAAAGTGACTTACAAATGAGGACAATGGAAGCTATCAAAATCATCAAAAGAGCAATGATATGCAAGTGCTGTAACAAGTCTCAGTTAGCTTAATGCAGTACAGTATTTTTTAAGAATAGAATTAGAATAGAGAGTGCTAGAGTTAAAGGGTCAAATAAAGATGGAAGAGATGTGTTTTTAATTTAAGGGGCTTCTTGTTTGGGATTATTTTTCGGATTTTATTTTATTTTGTTTTGTTTTGTTTTGTCTTCTGTTGGGCCACCTTACGCCATAGTCCAGAAATATGATTAATACAGGATATTGTTGTGTTTGATATTTTAGAGTTTGATTTACTGTTACTGGATATATTTAGGATATATCTATTCATGGTTGATCAACACTACTCATTAAACATTAAAAAATGATGACCAGATGATTATAGTTACATTTAATTAAGAGTTTAAATGTGATTGGTTAATTCCAAACACAGTTTCATGTCCTATTATAAAATGGTGTGCAAGCAGGTAATTTATGCAAGCAGGTAATTTTAGGTTGTTATTAGTTTTATTGTATTTATTATTAATTAATTAATTAATTAATTAATTAATTATTTCACTGAAAGATTTCTTTTTGTTGTATGCAGAGGTGGACAAAGTACACAACTCTATTACTTGAGTGAAAGTACAGATACTACTGGTCAAATATTACTCCATTACAAGTGAAAGTTGTAAAGACAGATTTTTTACTTAAGTAAAAGTACAGAAGTGCTTGCTTTTAAAAGTACTTAAGTACCAAACATAAATTTATTTTTCTATGTCAATGCACTGTTTTGTTATTGTTGTATGTAATACCGGTACTTGCAATACCGTATGCCTCTGAAGCAACATACAATACATTACATCTACTCAATACACTGACTAGCTTGTATTATCTTTGGAATGAAGAGGTTTTAGAATGTTAAAAACCTATAGAAATGAAAAAAGTGAGTTGACCACCAAAAAAAAAAAAAAAAAAAAAAAAACTTACACCCCTACCCACCCCCACAAAAGCAGCAGCATAGTAGTGACCTCACACAGCCCTGGCAGTGTGTGCACACATCTATGTGAAGCCATTCATCCACATTTGAACTGACTTTACAGTAAAATTGCTGTAAATACAAAAAAATAAAATAAAATAAAATAAATAAAAATAATAATTAAAAAAAAAAAAAAAAAAAATCAAACCCAACACAACTGTAGCTGTAACTTTACAGCAGCAACACTGCTTTAACAAAAAAAGAAAAACAGCAAGATTTATTTGACATTATTTTTCTCACGGTACTTTGATGTCATACACAAAATGGTCTGTGCAGTGCTGCTTCAAGTTGAACACCTATTGTGCTTTGTTAGGACTCAGAGACTCACAACAGTTCTTCTGTGGCTTTATAGGTAATGTTTTCATTTACACAATTTTGCAAAATTAGACAATATTGTATCTAATATATACCACAATATTGACTTCTTCTTATTGAATTATTGTAAATAAATATTACATTTGCAACTGGTCAGTGTTCAACAAAATGCTGGGAAATCACTTCACGTAACCCTACAAGAGTGATTACTTGTAGGCTGTCGTTTTAGAAAAGAAAGAAAAAAAAAATCACCCACTGGCTGTCAAAGCAAGTACATAGTAATGACTTTCTACTTTGAGAATCTTTATAGAAATGTAGTGGAGTGAAAAGTACGATATTTGTCTTTCAAATGTAGTGAAGTTAAAGTCATAAGTTTCCAGAAAAATATAATACTCAGGTAAAGTGTACTTAAGTACATTAATCAAGTAAATGTACTTCATTACTGTCCACCTCTGGGTGCATGAATTTTGTTGGTTTCAGTATTACATTGAAGGTGGAAAAATATCTGACATGATTGTACTTGTATTCATTTTTTTTTTAAGAATATCAGAAACCTGCAATATTAACATTAGTGTGTAGAACTTTTACTGTATGTGTTCACTGTTTGAGGCCATTTATTTTTAATTAATTAATTAAATGTAGTACTACCAGTTGTGCATTGATCCATCAGTTGATAAATTGATGTTCATTGTTTGAATATTTACCAATTTCAGAATCTTGAGCACAAAATCATTTCTCTGATGAAGAAAGAGTTGAATATGTTCAAGAGAGTTCTTAGCCTAGATTACCATTCATGCTTTGAGAGAGAAGAGGAGGATGAAGGTCAAAGCAAAGTCAGAGACGGGCTTCTGAAGATCACACTGAATGTCCTGAAGAAGATGAACCAGACAGACCTTGCCATCACACTACAGACCAGTAAGAGCTATGTGTCACTTACTTTGTGAAAACACGCTTACTTTAAATAATAACCAGATATATAAAGATTACAGACAAACTCTGATGGTGGCTTGACAAAGTCTTGTCTGAAAGTTTTGAAATAATCTTTAACATTTTTCTCATCAGTCAAAGGATGAAGTCTAACACAAACTTATACAGGCCATATAAGACCACTTCAGACCCCAGTAGCACAGTGATAGCATGTATTAGCACGTTACTAGCACATTTTACATTGTGCAGCCATGTTTAACAAGCTGCTAGCATTTTTAAGATGCTGTTAACGTGTCAGTAACACATTTCTAGCATGTTTTGGCATTTTACTATCCAATTTTAACACATTGTGAACATGTTTCTAGCATGTTTCAGCACATGCCCTTAGCTAATTGCTAGGCTTTGCTAGTGATAGATGCTGTGGTGAGCATGTAAGACATACTGCTGCCACACAAATTGCATACATACAGAGTTGTCATGAAACTCTAGATGGCGCTGTCCGATAGGTCTAACTCAATCTGACCTAATGACATCATCATCACATGGCACAGCTGATTGGTTTTCTCCTGTATCAGTAGCCAGTGAGCTCACTGCTCAATATTCAATTACCTGGCTTTTGTTTGATGTAGCAATTTGGCAGTGCACTTCAGAACAGCTGAAATCAACATCTAAGATAAGCAAATGTTCTTTTAATCCATATCGCTGTGTATATTCGCGTGGTCTGCCTAATTGAAAACAAAAATTAACAACCATAAACGTTTAAACTAAGTGTAATGTTAGCAGTTTGCATTGTATGCATCAGCGAAATATTAAGCATATTAGCAGTAGCATTTAGCATCTGTGTTTATACAGCGGGAGCAAAATCGTTTAGAGCATGTAATCGCTCTGAGGACCCGCCGATAGTAACGGACATGAAAACAGGTGAAACGAAATAAGCATTCTTGTGTATGCATTTCAACTGGGGTTCACCATATACATCGGCATTTTCTCAATGTTCAGGTTTGTTATTTCTAAGGTTAATGTTTTCTTCGTGATGAATGTGTGTGGTTGATTTCAGCTGCACGCAGCGCCAGAAGCATGCGCTTATCGCAGTCATATCAATGACAGTGTTGCAGAAGAAGGGAATTAAGAGTTATCACTTAAGATCACTATCTGTGGTTGATGTAGTCATGAATGAAATGCATTATGGGTAGTGTGGTTCGGAGAAATGTGCTCGTGTGATGTGTGCTCTAGGTGTGCTGTGTAGTTCAGAAATGGAGAAAGAATGTTTATATTCTGCTTTTATTTCAGTTCATTCAAGTCAGTCCACCCAGGAGTTTTGTGCACTGTAACCCTGATAACTTTTATCTACACAAGAGAGTAAATGGCATGCATCGGCTAACTTTGTCCGTCTCATCATTGCACAAACATGAATTAATGTGCTGCTATGCTGCTGCTGGGACTGATGAAGTGTAGAAAGTAACAGTACATATTAAATAACTAAACTATGATATTTGCTCAGATGGATGCTGGAGTTTTTTCTATTGGACTGCAACATATATCCATTTTGTTAATTAACACTACACATATTGTGCGTCTAATTGGAGTTAAGCCAGTCAGCGTGGTAGCCCAGGCTCACATAGTCATCATAGGCCACTAGTGTTAAGCTGGTCAGCGTGGTAGCCCAGGCACACATCGATAGTAATACATGCGATTCACATGGCTCTTCGGAGCAGCAGCAGTATATATGTCTTAGTGATAGATCTGCTTTGTGGGGGGTGTCTTGTCTTTCCTTGTCTGTTCATCTTTATGCATATGGATACATGCATGTCCACTGATACAGCAGTTTATCCTTATATTCAGCGGCATGCATATATTGGCTTGTATTATATTGTGTTCCGTGTCTCCTGCTTTGTGGGGGGCTATTCATATATGTTATATGTGCAGCAGCAGTATTACTACATGCTCACAGCAGGATGTTGTGGATGGATTGGCAGTAGCAAGTCTCGGCAATTACTCTGCCACAGCAGCAGAAGCAGCGTAGCAGATCTATTCCGCCAAGACCAAATACATTAACATTGTCATGTACATTACCATGCCAATCCCTCCGAGAGTTGTCATGACAGAAATGAAATTACCTGCTAGCAAAGCAGGAGACAAATGTCATAAACAATATGACCCAATATATGAATGTTGATGAAGTATGTAAAATAAGCTGCTGCATCAATAGACACGCATATATCCCTACAAGATGAGATGACAGTATACAACATGAAGACTTTATGCTCACTAGTAAAAATAGAAATATCAGTAATGAATGTGCTGTTTGGAGTACTTTCCCATCATTTACTACATTTTAATGTTTCAGTGATAGCAAAAATTACTTGATTGTGATATTTGTGCTTTGATTGTGGTCTAAACACACAAATCATTCTGAATGCAAAGAAATGTTTTTACTTGAATGTAGTGACCATTGATGCATGCTTGACATGAAGATGGCATCAACATAACCTGCTGGTTTAATACAGTGACAAAGTAGTTGCTGTACAACTGCTGCTGCACAGAGGAGCTGTTTGGTGTCAGCTCTAAAGACTTGATTTGTGGTGCCCAATCAGCAGGGCCGGCACCCCGAAACAAGAGGGACTATGGTTTTAAGAGAGGGGGTTCCCTCAAGCATCGTTCCATAATAGTACAAAATATATTAACTATCATGCATGATCAAGCTCATAAGATATTTATAATTATCTTATAAGGAGAAGGGAAGGGGAAGTGATGTGTGGCTAAGTATGGTGACCCATACTCGGAATTTGTGCTCTGCATTTAACCCATCCAAGTGCACACACACAGTAGTGAACATACACCTGGAGCAGTGGGCAGCCAATGCTGCGGCGCCCGGGGAGCAGTTGGGGGTTCAGTGCCTTGCTCAAGGGTCTCACCTCAGTCGTGGTATTGAGGGTGGAGAGAGTGCTGGTTGTTCACTCCCCCCACCTACAATCCCTGCCGGACCTGAGATTCGAACCCACGACCTTCGGGTTACAAGTCCGACATCTCTATCCATATTATAAATATCATATCTTATAAATAATGTATCTAGCTTGTTATATGCTCAATTTATACATGATTTATATTGTTTCTCACTACCTGATTTAACTCATTAGATTGGATATTATTGCTCTTTACATGTTACTGCATGACACTGCTTACTGAAAGTGTAACTTGCATGCAAACATGTCCGAGGCTAGCATTGCTTATAAGACATACTGATTTGCACTGCATAAAGAATGAAAATGAAAGAAACCTGCAAAGCATAATGTTTCCACCTCCATGTTTGACGGTGGGGATGGGGTTCTTGGCGTCATAGGCAGCAATCCTCCTCCTCCAAACACGGTGAGTTGAGTTGATGCCAAAAAGCTCGAATTTGGTCTCATCTGACCACAACACTTTCACCCAGTTCTCCTCTGAATCATTCAGATGTTCATTGGCAAACTTCAGACGGGCCTGTACATGTGCTTTCTTGAGCATGGGGACCTTGCAGGCGCTGCAGGATTTCAGTCCTTCACGGTGTAGTGTGTTACCAATTGTTTTCTTTGTGACTATGGTCCCAGCTGCCTTGAGATCATTGACAAGATCCTCCCGTGTAGTTCTGGGCTGATTCCTCACCGTTCTCATGATCATTGAAACTCCACAAGGTGAGATCTTGCATGGAGCCCCAGACCGAGGGAGATTGACAGTTATTTTGTGTTTCTTCCATTTGCGCATAATCACACCAACTGTTGTCACCTTCTCACCAAGCTGCTTGGCGATGGTCTTAGCCCATTCCAGCCTTGTATAGGTCTACTTTTGAAATGTATTTTTTTTGTTGTTATTCTGTCTCTCACTGTTAAAATAATTTGTCAGTGGGCAAATATACAAAATCAGCAGGGGATCAAATAATTTTTTTCCCCTCACTGTAGTGCACTGCAAGACTTGCTTACAGCAAACAATAAACCAAGCACATTCGCTGCAGATGCAATGAAGACCAATCAGCTTGTGCCATGTAGTCTATAATTTATTGTTACTGGATATATTTGTGTTTTTTAACTGGACCTATCAGCCTGCATCATCTAGAGTTTTATGACAGAACTAGATATTTATTCTACCATATAATGTATCATTTAAATAACACTTTGATTTTTATGAATTCCCATGAGCATTTGTGCATTAATTTATTATTTATCAATAATATATATCACATACATTTTCATTCTGCTCATTAGGACTTGCCCCTTTTTATTTGAAACAACACAAATGGGCAGTCGTGGCCTAATGGATAGAGAGTCGGACTTGTAACCCAAAGGTCGTGGGTTCGAGTCTCAGGTCCGACAGGGATTGTAGGTGTACCCTCAATACCACGACTGAGGTGAGACCCTTGAGCAAGGCACCAAAAACCCCCAACTGCTCCCCGGGCGCCGCAGCATTGGCTGCCCACTGCTCCAGGTGTACGTTCACTACTGTGTGTGTGCACTTGTATGGGTTAAATGCAGAGCACAAATTCCAAGTATGGGTCACCATACTTGGCCACATACCACTTCCCTTTCCCTTTCCCCCCCAAATCCAGCCTAAATAAGAAATTTCATAGAATTAATGATGGAATATCAAATCAAGGAAGCTCTATATCTCTGCATGAGATCTACACAGAGCTGTACATCACAGAGGGAGGGAGCGGAGAGGTCAATAATGAACATGAGGTGAGACAGATTGAGACAGTATGCAGAAGACCAGAAAGACAGGGAACATCAATCAAATGCAATGACATATTCAGACCTTCATCTGGACAAAACAGACCCATCAGAACTGTGCTGACTAAAGGAGTTGCTGGAATTGGAAAAACAGTTTCAGTGCAGAAGTTCATTTTGGACTGGACTGAAGGAAAAGCCAATCAGGATCTCCAACTCATGTTTCCACTTCCTTTCAGAGAACTGAATTTGATAAAGCAGAGAAACCTCAGTTTGATGGAGATTCTTCGTCATTTCTTCACACATATAAATGAACTGACATCAACAGATGTTGATAACTTTAAATTCCTGTTTATCTTTGATGGTCTGGATGAGTGTCGACTTCCTCTTGATTTTCTAAACAATCCAAGCTTGTCTGATGTGACAGAATCAGCCCCCGTGGATGTGCTGCTGACAAACCTCATCAAGGGGAATTTGCTTCCTTCTGCTCTCCTCTGGATCACCTCTCGACCAGCAGCAGCCAATCAGATCCCTCCTGAGTGTGTTGACCTGGTTACAGATGTACGAGGGTTCAATGACCCTCAAAAGGACGAATATTTTCAGAAGAAGGTAAATGATCTGAGTTTGGCCAGCAGAATCATTACACACAACAAATCATCAAGAAGCCTGTACATCATGTGTCACATCCCAGTCTTCTGCTGGATTTCAGCTACTGTTCTGGAGAAAATGATGGGTAAAGCAGACAGCGCAGACATCCCCAAGACTCTCACTCAAATGTTCATACACTTCCTGATCGTTCAGCTCAAACTAAAATCCCTGAAATATGATGGGAAATGTGATGTAGATCTTAAACAGGCTAGAAATGGTATCCTGTCACTGGGAAATCTAGCTTTTCAACAACTGGAAAAGGGGAACCTGATCTTCTACGAGCAGGACCTGAGAGAGTGTGGCATTGATGTCAGAGATGCATCGGTGTATTCAGGAGTTTGTACCGAAATTTTCAGAGAGGAGTTTGGACTGCACCTGGGGAAGGTGTACAGCTTTGTTCATCTGACCATCCAGGAGTTTTTTGCGGCTTTATATGTGTTTCTTTGCTTTTTCAGACAAACAGGACCTGTTAACATGTTCAGATCAACTTTGACTGATTTACTGAAGAGTGAAGTGGACAAGGCCTTACAGAGTGAAAATGGTCACCTTGATCTTTTCCTCAGATTCCTGCTAGGTCTCTCACTGGAGTCCAACCACACTCTCTTACGAGGTCTATTGAAAAAGACAAGAAACAGATCTCACAACAGACAAGAAATAGTTGAATACATTAAGATGAAGATCAGGGAGAATTCCTCTTCAGAGAAATCCATCAATCTGTTCCACTGTCTGAATGAACTGAATGATGATTCTCTAGTGCAGGAAGTCCAAACATACCTAAGCAGCACAGGTACCAGTTGTCTTTCAACAGTCACACTCTCTCCTTCTCAGTGGTCAGCTCTGGTGTTTGTGCTGCTGAACTCAGAAGAGAAGCTGGATGAGTTTAAACTAAGCAAATATCTTAAATCAGAGGAATGCCTTCTGAGGCTGCTGCCAGTGATAAAAGCATCTACAAAAGCAGAGTGAGTATTTTTTACAGTGTGAAATGTTGTTGTACTGCATTTGTTAAAGGTACACAACAGAGCAGTGTTCATTTTTTTTAAATGGCTGATGTCAGTATCCTAAGGCTGGTCAACACTCCACAGACAGATGTCTAAAAATACCAACAAACATTGTCATGACAGCACTGGTCATATTAACTGAATGCAGACAGTGTAAAGAATGAGGTAGAAAGTTTTACTATTAAGAGTTTGCCTTTTTATTGTTAGACAAGCCAATAAAAAAGAAAAACTGTGTAATTGTTAGTGAGAGACATCATGGGTGCTTCTTACTAATCAAAGTGACCTGCACATGTATAAAAATTTTCTTTTATATGAGTGTATACCATACTTTACTATATTTAACACACACAAACACACATATGAAAAAAAAAAAGAGTGTGTAAAACTTTTCAAATAAGCAACAAATTACTGAATGCACCTTTAATCTTTAAAAAAAAAAAAAAGTTTGGAATGTTTTTTTAAATGGTAAATATGATTTAAACATACAGGTTTATGGAAGTAAAATAATGACAAATGTAATTTTCAAAAAGCATGTTGAACTGAAAAAGAAAAAAAAAGGCATTGCATTAATAGTGGGTCTGTCTACTTTTGCTGCCATTCCTTTTTCCTTTTTCTTAATCATAAAATTCAGTGGTTCAAATTCAACCAGACATTCAATATTATCGGATAATATGATTGAATCTTATTGGAATATTTTTGTAATTGGAGTTGGATAAAATAAAAGAGATAATACATATAAAAAATATGAATTTTAATCTTGTTGCATTGCATAAAAAGGAAAGACAGTAACATGCAGGAACCTTTTAAAAAAGATTTATTTTTGGCATTTGTATGCCTTTATTTTGGATAGAACAGTAAGTTGACAGGAAGCAGAGTGGGAGAGAGAGAGGGAGGACGGGATCGGGAGAGGTCCGTTAGCCGGGACTCAAACACAGGACACCCAGAGCGCAGCCACGCTACAAGTCGACGCACTGCCCATTAGGGTATCGGCGCCAACACATGCAGGAACCTTTTGCCAAGCCATTGGCTCCTGTCATTGGACCAGTAGTGGGCAGACCTTACACAAGCACCATTAATGCATTTTTTTTTCATTTAGTACAGTTCAATAAGCTTATTCGTTTCAAAGACATTTGTCAATATTTTATGTACATACAGGTTCAAATTACAGATTAATTAATTGAATTATATGATATAGACATGGATATTCCAGTTACCTATCTTGTTTACCTTTATTTGAGACTAATAGATGCTTACGTTATCATTCCCAGCGTGAGTGGCTGTAATCTCACAGCAGAAAGCTGTTCAGCTCTGGCCTCAGTTCTCAGCTCAAACTCCTCAAGTCTGACAGATCTGAACATGAGTGACAATAAACTGCAGGATTCAGGAGTGAAGCTGCTCTCTGCTGGACTGAAGGATCCTGACTGTAATCTTAAAACATTACAGTAAGAATTTATAGTCAAGTCTGGAACTTGTTGAATCAATGACACAGGATTTAAGGGGGCAGGGATGGTGTATGGTGTTCCTTAGTCTCATGAAAACATGTCCATGTCACATTTCTTCCGAAATTCAGAATAAAATAAGGAGCAAGTATTTAATAAGAAAACAGTAAATTATATTTCTTTAACTTTTAAAATAGACTGATACGATGAGGAGACGTTAAATAACTTTGATGCTCACACTTTATAAAGCAACTTGTGATCATAGTTTTGTCCATTATAGCCAGGTGCACAAGCTTACATACACAGATTGTCCCCTAAGTTGGTAAACCCCCCTGCAGAATTTATAAAAATACAAAAGACAGAAGATCTTTACTTAGGACTACCCCTCAAAAACTCTTTTTTTTTTCCCTGATATTTACGTTTCCCACAAGAAAAAAATAATTTACAGTGATCATCCTGTTCCAAATTTTACATTCCATTGTGTCTTATTGTAGTGTCTTGCCTTTTTAAGCATCAATGAATGTTTACACCCTCAAATCTCATCAGTGTGAAAAGCTGGATATCAGTATTTTATAGCAACTGTTAGGAAAAGCTTAAATGTGCGGAAGAAAAACTAAGAATGTGCAGTACCTGGAGGATTTTTCTTAAGAATAATGGGTAGCTTCACTGCTTAGGACAAAGCAGGTAATCATGCACATCTATCACAAAACATAAACAGTCATTGATCCTTGAAGAAGCTACATACCATAAGAAGAACCAAGGGGATGTAAACTTCTGAACATGATAATTTGTGTAGATTCTGTTATCTTTTTCTTGTGGAATACGTATAAATATCTGTTATGTTATTTTAAACTAGGCTATCATTCTAAACATTCCCACACAGAGTAATACACCTTTTATGTTGTTTTATATGGCAAGGAGAGTATAACATCCGATTCAATGACATAAATAATACTACACACGTTAAATGTGGGATAATGTAAAATATAGGCTAGTACTGTACAGTAAAAAGTAAGAACACTTTATTGGGGATGTCCAATGCTATTTCATGCATTCTAACTTATTTACACTAGCCGGGTTTTCATCCAAAGTTGCGAATTTAACTTATGCGCAAAATTGAAATATCACATAAAACATTTGGAAATAAGCACCGTTTCCATCCAATCTGAGGATCCAGGAGCTCGACTGTTTTTGGAGAAAAGTGGTACAGCTGTATCTGTCTTTTATAAATCTGATAAAACTAAAGACTCTTCTGAGATATGAAGGATGCAATACTACTCTATAGGTACTCAAGATTAACATGAGATTTGCAAGTGTGTGTTATGTCCCCTTTAAGCACTGCCATCACTGTAATAACCCATTTCAATGATAAATAATTAATCAAGATTAAATGTTGTAATCCTATGTTATTTAAATTACTGGTTTTTCACAAATATCAAAATTTATTTCACAAAATGTTACAATTCCAGCTCTGCTAAGCAGTGGTGTAAAATGTGATTTTATGCCACCTGGTGGTCATTTGACAAATGAGTTTGCCATGATGGCCATGGTGGTCATTTATTTTCCATTATTAATTGATAAAAGTAATAATAATATGAATAGTAATAATACTATAGTAATGAAATCCAGTTGTTCAATTACTTTACATCACTGCTTCCCTCTGTAGGTTGTATAACTGCAGTATTGGAGAGAAAGGTTGTTCTAGCCTGGCATCAGCTCTGAGATCAAACCCCTCACACCTGAAAGAACTTAATCTGGGCTGTAATAAACTAGGAGACTCAGGAGCGAAGCTGCTCTCTTGTCTACTGCAGGATCCATGCTGTCAACTGGAGACACTGCTGTGTGTATTATGTTAATTACCTAACACGATATGACATATAATTTTTTTTTTAAATTTTGTTATTATTATTATTATTATTGTTGTTGTTGTTGTTGTTGTTGTTATTATTATGACATAAACGTCTATTTTAACTGTAATGTTTTGATGGATGTGTGACTTTCTCCTCTCTGCAGACTGGCTAGCTGCAGTATTGGAGAGAAAGGTTGTTCTGCTCTGGCATTAGCTCTGAAATCAAAACCCTCACATCTGAGAGAACTTAATCTTGGCTGTAATGAACCAGGAGAATTAGGATTGAAGCTGCTCTCTGATCTGCTGCAGGATCCAGACTGTCAACTGGAGACACTACTGTGTGTATTATGTTAATTAACTAACATGATATGACATAATAGTAAGACAAATACACACAGCTGAATAAGGAAGTGACACATAGGCAACCATGTCATTTATCAAATGTTGTCAAATGCAGTTTTTGTAAAATCTAACTAAATAATAATAATAATTATTATTATTATTATTATTATTATTATGTAATACTGAATACTGTATTTTGCTATATTATTATTATTATTATTATTATTATTATTATTATTATTATAACATGAATATTCGTTTTACCTATAATGTTTTGATCTGTAAGTGTGACTTTTTCTCCTCTCCACAGACTTCCCAACTGCAGCATTGGAGAGAATACTTGTGCTGTTCTGGTTTCAGCTATGAAATCAAACCCCTCACACCTGAGAGAACTGAATCTGAATTATAACGAACTAGGAGATTCAGGAGTGAAGCTGCTCTCTGATCTACTGCAGGATCCAAACTGTAAACTGGAAGCACTACAGTGAGTGTTATCATTTTAGCATATGTTTGAATCACAAGAATAACATTCTCTTTACTCTTGTCATGTCAACTGTATGCTAATCAAAAAAATAAAAATTACTTCAAATTTTAACTGCAAGAAAAGTGATTTCTTTTTAAAATAATATTATAAATAAAATATCTTATTTTTACCACCAACATACCCACTTTCATTTGGGATCAGATTTTTTTAATAGCTGTTGTGTAGCCCACCAATAGCATCAGTGCATCTAACAGTAGAAATGTCCTCTAGCAAACCAGTTTGAATAGGACATGACAAGAAGGCTGAGCAAATGAGACCAGTCATATGGCTTTAGTCTGACACATAATGTCTAACAATAACAAATACAACTTTGCAAAAGACACTGCTGTTGCCAAGTGTGAGGCACATAAGTTTATTTTAAAGGGGTCATGTTATAGATTTTTTTATTATTTTAATATGTTCCTTGAGGTTTACATATAATGTTAATAAAGTTTTTTGCACAAAAAACAAAAACCAAAAAAAAAAAAAGAAAAAGAATAAAAAATGAATATTTTCAACCCTCATTCTGACCCTCTGTCTAAAACGACCTGTTTAAGGGGCGGGTCCTTTAAGGGTTGTCAGTAATTGGCCAATGTTATGATTGGCTAACATCATTGCATAGGAAACTGAATCAATGCCCCTGTCCTATTGCATGTGAGTTTTTTGACAACATACTCAAAATAAAACAGTCATTTCCAGACAAAACATTATGAAATCATTTACTTAAAGTTTGTGATGTAGCTACAGTCAGATCTAATACCGCTTCATCTTTCAACAAATGTTTCTTTGTGAACTCTCCATGACACTGTGCCAAAACACTCTAGACATTCCTCTGACATGATCCAGGATGCCATTAAAATAAACTATCCACTTGTTCCTTATCCTGGGATCCTTCTGATGTCTGTACAAAGACATGAACCAAACGCATCAAAGTGAATGTTCTTTCACACCATTTGTCCTATTGACCGACTCAAGCGCGTGGACTGTGTCCGAAAGTGAATGTGCATCTGTATACTGTATATGATGTAGACAAGATAGCGGCAGTGATTGTAATTTCTATTTGCTTTTGACGCAACATGACTCTGGCATTCAGCGTAATCAGGTATCAAGCCATTAAGTGACTGAACCCCAGTGGGAGGGCCTAGATGGCTATTCTTTGATGACTTGCTCTGGAGGCAGTGTTTATGCAAACGAGTGCACCCGAGTGATGTCATCTTGCACCTCAGATCCAAACGAGCCGTTTTTTGAGCTTGATTAAATAAATGCTTTGATTATAATGAGGAGGTTTTAAGCTGTGAAACTTGCAGGATGTTTTAATGGTGATAACCATAACCTTCTATATGCCAAAAGATCAAGGCAAATTTGATTTCTAATGTCATGACCCCTTTATAAGTTTAAGAAAATTGTGAGCAAGCTTGTGAGATTTGTCCCTCAAGGGGAGGTCCTTAAAGTATAATCAAACCCTCTTGCCAGGTTTTTAACATGGGGCCAGCCTATAGGTCACAAGATGAAGTGCTGAAAAAACATGCACCTTTTACTTCCTCTGACAAGAGGGGAGGCATCAAAACTAGCCATGTAACAGTAACATTCCAGTTGTTGAGTACAACAAGATGTTGTGGATGTACTTAACCTATGGCAGTTGGGAACACAAGGAGATAGGTTTGGCTGAGAACAGACTTCGTCTCGGTTACGTACGTAACCATCATTCCCTGATGGAGGGAACAGAGACGTTATGTCGTGACGACATAGGGGATTTACTTGGAAGCCCCAATCATCTCTGACTTTAAGAGAAAACACCAATGAATATTGGCTAGTGGATTTTGCATACCTGAGCCACTCCCTGCCCTCACGGGTATAAATAGGTGGCAGGTGCATCCACTCATTAGGTTTTACGCTGAGGAGCCGAGAACGAGTCCCTGGCAACCAGCGATGGTTCAAGATTGTGGCATGGGGACATAACGTCTCCGTTCCCTCCATCAGGGAACGAGGGTTACGTACGTAACCGAGATGTTCCCTATCCGTCGGTCACTACGAATTATGTCGTGACGACATAGGGGTCCTATGGAAAGCGCCACAAGCTGAACCCCGTCACAACCATATAGCATAGCAAATTTTGGCAACTAACCACGTGTCAGACAAATGCTATGCAAAGGTCGTAACCTTCCCACCGCCCCAGCGCAAATTCGCTGACCTTGGTACCACGCAGGGACCACAGGTGAGTACATCACTGCTGGAGATAGCCAAGCCGCTGTTCCTTTCCCCACAGAAATTCTCAACATGAGAGATTTCGACCTTCAATGAAAGATTTGCTTCAAGTCTTTCCTGTTTGTTGTTACAGCTTGGCAGTAACGACGGGGAAGCGAGCCTTCCAGAGAAGGGCGCTACGGAGGCCACATCCTGCCCGAAGGGAGGTAACATGTGGAGACACTGATATGGACTGACCCAGGCCTGGGGCAGTACTACATACGACTGAACCCTGGGGCAGATCCTACCTAGGGGCAGGGAGGAGAGCTGCCAGCAGGGCCTGACAGAGGCTCTGTCAAGGGAAGATACGGGTTTACCATGAGGGAAACCTTACCGTGGAAGAATACACAAATGGGATTACCTGAAGGGAATCAAGCCATACGGACACCTAGCCCAGTACAGGGGCTGACCGGAAACCCGGGCGAGCTAACACCAGTACTGGGCCTGGCGTCAGCCTGCTCCGCCCAGTCTGACTGCCGTGGGTGCTAGAGGAACTCCACCAGGGTTCGCTGTCCGGGGAACTGAACTGGAGGAGGAAAAAGGCGCTCGTATCCCCGGGTGAGGGGGAATGGCAAGCATGACACCGGCCAGCTCTTCCCGCCACTTACCTGTTACCCAACACAAGGGAAGAAACTGGCTCAGCGCGGAGACTGTAGAATCTCGCGAAGGTGTTCGGTGTCTCCCAGCCCGCAGCTCTACAGATGTCTGCCAGAGAGGCTCGTCTTGGGATTGGTACATCAAGGCGATGGCATCCACTGTCCAGTGGGCCAACCTCTGCTTGGAGACAGCCTACCCTTTCTGCTGACCTCCGTAACAGACAGAGAGCTGCTCAGAGCTTCTGAAGCTCCAGGGTGCGGTCCACATATATGCACAATGTTCTTACGGGACACAGCAACGCCAAGGCTGGATCTGCCTCCTCCGAGGGCAGTGCATGCAGGTTCACCACCTGATCGCGAAAAAGCGTGGTGGGAAGCTTGGGCACGTATCCAGGCCAGGGTCTCAGGACAACGAGAGAGTAGGCTGGCCCGAACACAAGGCACTCTTCGCTCGCCGAAAATGCTACGAGGTCCTCGACCCTCTTGATGGATGAGAGCGCGGTCAGGAGCACTGTCTTCTAGCAGACAGGAATTTAAGCTCAACTGAACCCAGCGGCTCAGAGAGACCCCTCTGTAGTCCAGCCCGGACAACAGAGAGATCCCAGCAGGGCACCGGGGGTGGCCTAGGAGGATGTGACCCCCTGGCACCCCTCAGAGACCTCACGATGAGATCGTGCTTTCCCAGGGACCGGCCGTCCACTGCATAGTGATGTGCTGCGATAGCAGCCACATACACTTCCAAGATGGAGGGTGACAGCCTACGCTCCAACCCTGCTTGCAGGACAGAAAGCACTACCCCAATTATGCATGTTCGGGGGTCTTCTCAGCGAGAAGAACACCAGTTTGCGAACAGACTTCATACAGGGCGTAGGCTTGCCTCGTAGAGGGAGTCTGCCGCGTCTCGTCCAGGAGCCACACATGGAGGCTCCAAGAAGTGGACGCGGGTGCCGCATGGTGCCGGGCCCCTGAGAAAGGAGATTCTTCCTCAGAGGGATGCGCCAGGAGGGGCTGTCACGAGGAGCGTGAGTTCCGAAAGCCAGGTCCGGGTGGGCCAAAGAGGCGCAACCGGAAGGACCTGTTCCTCATCCTCACTGATCTTGCACAGTGTTCATGCGAGAAGGCTCACTGGGGAATGCATGCCTGCGTGAAGACCAAGGCCAGCTGTGCGCCAGTGCGTCCAAGCCGAGGGCCCTCGGTCAGAGAGTCATACAACTGGCCGTGGGAGGACTCGAGGAAGGCAACAGGCTTACCTGAGCTCCCTCGAATCGACTCCAGAACAGCTGGATCGTCTCGGGATGGAGTCGCCATTCCCTGGGGAACGTGGGTTGTCGTGAGAACACCTTGGCCACACGATTGAGCTCCCCCAGGATATGGACGCCGCGCAGTGACTTGCACCACGTCTGACTCCAGAGGAGGAGGAGATGGCGGGCGAGTTGCGACATGCGACGTGATCGTAGACAACCCTGCCAGTTGATCTACCAAACGATTGCAGTGTTGACCATGCGGACCAACACGTGCTAGCCAAGCAGCAGCGGCCAGACCGCCGCAAGGCTAATAGCACTGCCAGCAACTCGAGGCAGTTGATGTGCCAAAGCAGTCGAGGCCCTGTCCAGAACCCCGAGGCTGCCTGCCCGTTGCATGTATTGCACCAGCCCGCACTGGAGGCATCCATCGTGACAACGACATGCCGACACTTGTTCTAAGGGCACCCCGACCCGTAGAAAGACAAGGTCCATCCAGGGGCTGCATGAGCAGTAACACGTTGGCGTGACGGTCACGCGAACTGTACCACGGCACCATGCCCATCCCAGTGCCAGAGCACTGGGTCCCTGTCATCACACAACTGTTCTCGCACGCGGGCCATGCTCAAGATAGTTGAGGATCCTGATGCCCACTTCCCATAGCGGGGCAAGGGTGCCCTCCGGGACCTTCGTAGAGACAAGGGGGGACAGGAACAGCCAGAAGGGGAGAACACTGTACTTCCCTGCCTGACCCTCGAGCGCAAACCATAGAAACGACCTGTGTCGAAGGGATATCGAGACATGAAAGTAAGCGTCCTTCAGGTCGACCACTGCAAACCAATCCTGGGGCTAGATGCATCCAGGATTGGCCAAAGGCCACCGCCTTTCTTGGGTACGATGAGGTAGGGGCTGTAAAACCCCTGCCTCATCTCGGCTGGAGGGACCGGCTCGATTGCATCCTTTGCCAGGAGGACAGCAATCCCCTCATGCAAGACAGCTGCGTCTCGGTCTGCCACCGAAGTCTCGAGAACGCCGCTGAACTTGGGAGGTTACCTGGCGAACTGAATCGCATAGCCGAGTCGGATTGTGCGAATGAGCCAGTGGGACGGGTTGGGTAGCGCAAGCCACACCCCCAAACTCCGTGCGAGTGGCACCAAAGGGACAATCGACATACGCGCGGTGGTGCAGCAGAGGGGAGTTGAGCTGGATAGCCCAGAAGGCATTGCGTTTTGACCGATCACAGCAGAACTCCCCGCATCCCCGGAGGGACTGGCCAGAGATGCGTGGAGAGGCATTGCGTCTCCCAACCGCAGCTTCTTGGCTACTGGCAAAAAAGGTGAGGGCTCGTGGACGAGAGTGAGGAGGCATCGCGTCGCTCATTGTCGACCCGCGAGCCTGAGGACCCGGAGGAAAAGGAAATTGCTCTTTCTTTGACAATGTGGATACCAGCAGCGGAACAGAAACAGAAGATTCCCCACCCGGCCCTCCTCCGGGGGAAGGAGCGGCGCTGTCCTCGCCATCTCCCAAGAAAGAGCAGCTTCCCACATCCTCCGGGTTGCCTGTGTCAGGGCCGCTTTGTCGCCTTCCTGGACGATTTAGGGGCCGGCTGGGACACAGGGGGCGCTGTGCTCCTGCGAGAGGCTCAACGCGCCGGCCTAGGTGTTACCTCAGCATGGGGCGGAGACGCTCTGGGGGACACAGGAGGGCACCCACGGCGACAAGCAGACCGGGGCTTGCCCTGCGGCAGAGCGGTGGCAGATAATGCATCACGTCGGGGCAAGATGTGTTGGGATGACCTCGGTCTGCCTCTGTACTGCCGAGAACTACTGGGCACAGTCCTCGACAGTGTCGCCAAACAGTCCAGCCTGGGAGACGGGAGTGTCGAGAAAGCGCACTTTGTCGACATCGCTCGTCTCAGCAAGGCTGAACCATAGATGGCGCTCTTGGACCACAAGTGTGGACATCACCTTCCCAAGGGACTGCGCTATGACTTCCGTCGCCCGTAGGGCACGGTCAGTTGCCGAGCACAGTTCCTGCTTCAACCTCGGGTTGGTACTACCCTCGTGCATTTTAATGCCTTGGCTTGGTGTACTCGCAGGATAGCCATGGCATGCTTACAGGCTTTGGACGGGAGACGAGGACGATTCCGCCAAGTGGCGGCGTTTTGCAGGCACAGGTGCACCGCAACCGCACTCTCCACCTGGGGAATGTCAACGTACCCCCTAGCCGCCCCGCCATCGAGGGTAGCGAGCATGGGGGAGACAAACGAGCCACTTCTGGCCATAAAAAGGGGCCGTCCACAACTTCATCAGCTCCTCATGCACTTCTGGGAAGAAAGGGACCAGTGCAGGGCATGGTCGCGAGCCACGGTCCGTGCCGAGGAGCCAATCATCTCGCCGCGATGACTCGGGACTGAGAGGTGTGCACGCCTCCAGCTCGATGCTTGCGGCGTCCCGGGAAAGCACGGCCGTCAACTCTGGGTCTGATTCGGCGGCGGCCGCGACACCCGAGGGGGGCAGCCCCGCCGAATCTTCATCCTCAGAGGACGATTGCCCATCCCCCAATGCTGCTATCGACATCTGATCCTCTATCGGCTGAGCATGCCGTAAAACGGCACAGCAGAATCACCGGGGAGCCGCACAGAACAGCTGCTGTGAGAGGAGTGAAAGGTCCGTGGGAACTGGCCCGGCGAAACGGCTCTCACTGTAACCCTCAGATCACCCAGAGCAGTAGCCGATGGTTCTCTGCTCGTAGCAGAGAAGCCAGCGTGGGTAGTGACAGAGGGAGCCCCTCCCATCCCCGTGAGGAGAGAGAGGCGCGATCGCAGCGCTGCCATGGTTACACGCTCAAAACGAGCGCATAAACCATCCACGATCGCAGCTTCAGGGTGCTGGATGCCCAGATACTGAAGACAACGATCGTGGCTATCGACGGAGGATAGGAAACGACCGCAACCAAGAGGACACGGCTGGAACGGCGTCTTTAAAAAGACGCGAACCGACCGGGATTTGCTCTTTTAGGAAATCTGCACTTTTAGTTGAAGTGCCCAGGGGAATCACTGCAGACAGGTACACCGCTGTTCGCACCATAACGCCAACCAGAACAGCTTCCAGACAGATGATGAAAGGCTTTGTGGAGATCAACACGTTCATCCACTCGGCTCCGAAGCAAAAATCTAATGAGTGGATGCACCTGCCGCCTATTTATACCTGTGAGGGCAGGGAGTCACTCAGGTATGCAAAATCCACTAGCCAATATTCATTGGCGTTTTCTCTTAAAGTCAGAGATGATTGGGGCTTCCAAGTAAATCCCCTATGTCGTCACGACATAACTCGTAGTGACCGACAGATAGGGAACTCAGTGTTTTAGGTTTTGGTTAAAGGGATAGTTCACCCACAAATAAAAATTTGCTGTTAATTTACTCACCCTCAGGCCATCCAAGATGTAGGTGACAGTAAAGAAGATTTTTTAGCTGAAACTCTGGTCCTTGGTCATTCATAAAAGGCAAGTCAGCAGCTGCCCATTTTTGAAAATATAAAAGCATATCAAGCAGTGTTGATTTTGACAGGCATTTTTTATTTATTCTTAGTCTTTATCTTGAGACAAAAATGCTTAATAGTCTTAGTCACATTTTAGTCATTTGAGTCTTAAACAGATTTAGTATAGTTTTAGTCGATGAAAAATCATTGCATTTTTGTCAACTATTAGTCATTACTTTGTCAAACTGCAGTTACCAACATTTATTTTAGTAGCTATTTTATATGTAGTCATATAGTCATTAATTCTTCTCTCTTTAGATCAAATCAATTAAGCTTATGAGAAATTTGAATCAAGGATTGAATTTGGAAAAACTGATATACTGTAAATGATGACAATTTTCATTTTTGGGTAGAGATACAAATTAAACTCATTTTTTCAGATACAGTAGGTTTACTTAACATGCATACATTTATTTAACATCTTTTGTTGGTTAACATTAATGACACGGGTATTTAATTAGGAATGCTGTCCATTTAAGATGGAAGGCATGCATGTAATTCTGACAGACATTCAGTTTTCATGTGCATGTTTATGTTCACTTAAGCCATAACCGACAGTATTTACGTGAGATACTCTACATGATAGACATTTGGACTGCTGTGTGTGTATTTGAGCACTGAGAACTGATTGTGTGCTGAATGAGAGCTGAAGAAGTGGAGCGTGCACGAGAGAGAGCACTTCTATCAGCGTGATTCCGTCTATCCCGCCTTCACTAAATTTAATTTAATCGACAATGAATTGTGACTCCGGGAAATATGGGATATCTGGTCACCCTATCCCTAACCCTTCAGATGTTGAGGCCATTTTTTTCAGATCGCTAGTATCTGTACCCTTAGCCTATAGGATGCATTTTGAATGTCTGGTCTTCAAATAAGTCTTCAAATAACATTCTAGTCCCATCTCGTCTTGTTAACGAAGATGCGGCATAAATTTTGTCGTACTTTTTATCGTCAGATATTAGTTTTAGCTCATCAACGTCTCATCTTAATCACTGAAAAAATGTTAACAAATATTTTTCATCGTCATCTTCGTTGACTTCGTTAACTCTGACATCAAAGAACACAAAATTAATACCTGTGACTCCTGTCAATATATTGAAGTCTTATGAAGCAAAACGATCAGTCTGTGCAAGAAACTGAACATTATTTATAAGATTATTACCTGCAATCCATAGCCTCAGGCAACAAGGAAGACTGATTATTTTCTGTGAACTTGTTCTTTTGGGCAGTTCATTTCAATGAACTGGTTAAATTCACTAGTAATCATGCAATGACAACATATACGCAGGTACATTATTAAAGCACTCAATAATTATGCGAAATGTAGATGTTTTAGATATGAAGTGAATAGTAGTATTAGTATTCATCAGCTCATTTTTTACAGCTGTGAAGAATATAATACAAGTATATATTTTTGAAAACAACACTTTTCTTTATAACAAGTACATGTATTGTATGAGTATATATTCATTTATATATTGAGGTTAGCTTCCATATAATATAATGAGATTAATACATAATACGTTTATTTGATGTTATTGTTCCCAGTGTGAGTCGCTGTAATCTCACAGAGAGAAGCTGTTCAGCTATGGCCTCAGTTCTCAGCTCAAACTCCTCAAGTCTGACAAAGCTGAACCTGAGTTACAGCAGTCTACAGGATTCAGGAGTGAAGCTGCTCTGTGCTGGACTGAAAGATCATCACTGTAAACTGAAGATATTACAGTAAGAAATTATGGATTTTAATTCACAACAGTCTCTAGAGTTTATGATGTGCAAGACAAACACTCAGTGAGCAATTCTATGGGCAAAAACACCTTTCAGAAGAGCACATATACTAATACTAATATATTTCATGACACACATTAGGCCCTCTTAAATAAATGCCACAGTTTACCTGAGTATTGTTGCCAACCATGTACAGTACGTCGCTTTATGGCCACAGTCTGCTCCTACTGGCTACTTCCAACAGCATGACAATGCACGTTATCTTTAGCTATTTCCATAGCCATGACAATGATTTTGTTGACTCCAATGACCTCTTCAATCAATCCATTAGACCAGAGTCTAACCATGCTCCTCACTGTCCTGCAAAGTTTATTTCTGACCTGCTTCAACACACCTGCTTGTGATTTTCAAGAGATCCAGGGGGCTGTTTCATAAAAGACGCTAAGAAAAGCAGGGATTAAAGTCCAAAGCCTGACTTGAAATAACCTAACAAATCAATCGGGACTAAAGTGGTTTCATAAACGACAATTTAAGTTCATGCAAACTCACTAATTCGATCCAGGTTCAATGAGTCAAGAGAATTTGATGTGCACGCTTATTCTTAAGCAGCCCTTAATATCGATCATGGATCAATCGATCCCCCATGGCAAACAGCTAATATATTTGTGCTGTTTAATGCTTTTGAGACGTTGTGTTTTCCCAAGTGCATAACGGACATGTCACAGTTATATTCTTCATCTGTAAATGTTAGAAAGTCATGAAAATATATCCATTTTGCTGTCAGGAGTGGGCGAGGCTTACGCGAGTGAACGAGTGCTGCTCCGCGCATGCGCGCTAAACAGACAGAACGCTATTGAATAATAGCGTAATAATTTGGAGTAAAATATGCTTTTTTCTAAAATTTTTATTGTTGGACATTAAATGTGACACATGTAGAATTTTAATCATACGTATTTGTGTGATAGCAGTAACTTTAAATCAGATGTAAACTGGCTTATACATCCCTATAGCTCAGGGCTGCATTTCTCGGTAACGATTGATCTTAGCGTTTAAGAGCGTTTTCTACGAGTCATTTTACGAACGTTCGTTATTGTTTCACGTGCTGTTCCCAAAAATGTACTTAACATGATCGCACGTAGCCCTGCTTTAAGTGCTACTTAGGAGTCGCTATCCATTTGTCGAGAGCTGAAATGTCAATTTATAGAATGGCTCATAATTGTAGTACACGCTCGTTTATTGAAATATTAACCTAATGCTGCTAATATTAGTCTACTATATATATATATATATATATATATATATATATATATATATATATATATATATATATATAGTACATTAATATTATACTATATTGTATATAATATCTGTAGAGACGTTATTTCCGGCTCCAATACATGGTTTTCATGCACATCAGCAAGTCATTGACAGATTTTTTTTTTTTTGAGTTTATCCCTTTTTTTTCCCAGTCTTTGAAGCATATTTCCCACATTACTTCTTTTATTCGTTTTTTTTTTTTCAGTCATTGTTCAGTATTTTTTGTTTTCTGCCGTTTTAATTATTTAATTTATAAATTCATTAAAAAAAACAAGTAATAAAATGTACAATAAAGTACAATCAGAAGCTTTAATTATAATCACATTGTATTTGAATAAAGTGAAAGGTGTAATCTGCCGATTGTCCTGCAGGTGACCTCATAATTCTGTCTTCTTACAATGCACATAGGGATTTACGATTACTCCAGAGCACTCGTTGATCTACGAAGATTTTCAAGTACTACTTAAGTTACGATGGTTTTGGGATATGGTCTGCAAGTCTAAGATGATTCGTGCGATCGTTTTTACGGTCAACTTAAGCTTACGATGCTTTTGGGAAATGCAGCCCAGATGAGTTGATGAGTAGTCCACTTAAAATGTAATCTGTTTTCTATAATTTATTTTCATTTTTAATTCAGTGATTTTAACTTTTAATTTAGTGTTTTTAATGGTTTAATGCTTTAAAGAGCAATTCTAGATTGTAATGTTTTAATGTTCTACTATAACCAAGGTACAGCTATCATAAAACCTAAGAGAAAGGCTGCATGGCTAGAAACTGCTGATCAACTGCATGCACAAGCAGCAACTATGTTAAAATGTTTTCATATATCTTAAAAAACGTCATTAAATTTTGGCCACAATACATTAAATACAATCGGTTGTAGCCTAAATTTTTATTTATTTGATTTATTTAAGTTGCATTTTCTGTATATATATATATATATATATATATATATATATATATATATATAATTTTTTTTTTTTTTTGGACTGATAATAAAGTCATAATCCCATGTGATAGTGTCAGCGGTAATATCATTGCATTCCTAGTGGTCAGTGTTAGAGGAGCTCAGCTTAGCCTGACAGTTAGCCTGCTCCAGACCAGGGGCCTTTATAAAACTCTGCGTAGATTTAATCCTAAAAGTGTACGTAGGCACAAAAGCTAGATTTTAAAATAAATCTAATCAAAATATCCATAAAAACAAAACTCTTTAAAATAATTCTTAGATAAGTAGCCTATTTTAGAATAGAGTTGATCTCATTCATTCCACTGGCCAAATAGTATTTCAGTTGTTTTAAACAATTCAAATAAAATTAAATTTCTGCAGTTTTGCTGATAAGTTGAACATCTTTTAGCTATTTTTAGTGGAAACAGATAGGTCTGTATGCAGTGTAAATACAATTGTCTGACTCGGCGCGTCACTGACAACGTATTTTAAAAAGGAATCTTGCAAATCTTACCTTTTCTTCAAGTTGTAGGCCTGTCCTTCAAATAAAGTTATTTTTCATAATGTTGTAGAGATGCCTTTACATGACATCAACAGCTCTGAGCAGCTGTACAGTAAACTATCGTCACCAGTGTCCTCCATAATATCGAAGTAAGTGCACATCATAGATCATTGTAATGTTCTCGCTAAAAATATTTTCTCATAACATGAGATCTGCAGTTTAGTTTAAAGATGAATTATTGTGCACCTATAGCACTCCTTGCTGTCATTAAAATGTAGCATGCCACAGGAAAAGCGATCAAGCGCATTCATTAATTCATATAATTTTGGTTTAACTTCTGCATAATGACTTTGTCATTTCATTCCTTATATCCATTAATGAGAGTGGAATATTTAATGTAAATGTGTATATCGACATGAAAACAAAGTTTAAAATTGTTTACTTCATTAATTTTCTCACCCCAGGAAAAAGTGTTCATACGCATGGGTCAGAGTTTGCGTGCAGGTGCGCAAATTTTCCCGTCAATTTTGTTTTTATAATTCCCACCTTTTGCATAGAAAGTGGCGTACGCCTCTTTCAGGGCAGGGTTTGTGCGTACGCAACGGTTATAAATTAGGCCCCAGGTTAGTTTCCCAGCATAAGATGCCAGAGTGACTGAGCTTGAGCTATGGTAAATTTGCTTTATGAAACCAAATCAAGTGACAATAAGTCAGACTAACTGAAATAAGCCTGGCTTGTTTGGTAAACTTGTTTTATGAAACAGCCCCCTGAAGTTAGCTTGATTAGCTGGTTCAGGTGTGTTTGATTATGGTTGGAACTAATCTCTTCAGGACAGTGTGTCTCTATTATTATTATTATTATTATTATTATTATTATTATTATTATTATTATATTTCTCTTGAAGGTAAACCTGTAAGTTTAGTGTAAGTGTGAGGAGTTTTCTTTTTATTTCTGCAGGCTGTGTAACTGCAGTATTGGAGAGAGAGGTTGTGCCGCTCTGGCTTCAGCTCTGAGATCAAACCCCTCACACCTGAGAGAACTGGATCTGAACTACAACAAACTACGAGACTCAGGAGTGAATCTGCTATCTTATCTACTGCAGGATCGACACTGTAAACTGGAGAAACTAAAGTGAGTGTTTTTTTTTTTTTTTTTCTTTTATGTGAAATTAAAATCAAAATGCACAAAATGTTAGGAACTGCCAAATATGCAACCAAATGTGATAAAAATGCCCCAGATATTTAAAATATGGGAGCAAAAAGATTAATCAGTATGTTTACATTACAAACATTCTGAGGTTTAGAAGGTTCTAGAAACATCTTCAAATCTGGCATATTTCAGACTACATAAACAGTAACTATTGAATAGTAACTATTAAGTTCATTGTTATCATCAGTCAGGTGGCACCCCTGCCTTTTAATGTGACCTACCCAGTTCAAATCTACCTTTTCCTTTTCCCATTATTCTCCTTAAAATGCTTACCTTGACCAAATTTGATTTTAGTTTAAAGAAGTCAAACTAGACTAGACAAATAAAAATAAATAATAAATGTCTGACACTGATCCAAACTCTCATTTGTGAACAACAACACTAGCTGCTGAAATTTTTGTCTCTTTTGAGCTGTAATTGTAAAGAGTTGTTCTCCTTCTCTCCTCAGAATGTATAACTGTAGTATTGGAGAGGAAGGTTGTGCTGCTCTGATTTCTGCTCTGAGATCAAACCCTTCACACCTGAAAGAACTGAGTCTGGGATGTAATAAACTAGGAAACTCAGGAGTGAAGCTGCTCTCTGATCTACTGGAGGATCCACGCTGTAAATTAAAGATACTAGAGTGAGTTATTGATTTAATTCCGTAAGATGTACATTTTTTCATTAATTAAAGTAGCTTCATTATAATAGCATTTTAATGGTAACGTTAGAACTTAGAGTTATCAAAAGTTACAAGGTATGCATATATATATATATATATACATATATACATATATACATATATATATATATATATATATATATATATATATATGCATATATATATATGCATATATGTATATATAAAGATTATATATATATGTATATATAAAGATTATATATATATATATATATATATATATATATAAAGATTATATATATATATATATATATATATATATGTGTGTGTGTATATATATATATATATATATATATATATATAAATTTATATAATCTTTATAAGTTCTGCTAATAATATGAAACTGTATATTAATGTCTCTCTCTGGTATTTTACAGTATTGATCTTCAACTGTATCAAAGATCTTTAAATTGTACAATGTAATTCTACAATGTAAAACACCAGCACTGACTCAGAAGACCTGAATAATGAGCTTTGAACCACATCACACACAAGCAGAAAAGTTCAGTGGTGTCAGGTTGTGTTTGTGATTCACCAGCGGATTCTAGAGGCCAAGGTATACTTCAGTTTTGACACGAACTCAACACAAAGTATTCTCCATTTTATAGGATCCATGAATACAGGTACTTGACACATGCACACTAGAAAGTTTAATCTTTGGTCAGTGTCTGCACTATTTCTCTCTAAAACCTATTAGCGATAAAAAATATCTTTGTACTCATTTAAACTAGAGTTGCATGAATAGCTTAATAACCTCACACAAGTGCTTATCAATGTGGGCATCTATTGTTGTTGTAGTTTGTTGTTATTTTTCCATCTCATTTTCTTCATGCCTAAAGGCACATGTGTGAGCTAAGCATACATTGTATGTGCAGATTTTAAAAACTCAGGATTAAATTTGCATCACACACACTGTAAGCCTACCCTAGCATACATATAAAAACCAAAGTGTACTTTAAGATAGAGAGGTAAAGCAGGCTCACCAAAGAATGAGAGCTTTGAACTCTTGCACACAGGATTGAGAAATCCTCTTCATCTCACACTCTAAATTGCACAGAGCCTGTCATTGATGTTACGATGATCTACAATGGTACACAAAATCATGGTTCAGGACATACCTTGGTTTTGGGCTCATGGTTCGGTACAATTTTGGTACAGGAGAAGAACAAAGAACCTGTCTTGAAATTATCAGTTTTATAAACTGTGGCTGCAGCAGATGTTATTGTGCAGGTACTAAGTTGCAAAAATGATCAGGGCCAAGCACACTAACCTGAAAATGCAGATTGAACATGTCATTCCTGTGATGAAATTTAAACATTGTCAGGATTATAATGACACACATGAAGTTTCATATCAAAATGCCAGACTGAACTTAACACAAAGATTTAAGGAATTAACCTAAAATTACTTACTATAGCACCACATTGTGGTCAATTTTCACAAAATTTGTTACACTTATTCATTTTCACACAATGCATGAATATATCCATAATTGTTACGTTTATTTACCATTTAAATTTGAAGTTATTAGCTGCTGAAATTTAGCCATGTTTTTACTTTTACATTTACATTTAATCATTTAGCAGACGCGTTTATCCAAAGCGACTTACAAATGAGGAGAACAATAGAAGCAATCAGACTAACGAGAGAGCAACAGTATACAAGTGTTGTGACAAGTCTCAGTTAATCTAGCACAGTACACATAGCTAGGTTTTTTATATAAATAGAATAGAATAGAATAAAATAGAATAGAATAGAATAGAATAGAATGCGTCTTTAGACATTTTTTGAAAATGGCTTTTTTCAGCTCGATAAACACCACTCTTGCTGCTGCATTCTGGATCAGTTGCAGAGGCTTGATAGTACATGCGAGAAGGCCAGCCAAGAGAGCATTACAATAGTCCAGTCTGGAGAGAACAAGAGCTTGGACAAGAAATTGTGCAGCTTGCTCTGATAGGAAGGGTCTAATCTTCCTAATGTTGTATAAGGCAAATTTGCAGGACTGGGCCATTGTAGCAGTATGGTCTATGAAGCTTAACTGATCATTGATCACAACTCCAAGGTTCCTGGCTGTCCTGGAAGGAGTTATGGTTGACGAACCCAGCTGTATAGAGAAGTTGTGATGAAGTGCTGGGTTGGCTGAAACCACAAGCAGTTCTGTCTTAGCAAAGTTGAGTTGAAGGTGATGGTCCTTCATCTAGCTAGAAATGTCTCTCAGACCGGCTGCAATGCAAGCAGCGTCGGATCATCTGGTTGGAATGAGAAGTAGAGTTGAGTGTCATCAGCATAGCAGTGATAACAAAAACCATGCTTCTGAATGACAGATCCTAATGATGACATGTAGATGGAGAAGAGAAGTGGTCCAAGCACTGAGCCTTGAGGAACCCCAGTAGCAAGAAGTTGTGACTTAGAAACCTCAGCCCTCCAAGACACCCTGAAGGACCTACCTGAGAGGTAAGACTTGAATCACAGGAGTGCGGTTCCTGAGATGCCTACCTTTATGAGGGTGGACAAGAGGATCTGGTGGTTATCTGTGTCAAAAGCAGCAGACAGATCCAGCAAGATGGGTACTGAGGATTTGGAAGCTGCTCTTGCCAGTCTCAGGGCTTCAGTAACCGAGAGTAGGGCAGTCTCAGTCGAGTGGCTGCTTTTGAAGCCAGATTGGTTGTTGTCCAGGAGGTTGTTCTGTGCAAGAAACATAGAGAGTTGGTTGAACACAATTTGCTCAAGTGTCTTTGCAATGAATGGAAAAAGGGATACTGGTCTGTATCTTTCTAAAAGTGCTGGATTCAGAGAGGGTTTCTTAAAGGGTTGGTTCACCCCAAAGTGAAAATTATGTCATTAATTACTCATCCTCATGTCGTTCCAAACCTGTAAGACCTTCATTCATCTTCGGAACACAAATTAAGATTTTTGTTTATGAAATCGGAGAGCTCTCTGATCATCCATAGACAAACTGTAATGTTCCCAGGTCCAGAAACGTAGTAAGTACATCTGTAAAACAGTCCATGTGACATCAGTGGCTCAACTTCAGTTTTGCGACGCTACGAGAATACTTTTTTTTGCGCAAAGAAAACAAAAATAACATAATTTACCCAACAATTCTTCTCCCCCGAGTTATGTCTTCCGCCATTTTAGAGAGTATCACACTGCATACGCAGGCTTTCCCCTAAGCGTAAACAACGCTAATTACGCAGATTACGTTCATGTGCGCTCTTTCCCCCCTGAACGTAAACATTGCTGATTACGTCAAATACATTCTTGGGTACTCTCCAAAATGGTGGAAGACATAACTCGGGGGAGAAGAATTGTTGAGTAAATTATGTTATTTTTGTTTTCTTTGCGCAAAAAATGTATTCTCGTAGCTTCGCAAAACTGAAGTTGAGTCACTGATGTCACATGGACTGTTTTATCGATGTCCTTACTACATTTCTGGACCTGGGAATATTACAGTTGTGTTGCTCTCTATTGAGGGTCAGAGAGCTCTCACATTTCATCAAAAATATCTTAATTTGTGTTCCGAAGATGAACTAAGGTCTTACGGGTTTGGAAAAACATGAGGGTGAGTAATTAATGACAGAAATTTCATTTTTGGGTGAACTATCGCTTTAAGCAGTAGGGTTACCCAAGCCTGCTTAAATGCTGTGGGAAATGTACCAGTGTGAAGAGAAGTGTTGATAATGCAGGTAAGCACGGGTATGACTGAAGAAGAAATGGCCTGAAGGAGGCGAGTGGGGATAGAATCAAGTGGACAGGTAGTAGGATGATTGGAAAGGATAAGTTTGGAAACGTCCGTCTCCGAGAGTGTAGAGAAGGAGGAGAGAGAGTGTGTATTTGTCATTATGAAGTTGTTTTCAGTTTGTGATGTGGGAATTGGTCATTGATGGTTCTTGTTTTATTTATGAAGAATATTGCAAAGTCATCAGCTGTAAGAGTTGATGAAGGAGGAGGGGGAGGAGGACAGAGAAAAGAAGAGAAAGTTTTGAAAACTGTGCGAGAGTCAGAACAGTTGTTAATTTTGTTGTGGTAGTTATGTCGTTTTAGCAGTGGAGACATTTGCAGAGAAGGAAGAGAGGAGTGACTGATACACACTAAGGTCGTTAGAGTTTTTTGATTTGTGCCACTTTCTCTCTGCACCCCTGAGTCTAGAGTGATGTTCACAGAGAACATCAGACAGCCAGGGGGCAGAGCAGGGGGCAGAGGGAGTGGCGCATGCTGGTCCAGATGAAAGGGGGCAAAAGTTGTCTAAGCAAGATGTTAGAGTAGAGCAAAGAGTGTCAGTTGCACTGTTTGTGTTCAGTTCTGAAAACTGAGAGGGTGAAGGAAGTGAGGATGAAACCATATAGAATAGGTGAGAGGGAGAGAGCGAGTGTAGGTTATGCCGAAAGGTGACCTGCGGAGGAGTGTGTGCTGTGTCAGGAGTTATAAGGAATTGGTCTGAGGTGTGCAATGGAGTAACTAAAGTGTTATCAGTGAGCAATAGCGTGTGTCGATGAGGTCCAGTTGGTTAAATGATTTATGAGTAGCTGTAGTAGACACTCGCTTGAGATCAATTGAGGTGAGCAGAGTGTTGAAGTCAGCAGCCTGGGGTTTTTCTTGGTGGATGTTGAAGTCACCGAGCAGTACCAGAGGAGTACCGTCCTCAGGAAAGTTTGATAGTAACACATCCAACTCCTCCAAGAAGTTACCCTGTAGACCTGGGGGACAATAAACAAGTACAAAGTGGATTTTAACAGGGTTGGTAATAGGGGACATAGGGACAGGACGTAGATTATCAAGATTGCGCTGCCTCCAGCTTACAGTGTGTGATTTCCGAGTGTTAGTAGTAATAGTAGAGATTCGAAAACACATAGTGAGTACAATTGACTAAACAAGTGTACGAGAACAAGCTGTACAAAAAGTAAAGAAAGGAGAGAAAAGCAATGCACAAGTGTCTTGTCTTTTTATATACTGCATATTTATTCTAAAAGTTTTTTGTTGAATTTTACTGAATGTGCACCACTCTAATCATGGTGTATTCTGTAATAGACAATGACTTGCAAAATGATTCCTGATTCCCAAAATGAGGTTTTTGTAACAGTGTTTTGAACTGATCATGCACCTTGTTGCCAGCAGTATACTGCATATAAAATGTTAACATTAAATGTAAATAAATCTGAATTATTCTGATGTTTGGTGTCTGAAATTTCAGTACTTGTCCAGATATTTTCTTTGTTTTATTCTTAGTCACCTGCACTTCTTCTGCTAGTGATGTCACTTACAATCACCACCTGCATTCTCCACTGACTGTGACACTACCAATTTACTTGCATCCTAGATAATTAGCTTTGCTGCTAAAAATATTAAAAATATACTCTTTATGATTGCTGAAGAACAAAGATTATTATAATCTTGGAATACTTTTTTTTTTTTTGCAATAAAAAGACAAAAAGCTATTTAATGTTGAAGGGAGGTGGTGTAGTGAATATCTTACCCCTAAAAATAGAATTTATTCAATATTTTCAGATTAGAGAGCTGTATGTTCTTAAAGTTATTCACAATTGAAGAGGACACTACTATGCATGCGTGGAGCAAAACCATAGATCAGGTATGATGCGCTCTTCCACTAGAGAGCAGCAAAATGTTGTTAACCATGCTGACGTCTCATAGAACGGAAAACCAAACTTTACTCCTTAAATAAGAGCAAAATTTCAGTTACTGCATGAAATCTTACAGTCTAACTGAACTATAAGTAGTCCTACTGGGAGAGATGGCTTGCCGAAGAGCCCAAAGATAATATTAATATACTGTCTGTATATAGTTGGCTGATTTGTCCAGGTAACATTTAACTATTGCATGTAGATTTTTTATTTTTTTTAAATTTAATTTAATTTTTTTTTTTTTTACATCATGACATTATTTTCAAACTATTTAACACAAGGGGTAAGTAATAAAGACCTGAAATCAAAGGTTTACTCATGCTGGTTAGACCCACTATTGCCAATAGAGGAGGTGGCCAGGAGAAATCTGTGCCTTCTGTCTCTGTACACACACTGACTGTCACAGTTTGTCCACTTATTCTACAAATGGTTATGCAAATGTACCCTTCAATAGTGTGTATTAATGACAGCAGCACAATGGTCCAGTGTTTTTGAATGTGAAACATGAGGAAGAGTTTCAGTTTGACACATGGGGTTTTAATCAGACGACACAGAGAGCCACACAGCAATATGAGAGGACACAGCTCTGTGCCAACACAGCTAAAATGGGACGACACACTGAGCCAACAAACTGACATCAGTGTTGTGTCATGAAACGAGCCTCTTGTGCAGATGGACCAACTAACTCCTCTGTGCTGCTTACAGACTTTCACTTCTTCATTTAATTGCTCTTCTGTTAGAAAATGCCAGGTATGCTTGGCATTATTTAGGAGAATAAAAGAAAAGTCTCATTCTAAATTAATGTTTGGGGAAATTTGATCTGTTTCATATATTTTTTTGTAACAATATTTTGGTTGTTGTATATGAAGTCCTGTCTTTGTCCTCCTCTATAAATTTGTCTAACATAGTTCTCAACCGGTTTTGCTTCAGGATCCAGATCCATACATTGTCTCTGGAAACTATACAAAACATAATATACAGTAAGTTGAATATCACTGAACATTTAAAAAAAAAACTGAACATTTTAAATTAATACATAACTGATATACCAGTCAGCAAGTGAACATGTATTTAATATATTCTGGGTCACATTGTAATCTGCCTTATTTATCTTGCTTTAATTGGGCATTTAATTTGGACTTCAAATTTTAAATAAATAAATATATAAATAAACAAACAAACTGGTCACACTTTATATCAGGTGGCCTTAACTACTATGTACTTACAACAAAAATTAAGTACAATGTAATTATTGTGGTCATATTGTATTGCAAAACACTTTTGCTGCTATTGAGGTGGGATATGGGTAAGGTTAGGGACTGGTTTGGGTAGGTTTATGGGTGGGTTAAGGTGTAAGGGATAGGTCAACAGTGTAATTATAAATGTAATTACAGTTGTAACTACATATAGTTTTTTTTTTTAATATAAGTACAATGTAAAAACATGTATATACACAATAAGTGCATTGTATCAAATTATTAATTTAAATGTAAGTACACAGTACACATATAAGTACATATATATATATATATATATCTGTGTGTGTGTGTGTGTGTGTTTTACAACTTTTACCATAAGCAGAAGATTAATATAGTATGAAAATATGATATAAAAGTAGATGAAACTAAAACATTTTGTTTGTCATTGTTTAATGAAGTTAAATAACTAAAGACATCTTTGAAAAACCTTAATGTGATATCTTTAAAAAAAAAAATCTATCATATTTTCTGTTATGTACTTAAAAATTAATGGAAAATAAATTAAATTAAAATTAATAAACCCCACAATAATTTCTGTCAGCAAAGCTATCTAGTATGTGTTCTGTACATCATTTACTATTTAACAAAATAGTTTCTTTTGATTTTTCTATGATGTATGTTATTTTCTTCAAGACAAACTGTAAAAAGAAAAACAGATTTTAAGATGATTTTCAATTAGACCAATATAAAAATGCAATTTAAACAAATGACACGGTCATTTCACTTTTTTCAGTGTAGTTGCATTTCACATTGTTTCCCCCTCCGATCCTTGACCTTACATAACCCTATATCAAAACAGACCTGGGATGCATTTTTATGCCATGACCCATCAGTTAAGAAGCACTGCCCTAACAGACCTCCACAAATTTCTCTAATGACCCAATAGTAGACAAAAAAAAAAAAAAAAAAAAAAAATACATAAATAAATAAATAAAAGATGAAGGACTCAAATAGTTCTTGGATAAGACCTGGCTGGCCAGCTGTCTCCCTCTCCCTTTGCCAGCCATTAAGAGCAGTAATCCTTCTAAAGGAATGCTGGGTATAGTGCACAGTTTAACAATGCTGTAATGCAGTGACGCACATCACAAACAATATGACTTACGCCGCTGACCTTGCACTGGCCTTGAGGTCAGACGTCACTTTCCAAGAACCAAACAGATGCTGGTTAAACTCTGCAGGTTATATGATGCACAACTTACATGCTTACACTGAGATTCATGAAGTCGTGTTTACCTCTGAGAATAAATGCAGTTGCTTTAGCATGGTGTTACATAAGCGGAGCAGTGAATGATGCCTTTGTGTGAGTGTTGCAAACATCAGCTGAAGATGGGGGAGGAACACATCGCTGTGCAGCATGAAGGGCAAGAGGACACATATACATACACTCATTTATAGGGCAAAGTGATTCATTGAAGGACTTTCGCTGAATTACAGTGCATTCTGTACAAAAACACTGCTGTATTGCACAGTGAAATGAAACAAGACAGTACAGAACTAGCATTAAATACATAGTGATACATCTGTGACCCAACGAATCCACAACTTCGTTTGAATAGCCTAGTGCAATGTTTCAATATAACACCTGGGATACATTGACCTCGATGCAAATTTTCCACTGAATACCCTGAGAGAGCACAGACTCCAGCACAAAGAGGTGATCGAGTGATAGTCGTGTACGCAGCTGCCTGTGTAACAGGAGAACATTGGGAAGATTTTGAAACACTCAGATCAACGGTTTAAGGTCTTATTGACATATAATCAGGGTTCATAAAATTCCAGTCAGCTGACCTTGTTAGATTAAAAGATGCAAAAACAACAACACAGGTCTCATAGCTTGGTGTCATAACAGGCCACACACACAAGAGAAACTTGAGTCAGGTTCATCCCTGTAGATTTCATTTCACACACTTCTCTTTCCTGCTGGTTGTTACTAGCTGATAATAACTGTTGTCTTTCGCAGCTTCAGATTTATAGTGGTGTTGTGTTCTGTTTGCTGTGTTCGCACAAAAATGAACATTCTGTCATCATTTACTCACCCTCATGGCATTCCAAACCTGTATGACTTTTTTTTTTTGTAAAATTGCAGGGTATTTTTATTAAGCACATAAATATGTAAATGTAGTATACTGAGCACAAAATAAATCTATTTCATTTTTTTTTTTTTTTTTGCACTAGGGTTATTTTATCTTCAAGCATAGATTTTAAATATTCTTTAAAGATTTGAAATACAATACAAGTGTACATTCATTTTTTTTTTTTTTTTTTTTAATTTTCACAGATTTTTTTTTTCTCTTGGAGAAAAAAAGTAGTACCACATCTTCTCTACAACTCTACAAATGTCTCAGACTGTGTTCAGATTTGCCAAGATACAAAAGTCTGCAGTTCATTCAACATTTTTTTTAATATTATCTGAGCTAATTTTAAAGCTCTACATTCTTACTGTAACAATTGTGTCTTTTTATGTCTTCTGAGGAATTTTAACAGAAAAGGCTGGGATGAAATTGATACATAAATGAAATATAACTTAGAACTTAATTTAGTCACCTGAACTATAAAAACCACAACATCTGAGTGATACATTTTCCATCAGGCTATGCTGAGCTATAGTGTGTAGTTAATGCATGAACAATGTTTGGTTTTCCTGTGTTAATATTATATACCGAAGGTGATCACTGGACTGCATGAATGGCGTCATGGAGGAGTTGTATTTGCAGTGTCATCTTCCTGGCCTGTTAGTCACACAGTAATACCCGTTCCAGTCCTCCTGCTAGCGGCCTGATGACTCAGGTCTCATGTACCGCCACTGGCTGCTGGATGTTCTGCTCAAGTGTGACAGTGTCACTGGCCTAATCCTTCCTGCCTTCCATCTTTTCAAGTCAGCTTATTTCCGCTCCTTAGGGCCATCGCTCCATTCGTTCATCAATCTCTTTCCCAGGCTTATTAACTTCCCTCTAGTCTCCTCCCCGTCTGTAGGTCAGCTGACTGGATAAATACAGGTTATTTGTGGAGGCCCGATCCCTGTGTAATGGAATTATCACATGACACACTGCACCGTGACACAGCATGTGTGCGCTTACTGTCCGCCCAGGTGAACTGACTGTCTGGGTTTCTCAGACATGACATGGAGGTTAAATGGACAGTGATAGATCATTCTTTGATCATTCAAGAACATTAAAGCCTTGATACAATATTATGCATGTTATGAGGCTTGTTTTGTCAAGGGAGCTTATTTAAATACATTTCAAAGTATGTAATTTTCAAAATATTCCCTATAGTCCCGCCCCAAAGTCATGCCAATGATTGAAGCGATGTCTCAGATTGAGTCGAGCTGGTCAGATTTATTTATTTATTTATTTATTTTGGAAAGGAATCAACCTTCAAATAGCTTAATTAGGGCCAGTTTTACTAAACAGGGCAAATTAGCATTAGACCACAATTCCAAAATAGCGCCGATGGGTATGGAAATTTCTGCAAGTGATTTACTAACAACGCACAAATTAAAGAACACAGACGCAACATCTCATTTAAATATTGACCAATGAAATATACCAAGTGCAGCGCAAATTAGCGTAGTTGCAAATAAAGAATAAAGAAATAAAGAAGCCACAGTATGTTAAAAAGAACCAGAAGCCAAAAAATGAAGGGCTGCAAGAAGTTTTGATAGAACTGGTTTTGCGTGACTTCTAGTTGAGGGTTCCAAGTCGTCTTTTATTTCCTGAAGCAAATTAAAAAATAACATGGCTTGGCAAACAATGTGTTCGGATAATGTGTTCTTCTGGCATTCCAAATAAATTAATACGTGTGGAAAAAATCCTCTCCCTTCTACCAAACGCTCTGTTCTCTGTGGTGCCTCCTCCTAGCAGCAATAATTGCAGCCATTTAAAGTGCAAAATAGTTTAAAACCGTTTAAGTAATTTGACAAGCACAAATGTTAGTAAATCGTGTTGTGTGATTCATTTGAATACTCTCCTCCCATAGATTTTGTGTCTGAAAGGGAAACTCCTACAAATACATATTCAATAAGGTCAGGTGCAAAAATAACTGTCCACGCCTTTTCAGCGCTAATTCTTCACTGCACGTCTTTAGTAAATCCTGACAGTACTATTTTAACACCAAAAGACGGTTTACACTGGCAAAAGCTGTTAGTACAATTGGCCCTTAGAGCTATTTTCATTACTGGCTCTGCACATTTAACTAGGAAAAGAGAAAATACAAACTGGTGACTGGTTATCTGAACCAGAAATGACCTGTCCAAAAGAATTAGATTTCCCCATTTACCTGAGGATCTGGATTTTGGTGTAAACAATGTTCAGGGTCTTGCACAGACTGATTGTTGCACTTCATAAGACCTCAGTATATCGTCAGGAGCCACAGGTATTAATGTTGTATTGCTGTATTTGCTTTTCTGATTCTCAAAGTGATGGTAGCCATTGACTTGCATTTTATGAATTTCAGTTATGGGTTTAGCTGAAAATCTTCTTTACTGTTCTACTGAAGAAAAAATATATCTACATCTTGGATTGCCTGAGGGTTAGTAAATTAAAAGCAAATTTAAATTTTTGGGTGAACTATTCCTTTAAAGGGGTAGTTCACTTTCAGAATGAAAATTTCTCATCTGTCATCCAATATGGTCATGTCTTTCTTTCTTCATTTGAAAAGAAATTAAGGTTTTTGAGGAAAACATTCCAGAATTTTTCTCCATAGTGGACTTCAATGGTGTCCAGCGGGTTGAAGGTCCAAACTGCAGTTTCAATGCAGCTTCAAAGGGCTCTATGCAACCCTATAAGACCCTTATTCCTCCTAGTCGAGGAATAAGGGTCTTATCTAGCGAAATGATCTGTCATTTTTTAAGAAAAATGCACATTCATATACTTTTTAATCACAAATGCTCGTCTTGCACTAGTTTGACCTTATGGATTACATAAGAACCGACCGAGTGTTTACAAAGCGAATATGCAAAGAAAGTCAAACGGCCTTTACAAAAAAAAGGTAAAACAATGATGTTAGACGATTTTTGAAGTTGGAGAAGAAAATGAGATGAGAGTTTTTCGCCCTACCCTACCTTTCTGAACCGAAGTACACAGATGAAGAACTAACCATACATGACCATTCCAACGTGATTACGCAATGCTTGAAGATGTACATGCGCATTGCAGAGCTAATGCAAGATGAGCATTTGTGGTTAAAAAGTTGTTTTTTTTTGTTAGATAAGACCTGTATTCCTCAGCTGGGGTCATGTAGAGCCCTTTGAAGCTGCATTTAAACTGCAATTTAGACCTTCAACCCGTTGGCCCCCATTGAAATCCACTATATGGAGAAAAATACTGGAATGTTTTCCTCAAAAACCTTAATTTCTTTGCGACTGAAGAAAGAAAGACATGAACATCTTGGATGACATGGGGGTGAGTAAATTACCAGGAAATTTTCATTCTGGAAGTGAAATAATCCTTTAAGAGTTGAAGTACGTTGAAGTGCACATTCAATACAATTAAGCATACTACTTTTTCACATTGAAGCATCTGTGTTTCTACAGATCAGAATGTTCTGTCCAATGGTGCTTTAAAAGAGCTGGCTGTTGCAATCGTTACTGACTCCAGAATATTCTGCCATTGCAGTATTTGTCCTCGGGACAGAATGTTTCGAGAGTTAATGAAGTATGACTGTCAGCGTGTTATCAGTGATGAACATTCACTCAGAACAGGAATCCTCTGCTGTGCTTTGATAAGTGACTATGACTGTAATTATACTTGTTCTTAATATTCACCTCATGCTTCTTATGATTCACTGTATGATCCAAAATCTTGTTCTAGATAAGCATAGTAGGAGGTTGTGCTTTTAAATTGATATGTTCCCTAGTTTAGTTTAAAGCCCTTTATCAATGTGTAGAAGTCAGATTAAATAGAAAACATGCCTATTTCCCCCATACACTTAAATAAGATAAATGCAATTTGCAAATTAGCACTTTCAATTTCAATTATTTTTGAAGAAAATTATTGTATGAAGAAAATGTGAGGGTTCGGTTGTGCTAAACTGCTGATTCTATAGTGTTCTATAGATACCAGGGAGATTTTTATATTTCCATTTGATACATTTAATTTTGTAGTGAACTACGTATATACTTCAGATTACATACTACTATACTTATAAAAGATTTAGAGGGTATTAAGATGCTTGCTTATTTAGTTTATGATTTTCTATCTATTTAGAGCCCCGCCATGAGTTAATGCAGATTTTATTTCCAGTCAGATGGTCATTTTAAGTATTCAGACTTCTCTTCTGTAGCTGTCTGGCTGTATCTGTTCAGTACAACCTGTATCAAGTCCCCCTGCCAATCTGTCTCCTCACATCAGCATCACAATTACTGCACAGTGGATAAAGCTATAATTTAGCAGAGCAATTGAAGCACAGTCCAGTTACAACTGCTTTTTGTCAGGCAGCCTGTGTGCAGACAAACACCAGGAGTGCATTACGTGAGCTTGTGACTCCAACAGGGGTTTGGCACTTTTCCTGCAAGTCTTGCAGGCACTATGCTAAAGCTCTGTTTCCCACAAAACTCCTCACTTCAAAGAGCTGACTGGAGAAATTCCAGCATGTGACATTTTAACACTAGTTACACGTGTCCACTTTTTTTTTTTTTCTTTGTTTGTTCCCCCCCCCCAAGTTTAAGTTTTAACTAGTTTAGTATATAAATGTAAGCTAAATGAAAATGAGAAAGAAATGTTTCCTAGATAACTAGCTGAAATAAAATTTTAGGTTTTTTTTTTTTTTTTCAATGAAGAGTTTTTATTTATTTATTTACTTTTTCACTGCAGGCCAATAAAGAGTCTCTCATGATCACCAAGGCTGTATTTATTTGATCAAAAATACATTTTAAATAGTAATATGGTGACTTTTTATTAAATTTTTAAAAAAGATTAGATTTGAAATAGATTTTGATTTGAATATATTGAATTTATAATTAATTAATTTTAAAAGCAAAGCAGAATTTTCAGCAGCCATTTAGTGTCACATGATTATTATTGGTGCTTAATTATTAATAATGGTGCTTATTATTATCAAAGTTGAAAACAATATCTTTCTGCTTAATATTTTTGTAGAAACCATGATTTTTTTTTTCAACATTGCTAATAATAATAAATATTTGTAATGCAATAAGTAATGGCTGCTGAAAATTCTGCATCACAGGAATAAATTATATTTTAACATATATTAAAATAGAAAAACAATATTTTAAATTGCAGTAATATTTTGCAGTATTACTGTTTTATTGTATTACTAATCAAATAAATGCAGCCTTATTTTCAAAAACATGAAAAACAAAAAGATTATTCCAAACTATTGCCAGGCAGTGAATACTTTATTTCAGTTAACATTTTTATTTCATGTAATTTTTTTACATGAAATAAAATACATGAAAGGTTTTAGTTTTAATTATAGTTTAATAATCCTGCACATGACCTGTTGTCTGTTTTCTGGTTCAGACACATAAGCATTTAACATTGAAACCACTTCACACAGCACTTTTGAGATGGCTAGACATGATCTACCAGTTACTTTCACTGAGGGGCATGTCAGATATCAGAGTTACCCTCCAGACTAATCTGATTTGATCTCATCATATTAGCGCTGCTAACTCTGCGTTCAGTTCAGTGCGTTCATTCCTCATACCACCATCATGTAAATTATCATACACAGACAAGAAAAGAAACATTTCATTACAATAAATGTCGCCATCTTTGTAGTGGCCTCAGTTGACCTTATTAAGATTTATGAAGATCACAGTACAAGCAAAGTATTGTAAGCATTCAGTTTTCATGCTTGATATTGCATAATTGCCACAGCCTTTCCAAGTTCTTTCATTTTACTTGAATCAGTTATCCACTCAAGATTATTTGCTTTGAAATATTTTCTCTCATTTGCTGTTTTGTTGGGTAACAGCACCTTCAGCGCTGATATCTTGTCTGTTTTGTATTTCAAAAGGGTAGTTGAGACAAAAATGAAAATTCATCATCATCAACAAAATTCGTCATCATTTACTCATCCTAATGTCATTTCAATCCTACAGTATGTGAGTTTCTTTTTTATGTGCAACATAAAAGAAGAGATTTTAGCAAATGTCTCTTTTTGTCCATGTTATGTTACAGAAGAAAGAAAGTCATATCAAGTGGAACATGAGGGTGAGTAAATGACCCATTTCTAGGTGAACTGTCCCTTTAAATTTTTTTTTTTTTTTTTTTTTTTTGACACCTGACACCATGAGTGCCAATTTTTATTAGGTTAAAATATTTTAACTTAAAAATGCATCACAAAATACAAATGTTTTTGAATGAATGAATACATCTTGAATGGCTTCTTGGTTGTCAGTTTGAATGAGTCCAGAGACACTATTGACTTTCGACCCTCTGCGCAAGAGCACAAATGAGATTCAGGTTAAGTGGGAATCGAGTCACAGATGCTAAATCCATTTGCTGGAACCTTCCACATCAGACAGCAGGTGAGCCACCTGTAACCATGGTAACCAGACTAGGGGACTTTCCATTTGCCTGCAAGTCCCAGTCGCCCAAACCATTCATACACAGACACATCTACTGCAAATTCAGCAGGGGTCGTTGTCTGGACCTGACGGATTATTACCAACCTGCTGTACAGATGGACATTTGTATGAACAACACAAAGTTTTTCAGTAAGGGCGGCACACATTCAGGCCATGTTGAAAAGTGCAACATGAGAAACAGATCAGATATATGCATTTTTCAGGTCAAGAATCATTCATTTTAGCACTCACTTACAGCATTTAACAGGAACTTTTATCAAAAGTGACTTACAAAGGAGGAATATGGACCACCCACGTCCAATCTGACATCTTGATTTATAATGGAATGCAAAAAACACAAGTTAGCCTTTTCAATAATCCTGACAATCTTTTGCCTGCATAAAAAGAGTGTTGGAGTGTCTGTATGAGTTGTGGCTTGGAAAGAGGGAACGCGCCATCAATTTCTGTCCTCTTATCGTTTCTTCATTAGTCAGCTGTCGTAGGAGCAGTCACACTGCAGCAGTGAGACCAGAAATTTATGATAATGTCAACATTTCCAATGTAAGGATTCATCACAAAGACAAATAATTGGTATTCAGTAAGCATGACACATCATATGAATAGTTCTTCCTCCAAGTGTTCATAATGTCAATCTAGAACCTTTCCAACACAACGTTGTTTCCTGTGGAAGATAAAATCAACAAAGGGCTACTGGAAAAAAGTCCCTCTAGCTTTTGTTTGTTTTCTGCAAAACTTGTTTTGTCACATACTGTACAAACTGTTACATACAATTCACTGCATTTCCAGCTGAAATGAACACTAGTGGCAGTAAAGCACCAGCAACTTCTATTCTGTCAGGACCACTATCCTCAAAAATGGCAGTTACCATATGGTTTGGATTGACAGTATGGTTCTGTTCTGGGCAAACACTCCCTGCCCATATATGAACATAACTAAAACTAACGCTAAGCTTGATTTCCTTTTTACGAAAACTATGATTACAGGGGTAGAATATTGTTGACAAATATATATACAGCTCATTGCATAAACTATGTTATGACCTGAAAACAGTTCATTTGTAAATAAATACATTTTGACGTACATCACATAATTAACGCCATATCTATGGCTTTTCTATTGTAGTAAACTTGCTTGGTAGCTCACCTGGTACAGCACTACAGCACTACTTATCTATTTAGCTCTAATAATTGGAAATTTAATTTTCAAACTGCTGCAACACATACAATGACCAATGCAATAAATGTAAGCAGATTCACATTAATCAGTTTTGTATAACACTGAACACGCTTTTAGCACCACTCACTGGACATTGCAAAAGTTTGAGAAGTGATAACATAATTTTGCAGAAATGGTGCAACAGGTACATTTTTCAAATAAGTCTAGGTTGGTTAAAAACCATCTTAAGTCCTGAAAGTTGCATAGCTGTTAGTGTGATTCTAGCTTGCGATGTTTAGTTTGCAAAAGTGATTTCTTGTTTCATGTGCAATATGCATTAGACGGTCAATGAATGGACTGTAGGAGGCCCACTGGATTAACATTTGTGACCCTGAACCACAAAACCAGTCATAAGGGTCAATTTTTCGAAATTGAGATTTATACATCATCTGAAAGCTGAATAAATAAGCTTTGATGTATGGTTTGTTAGGATTGGACAATATTTGGCCGAGATACAACTATTTGAAAATCTGGAATCTGAGGGTGCAAACAATCAAAATACTGAGAAAATCGCCTTTAAAGTTGTCCAAATGAAGTTCTTAGCAATGCATATTACTAATCAAAAAATAAGTTTTGACATATTTACAGTAGGAAATTTACAAAATATCCTAATCTTTACTTAATATCCTAATGATTTTTGGTATAAAAGAAAAATCAATAATTTTGACCCATACAATGTATTTTTGGCTATTACTATAAATATACCCCAGCGACTTAAGACTGGTTTTGTGGTCCAGGGTCACATTTGAGACTGAGAGTCACTTCCTTCCTATCTGGACAATTCTAAGCTAGATTAAGCTACAACATGGACCAGACTTTGTAATCTAACAATAAAGTAATAAATTAGTAAATTTATAGGGTGAGAAGTCTGACTTTGTAAGACTATCTGATCTCATTCAGAATCAGTGAATGAATCAAAGATGAAAGTGCTCATAGAGATGACAAAAGAATGTAGCAGACTGTGAACATCTGTGAACCTCATTTCTCCGCCTCATGACAGCACTGATTTCAGGTTTCAACAGGATTGAACAAGGGCTCTCCAACTGACAGGTTCTCACAGAACCACCAAGGGAAAAGACTGACCTGATGTGTCAAGAATGAACTTTGGAAACAACACATGCCATTAAAAACAAGCAGTGAGGAGCATTCACAACACCAGCTGTCTAAAGACCCCTCCACGGGTGACAACGCTATTATTAGTATTAAATATAAAAGAGAATGAAAACGGATCAACAGGCTGGTTCTCCTAATGCACAACCGCAAAAGGGTCCCCCAGTGAGACATCTATTTTAGCAGAGTAAATACAAACATTGAGTGTCATAACAGCAAAATCTTTTGTACTAGTTTTGCTAATTGACATTATATGTTTAGCTTGTGCCTTTGCATACTAAAATTAGTTCTTAATAATAGCAGAATTGCGAAGAATAAAGCAAGTATAGACTCTTAATAATAATAATAGTTCCAAAAGGGTGTTTTTGCAGAGATTCTATAGAAGAACCGTTTTGGGTTCCTAAAAAGAACATTTCAGTGAACAGCTCCTAATATATATATATATATATATATATTCTTAATGTGAAAAACATTGAAATAATCTAAAGAACTTTTTCCACTATAAAGAACCTTTTGTGCAATAGAACCATAGATGCCAATAAAGAACCTTTATTTTTAAGAGTTTAGGAAAAAGAAAAAAAGAACTTGGACTTTTGCAAAAAAACATTGCAAAAAATATATTTAAATTCTGTAAGCCTAAAAATCCACATCTATGCTTTTACCCAAAATGTCAAACATAACATGCTGAAATGAATGTCGAAATACAGGTCCTCAAGGACTTCAGATATGTTCTTCATGAGGAGAGGCACTCTCATGTGAAATTTAAGTGTCTAGATCAAATGAGGTGGCAGAGCTGATGTTTTGAATATTGCAAATTTAACCTCTAGTTGCTAGGCAACCATATATTCCATCCATCCTAACCTTACATAAAATGCATTAGTTAACTGACTCTTCAAGCAGGCAAAGTTTTCACTGTAAGGATATATATATATATATATATATATATATATATATATATATAGGTGTTTAAAGTGTAATAAAGAAATGTTCAAAGACTAATAATGCTAGGTCAGAGTAAGAAATCCAGTATAAGTTAAATTTGTAAACTGATGTACTAAAAATGAAGATGTACATGCGCATTGCAGAGCTAATGCAAGATGAGCATTTGTGGTTAAAAAGTTTTTTTTTTTGTTAGATAAGACCTGTATTCCTCAGCTGGGGTCGTGTAGAGCCCTTTGAAGCTGCATTTAAACTGCAATTTGGACCTTCAACCCGTTGGCCCCCAGTGAAATCCACCATATGGAGAAAAATACTGGAATGTTTTCCTCAAAAACCTTAATTTCTTTGCGCCTGAAGAAAGAAAGACATGAACATCTTGGATGACATGGGGGTGAGTAAATTACCAGGAAATTTTCATTCTGGAAGTGAAATAATCCTTTAAGAGTTGAAGTACGTTGAAGTGCACATTCAATACAATTAAGCGTACTACTTTTTTCACATTGAAGCATCTGTGTTTCTACAGATCAGAATGTTCTGTCCAATGGTGCTTTAAAAGAGCTGGCTGTTGCAATCGTTACTGACTAAAAATGTAAACTAAAAATGTACAGTACTGATAACACTTCCTAAAATGTGTCAGAGATTTAATCTTCTTTATAGGATCATCATGTACATGTGGTGTCCAGATGTTGGTTGTGATTTGCCTTCTGGGACACAATATTCCATATCCCCTGAATTCCCTCAACTGAAGCCGTCTGTTCATGCAGGAATAACATCCATTGTGTGATCTCCTGTCTGTCGTTCATTCATACTTTTCTGTCACTTCACTCATTCTTCAGAAGGAGCTTCAAGACAGGTGAAAATGTATTCACAGTGTGTAAACGCCCCTTAACACTATAGGTAATGTAGCTCTAACTGGTTTGTTTAAGCCTTGTTAGTTTCAGGAGGGTTTTTTTATTGGAATTTCTGTTTTTCTGAAAGAAGGATTCGTGTCACGATTAATCTGATAGGTTCTCAGTGAAGATGTAATAATCCTTTGTAATCCCATTGACGAAGACTATAATTCCACAGCCACTTCATCCATCTGTTTAACTGTCCAGATGGAGGTCTAAAAGGATACAGAGCCTATATGCTGTATGAATGTACAGTACATTGTGTGTATTAATATGAATGTACATAAAGCATCCCAAAATACATATGGACACTTTAAGGAATAATTTGCTCAATAATGACAATTTGCTGACAGTTTACTCATCCTTAGGCCATCCAAGATGTAGATGAGTTTGTTTGTTCATTGGAACAGATTTGGAGAAATGTAGCATTACATCATTTGTTCACCAGTGAATCCTCTACAGTGAATGGGTGCCGTCAGAATGAGAGTCCAAACAGCTGAAAAAAACATTATAATATTTGTTTAGAACTGTTTTGAACAATTGCTTGTAAATGGTGCTTGTTCTGTGCATATTTCTCTCCTGATTCAGACAAGACTTTTTATTTATTTTCAGAAATTAATATTATGGACAAAGGACAATTTTAAGTTGGAAGCAACAGTTCTGAATAAAAACTTAAAGATGGATTTTATTTTTACAAGCATTCAGCTTTTCACTTCACTAGACGTTAATTGATGGACTGGAGTGGTGTGGATTGTGGATTATTGTGACGTTTTTATCAGCTGTTTGGACACTGATTCTGACGGCACCCATTCACTGCAGAGGATCCATTGGTGGGCAAGTGATGTAAAGCTAAATTCCTCCAAATCTGTTCTGATGAAGAAACAAACCAACTCATCTACATCTTGAATGGACTGAGGGCACATTTTCAGCAAATTTTGGATGAACTATTCCTTTAAGCAACATTTAAACATTATATCCTAACAAGCTTCTTGTGTGATATAATGCAATGAAATTTAAAGTGTGACTTAGGGTCCAAATACATTTTGGGGCCACTGTATGTGTTCATTATTTTTTAAACCAGACTGTATTTCTATGCTGTGTGTGTTCTGAATCATCTGACCACATGTGTGTGTTTGTGTGAGCGTGAGAGCGCTCTGAATTCCACTGGAAAATCTCCTGCTGCTGTAGAGGAATGCAGTCACAGCCAGCTGCCAGCACTGCATCTCACAAACACACTTACTGTAGGCTGGTTTAAATATCACACAGACACCACTGACTGACACAGCAAATGCCACAACACAGCTTTCTGTAATGTAAACCTCTACACTGCATGTTGGTAAACATTATTGCGTATTAAGGTTCAACAAACACTCCCAGAATAGGTCAAAAACAACCCAACCATTTAAAGCTAACCTGTAAGATTGAAAACTGTAATCCTTTGCAGTTCATTGAATGTAACTGGTAGTTTATTTTTTACTATTTCTAGGTCACCAAGCAAATTCTTTTGTGACATTGAGCATGTGAACTCCCTTGTACAGATGGTCAGATGTTCTTGTTCCGACTGAAGCACAAAATACTTCATTCTTAAATCATGCATCAATATGATCATCAGGTTTTTGTTTATACAATTCAAGTAAAAAGGGGGATATTAAATTCATTATTCATTTAGAAATGTTTAACTTATGAATAAATGATCATAGCCTGGTTTCATAGATAGGGATTAGACTAAACCAGGATTAGGCAATAGTTCAATTAGGACATTTAAGTAATTCTCATAAACGTACCTTATTAAAAAAAAAAAAAAAAAAAAAAAAAACATTACTGGTGTCCATCTTGAGATAAAACAAAGGGATTGATAGGTTTTAAGATCAATCAGTGCAAGTTTCTTTCATTTGAAACAGCTCAGACTTACATTTTAGTCTGGGACTAGGTTTAAGCCTTGTCTGTGAAACCGGCGGCATACGTATTTAATGATAAATAAATAAATTAATTAATTCACTCATTCACTCACTCACTCATTCTTTATCTTCCGGGGGCAATTTGACCCTAACACAAATACTTTTTGTAAATAAGAAAATTATATATTTGGCTATTTTGTTAGTGTAATTTGTTAGTTTCCCAATTACACCTTGAGGGTATTTACATTTACATTTATGCATTTGCCAAATGCTTTATGTAAGTAAATAAGTAAGTGTAAGTAAGTAAATAAATAAATAAACAAATAGCATACAAATTTAAATTAAAAAATATTTAAAATATATATGTATTTTTTTTAAATTAAAAAAGCAGTTGTTTTTAACCAGTTTAACCATTTTAAAAATCAAAACGTTTACTTGTGTTACCAACATGTTTACTTATTTTCTAATGTGTGAGAAGTATTAATATTCAAGTTTTACTTTTTCATGGTGTGATTTTTGGTGAATTGTATTGGATTCAATGCAAGAGTCACTTATAGTCAGTTTGATCTGGAACGTAATACAAAAATAAGTACAAAAATATATAACTATAAAAATAAATTAAACACTAAAGCAGATTTTCTGTTCTAAAGAATAAACTATTCAATCATACTACTTTTTATGAAAAGCAAATAAAAAAGTGTTTTCACTAGTAGTCTTATATTTTTGGACTCCACTGCATAAAAAATTCCTATTTACTCTAATGAACCATTTGTGCAAACTATATGCACATGAAAGAACCATGCAACATATCCTCAACAGATGAATACATCATCCCCCTTGCTTGTTACATGACTTATTGTATAGCATTGAGTCATAGCATGTGCAATGTGAAACAGCAAATGGGATCCCCATTACTGAATCACTGCAGCTATAGTAAAAGACAATGCACGAGGTTCCAACAGTGATGAGTCTGTAGTAAATATGCAATAACGTAAGGAACTGCAGAAGAAATTACAATTCAATTAATGAGTTTTACTGACTTAAAACAGAGTAGACCTTACAGATGCAAACATTCCTGTTGCACATGAAAAAATCAAAAACTCCCATCTGAAGTACACTCAAGTTTTGTACTATTCTGTGTGATTATGTAAGGCCCTTCCTGTGAATATCAGGATAAGAGAGCTCATGTGACTCTTTACAGTCGGTATAGTTAATAGCACAAGGAATGTGCTGAGAGGAAGCTCACATGACCGTGAGCACAGGAAAGTTAGCGCTCGTAAAATGCTTATAGTAACTGGCTTTTCTCATGTACTGTGTGTGTGCATGGAATGAGGTTATTGATGTTTGAGTATACCAATAATGTGTCATGTAAAAAAATAAATAAATAAAAAAAAATAAAAAAAAAATAAAAATCAACATCACAATCATATACATAAACTGTAAAATATGTAACAGTTTATAATAATATAAAAAAGTCTGCTTACCAAGGTTGCATTTATTTGAAAAGTAAAATATTATCACAATTCAAAATAACTGTTTTCTGTTATAATATATTTTAAAATGTAATTTATTCCTGTGACGTAAAGATGAATTTTCAGCATTATTACTCCAGTCTTCAGTGTCACATGATCCTTCAGAAATCATTCTAATATGATATAATATCAAGCTGTTTTTGACAGTGAGCTTCAATGTCATTTCATATCTTACTGGGCAGAGTGTTTCAGTGCAGATTCTAAAACTGTGCATGTGAAAGGTGATAGTGTTTGCAGGATTCAGGAAGGGGGACCCATGAATATAGGGCAGGATTTCACTCATCAATCAACTGTACATCTGTCTGCTGACTGTTCCAGAAGTGTAACAGAGATGACTTTAAGAGAAAGGATATACATCTACCTATTGGAGAATTGTAGGGCTACTGGATATTGATGTTAAAAACAGCTGTGTGAGTGTTATATAAAGGAAGAAAGCGGTTAACTGATTTTTAATGTCATCATTTACTCACCCTAATGTTGTTCCAAACCTGTATGACTTTCTTTCTTATGCTGAACACACACCAGAAAGAATGTTGGGTAACACTTCAGTATTGGGACCAATTCTCACTATTAACTAGTTGCTTATTAGCATGCCTATTATTAACATATTGGCTGTTTATTAGTACTTATAAAGCACATATTCTGCATAACCATATTCTACATCCCTGATCCTACCCAATACCTAAACTTAACAACTACCTTACTAACTATTAATAAGCAGCAAATTAGTAGTTTATTGAGGCAAAATTCGTAGTTAAAGGTTTGTTAATGGTGACAATTGGACCTTAAAATAAAGTGTGACCAAATGGAGGTTAATGGGAACCAAAACTGTGTGGTTACCAACATTCTTTAAAATATCTTTTTTTTATGTTGACTTTGACTGCAGACCTTATATGTCATCAATACATTCTGTATATATCTATGCAACATTTCACAGGCTTTAAAGCATTCAATGACACATTTCTCTTGAATGCAACAAGTTATTTTTAAACTTGATTTTTAATTTATCACAAACTGAAGACATTACTTGAGTTGCAAGTAAATCAGTAAGTCAATTTAGTGTTCTGGTTTACTGGTTAAAGGCCTTTAGCCTTTAACCAGTAAACCAGAACACTAAATTGACTTACTGCCAATAACATGACAATCTTGCAAAGCTGCAGGGGCTGGGTAGGACTAGGTTATCTATAAATGTCTAAATATATCTCAGGTCATCAAAGCCAGAAAAGAGAGCGAAACTCATGCTGACTGTGACACTTTATAAACGACAGTCACACATCCTTCAAAGGGTCTGAGGTTTTCCGACAGAGGCCTGGCTGGCCATATCAGCTGTTTCTGAACAGCATGCTGCAACACAAATACTTTGTTCAACATGCTTGTGAACATGATCAAACCTCTTGTCCTCCTGTCATGTGAGACTGTTGGAAACAGGAGGGGGTCTCTCTGCACTTGCAATGTCTGAGCTTGTTTCTGCTTCGACTCGGCCTGAAGAGCAGATTAGGTTTCAGCAACATCGAGGAGGGTTTTATTGTGCTTTGCACAACAGGAATCCACTTATTGTTGAAGGCCTGGGAAAACGAGACATTGCATTTAACAAGAACGCTCCAAAACAATGTCTATGCACTTGAGAAAATGTATCTGTGCTAACAACATTGTCTTTATATAACACAGAGCCTTCAAGACGAGATGCTGCAGCCTGAAGCATGAAAACAAACACTTCCTTTTACAAATGTCGTCTTTTATCATCTAAAGCCCCGGTATTAATGACAGCTGGGCCGAGAGAGTGAAAGTTGTCTGTTACGTCAGTTAAACGTTAATGGGTTATTTTTAAAAAGGGTTTGAATGATCACCACTGTAATATGCTGAGTGGAATTTGAGAGGTAAAAATAAGTGGTATTTTAAACATCCTCTCAGTATTTTTATCTTTGAAAGTGGTATTGTGTGTGAAACTGATTTTACCCACCTTTCAAAAGCATTAAAGCAACATTACCTGCCTGGGGCCTTTTTATGCAGAGACATGCACATTACCTGGGAGGAGAGAATAGTGATGCATCAAACAGCATGCTTTAAATGAATGAAGCATCACTCATCAACCAGTTTAGTTCAGGAATATAACATATTTCTGTGTAAAACAGAAAAAAAAAAAGACTGGAGCATGCAAAGTGGTCTTCAAATCAACGTAGCTGAACGTTTTCCAATAACGGCTATTAAAAAGTATAATTTATGATGGTTTTTCATTTATTTATTTTTAATAATCTAGCAACAATACATTTCAAATATTTTTTGAGAATTTATATTTTATATTTTATATATATATATATATATATATATATATATATATATATATCCTTTTCCCACTATTGGGCAATTAGAAGCACAGCAATCCTTGTGAAAAACAAATGCACTAAATTGTATTGAATGTACACTGAATGTACACTTATAGTGTACTTAAAAATTAAATTAAATTAAATTAAATTAAATTAAATTAAATTAAATTAAATTAAATTAAATTAAATTAAATTAAAAATTGTACTTGAAAAGTCACTTAACTTACACACTTTCATGACTTCTACTTTCATGTGTTTCCTAACATTTTTAAAAAGGGCACGTTATTGTAATGGCAAATTAAAAGTTTTACTTTAACATATTAAAGCACATGTAAAGTACTTGATTATAATTTTAACTGTAGTTTCTTATTTGATTTTACATTTGATTTAACGTTTAATATTTAAATGTACTAAAGTGAAACTTCATAATTACAAATGTGTAATTACAAAACAAATTAAATGCATGAAGTGCGAGTTTGGTCACACTTTATTTTAAGGTCCAATTCTCACTATTATCAAATCAATCACTACAACTTTTGCCTCAATAAACTCCTAATTTGCTGCTCATTAATAGTTACTAAGGTAGTTGTTAAGTTTAGGTATTGGGTAGGATTAGGGATGTAGAATATGGTCATGCAGAATATGTGCTTTATAAGCACTAATAAACACCCAATATGTTAATAATAGGCATGCTAATAAGTAACCAGTTAAAAGTGAGAATTGGTCCCTATACTAAAGTGTTACCGTGAGTTTCAATAGAAATGCCTTTAAAGCATATTTTAGATTACTATGCTTGTCAGTACATTCAGCAGTAAACTTCAACCATATTTCAAAGACAATAGAAGTAATTATGAAATTATATATAGAAATCATATATATAAAGTTCTAGAAGTTGGTCAAAAAAGCACTCTAAAGTTTGACTAATTTAATTTAATATAAATTTAATCTATAATAATTTTATTTCATTGCAATTTTATTGCAATTAACATTGGCGTGTTGAAAACACTGCACTCAGTTCACACTTACATATATTCTTTTAAAGTAAATTATTTCTGTAATAAGTTCTCTTTTTAGAAATATGCTGAAGTGTACTTCTTTTTCATAAGGGATGTAATTACGTTTTAATGAAAAATTATGAAGATGGAATAACATGCACCAATGAACTGTGAATAGTAAGACCAGAAGTACATATTAAGACAATAAATAGAATAAAAATGACCTACATCTCTACCAATGTTTACTGAGAAATCACAGTTTGCCCATAATGAACGTGGCCCAATTCAGCAGCTCCCAATCAATAAAACAGATAAGTGAAGCTCATTTTCCCTATGAGGAAAATACCTCCTCCTGTGCTCACATTAACAGCCAGGCTCAGGACACGCTGGACAAACACTATATTGTTCCTTTATCTGAGGAATCTTTGGGCGGTGGCAAAAGAGTAGGTGTCTGAACAAAAAACAAAAAGAAATGCTCTGCAAATGAACATGGACATTCCAGAATGAGAGGGCAGAGAAGATAAATGAGATTAGATAGTAAACAGACAAAAAGAACAATGATGACAGTGCAAGAAATCACAGAGCAAATACAAGCAGAACAAAAATAGAGGTGTCAACAACACCTGCGTCATAATCATTAACTTCATTAACCCAGCGTTATCATTTTCACCCGCTTCAAACAAATGAAAAATCTTGTAAAAGAAACAAACCTTATGAAAAAATTACAACTGAGCACACTTTTAAAAATAAAATTATTTAAAAGAATATATTTAAGTGTGAACTGAATGTAATGGTTTCTTGACACGTTGACGTTAATTAGAATTAAATGAAAATGTATTATAATTTAAATTTATATTAAATGTAACTCAAGTGAATGGGTTCAATTTAAACCATTACTTTTTATGGTAGTTGACAGTATGATGAGCTCAACTTGTTTTACTCTTATAACATTACGTTAAGAAATGGGACCAAAATCACATAATTCCCTCACGCAAACAAGCTCAAGTCTCACATGTGTCATTACTATTTTTGCAGCATAGTCATGATAACGTATTTCGGTGTGCCCATGGGATGCTCTGGGACAAGTAAACAGGAAGATGCATCTGTTATTGGTCTTCATAGGATAATGTGATTACTGACATGGCCCTCCAGTGTTATATAACACAAACCAAAAGATATTCTGGTGAACCTGAAGTGAACTTGTCTCTATGCCGTTATTAGAATTGCTGGGCAGAGTGAAATGTTTGCAGACTGCTGTAGCTCCCTGTAAACTGTCCAGCAAATAACAACACAAAATTGAATGACATTTAAAAAACGACCAAAAATAGGCCTTGATACGCCATATTTGATTGTACAAATTTTTACAGTGAGTAACAACTTATGTGTTTCAATGGAAATATTATTAACGGAAAAAATCTGCGTAATCTGCGTTAATCTGCGTAATCTGAGTAATCAGCAGATAAAAAACACAGTACAAGTAACAGTCCTTATGCAAATGTCTTATTAATAAACTTTTTATAGTTTACTTAGCGGGATAGTTATTCCTGCAACCCTACAGAGGGTTTGGAGAATGGATAAATAGAAAAATGTAATGTTTAAAAGTTGTGATGACAAGTGATTAATTTTTATATTTTGAACCATTTAAATTAAGGTAATTTTGAAATGCCGTGAACACACCTGACTTCAGGTGACTTGAAATATAGCTGGTAGTTACATGATTTTTACCACTTATTTTTATTTTTTGCCATTTACTTTCATTGTATGCACAAGAGCAGAGAGAACATTCTGCAAACTATCTTCTTTTCTGTTCCTTTTTTTTGGACCTTTGTATTTTTAACACCCTGCGTATGGCCATGAGTACAGTATGTCAACAGAATGATAACAGAATTTTCATTTTTATGTAAACTATCCCTTTAAATTTTAAAAACAGGTCAGCTATGGACATATCAGTATACAAAGGTTGCAGATAAGTACAAAGTTCTGTCATGAAACTCTAGATGGCGCAATCTCAAACTCAATCTGACATCATTACATCATCACATGGCGCAGCTGTTTGGTTCTTTTTGTATCAGTAGCCAATGAGCTTGCTGCTCAACATTCAAATACTTCATTCAAATGCTAGTGCTTGCTGTAGCAGTTGCAGCGCTTCAGAAACCCTCGACCTCCCCCAGCTCCACCTGAATAAATCTGATACGGGGTGATTCATGTATGCTATATGGGAGTTATTTCATATATGTTATATGTGCACTAGCAGTATTTCTTACATGCTCACAGCAGCATGTTGTGGATGTATTGGCAGTTGCAAGTCTTGGCACTTACTCTGCAGCAGAGTAGCAGATCTATTCCGCCAAGACCAAACACATTAACATTGTCACGTACGTTACCAATCCAATCCCTCCAAGAGTTTTCATGATAGAGATGCTTTTATTGTCAAAAAGAGACAATTCAAAGAAATAAAGAAGAAGACAAATAAAGAAAAAGAGTTTAAGAACTAGAATTTATTGTTAAGTAATGCATTTGATCTATTTGCAAATATTTTAATTTTAATAGACTAATTCACTGTCCTCACCAATACCACATGTTTTACCATGTTCTTGTGTAGGTCTGATAATGATAAGTGAATTTACTGAAAGTCTATCAGGCAAGCGTAGTTTATAAAATTCATTCAGAATATGCACACATTCATTCTTAATTTTATGCCAAATATGCTGAAAATGGCTCCAGTTGAGTTATTTACATCCCTGGATATTACTTTCAGTTGTTTAACATCTGTATCGTAACACAATTGTCAGATATTAAATGTTCAGCTACTTACATCTTATATCTCTCATTTTGACTGTTAAACTTGAAGTTCTGGAATTTCTTGGGTACCTCAATTGTAGATATGACAATGACTGCACTTTAAAGGAATAGTTCAGCCAAAAAAGAAAATTCTGTCACTGATTACCCACCCTCGTATCATGTTGAAGACAGAATAGAAGAAATTGTTGAATAAAGTCGTTATTTTTGTTTTCTTTGTGCACAAAAAGTATTCTCGTAGCTTCTTAACATTAAGGTTGAACCACTGATGTCACATGGACTATTTTAACGATGTCCTTACTACCTTTCTGGGCCTTGAACTTGTCAGTTGCATTGCTGTCTATGCAGAGTCAGAAAGCTCTCGCCTTTCATCAAAAATATCTTAATTTGTGTTCCGAAGATGAACAAAGGTCTTACGGGTTTGGAACAAGGTGAGGGTGAGTAATTAATGACAGAATTTTCATTTTTGGGTGAATTCTTTTAAGTGTAAATAAAAGGCTTTATGTTTTGGGTGATTTATCCCTTTAAGAAGATATTCTAGCTATTTTGACGTAAAAGTTTTGTTAGTGTAACCTGATGTAATCGAGATGATTCAGTCATTTTAAATAATGTTTCTGACCTGAAAAAAAAAAAAAAAAAAAAAATCTTTAGATTTTTTGAAGTTCCCTGACAAAAATTTTGCAGATCAGTGTTAAAGAGATAAGGACAGTTCTTCACACAGCAGTGAATGTTCTAGCAGCTCTGAGAGAGCATCCAGGCCATAGGGTGTGGAGGAGTGATGTGACAGATGATTCAGGGAGAGGTGTGATGAACAGATGAGGTGGATGAGTGGAGGAGGAGATGGAGAGGAGGACGGGGTCTGTGTTGTGGAGGTGGAACAGTTGTCTTTAATGTTGGCCTCTTCAGAACATCACCAGCAGCCTACACTGAGTCTGAGCCACAGCATTCATTCCCCTGCCTCCTGTCTAGTGCTCTCTCTGTCTCATCTTCTAAACTTCAAAACCAACTCTATTTTTTATGTCATTTTTATTATTGATGACATTTTAAAATTGTGATTGATGAAAATTGGTGAAGATTCATGCAGTGGATTTATGAGTGCTCGCACTAATTTACAAACTTTTTAAACATACAGTGGAGATTAAATACAATTTACATGTTACTAACATTCTGTATAGTGCTTTGGGTAACTTAGTCAGAGATAGAAAAGAGAAGATAGTAAATATACTCTTGTGGAAAATGAAGTATACTTTAGCATACTTTTAAAAAGAGTACTTGTTACAGAAAAAAAGTACTGTAAAAGAATGCACTTCAGGGTGAACTGAATGCAATGGTTTCAACACTTGTATGTTGGATGTGAGACACTACAGGCAAAAACGCTGTTTTTTCATGCACTTGTCAGTTTTGAGATTTTGGGCTTTTTGGTTTTTCATAAAGTATTTTTTCAGACTAGTGGAAAGAAAACATTCAAAATACAGTTTTAAGTGTTTCTTTTATTAAATTCTGTAGATTTCAATTACAATACATTCTCAAAATATGGGATTTTTCATCATGCACTGAGCCAAAAATCTCCACTTTTTTTACAGATGTTTGTTCATATGTTATTTGCTTGGTTTCATACAGCATTTTATTCCTAAAACAACCTAAGAACCTGGCTTCATCCAATGTTAAGATTTTTGTTCTACAAATTTATGCAAATTAGTGCATATTTAATTAGATAACACTTCATTTGCATATTTAAACATTTCAGAAAACATGTAATACACAAAAATGTTTGTAATTCTTAAATGTAATTAGTTGAATTTAAGAGTGTTTTCTGACTCACCGAAGTAGAACTTAAAGGGATAGTTAACCCAAAAATGAAAATTCTGTCATTAATTACTCACCCTCATGTCGTTCCAAACCCGTAAGACCTACTTTCATCTTCGGAACACAAATTAAGATATTTTTGATGAAATCTGAGAGCTTTCTGAACCACAACGCAACTGACATGTTCAGTGCTCAGAAAGGTAGTAAGGGCATCGTTAAAATCGTACATGTGACATCAGTGGTTCAACCGTAATTTTATGAAGCTACGAGAATACTGTTTGTGTGCAAAAAACAAACAAACAAAAATAATGACTTTATTCAACAATTCGTAATAATTAATAATATTACTTTTGAAAGGAGTAACTAGTAATGAGTAATAAATTACATTTTTTGAGTAACGAGCCCAACACTGCCTGTAAGCCACAGTTCAATTTACTTTAAAACATTTTGGTAGATGTAGTCAATTTGAATAGTCAATTTGTTCACAAAAATGAAATATGGCCTTACTTTGAAATATGGCCATGCTTTACCAGTTGAGCTACAGGAATCCTGAACTGTTTCTGTAACCTGTAACTTCTATCACTGGGTTTCTATTCATTCATTCATTCATTCATTCATTCACCAACTAACATTTTGTATGAACATTTAAATCTTTTGATCCAGTAATCGTTCAGGACAGAGTTTTAACAGATACTCCTGAAGCTGAGGGTGATGTAATGTTCAGCAATCATAGAGCATTTAGAACAGCAACAACACATAGAACATAATGCCAGCATCTCTCTGGCACAACACATTAATCTCACAGTCTCGTGGGGAGTTTAAACACCTGCACATGCTGGCCGAGCCTGATGGGAAAAAGATCATGTCCAAGCGAAGGGGTCAAAACCTCAGAGTCTGCCAATCCTGCACCCTGCTTGCTTACACAGAGGAGACATTTCACACATGCCTGAAATGTTCCCAATGGCTGGAGGCAGAGTTCACCGCTCGTCTGAAAACTTGTTTGTGCTTCTAAAAACAGAGGTATGTGGGGGAGGGGGCTTATAATGCCGCTCTTTCTGTAGTTACTGTAGGGATTGCGCAAACTTTAATTCCCCCTCATTCCGGTCTTGACTCGGCATCTGACACACAAACACATGGCTTAATTGCAGGTTTAGTCTCAAGTAGAACTCACCCAGGAACTGAGTTTCCCTGATCATATTTTGTCTATGGCACAGAAAGGAATAGTTCACTCAATATAGTGTATATATATATATATTAAATTTATACTTCAAAAATATATTCTGGGGAACACACACAAAAAAAATATAGCAGAATGTTTATGCTGCTCTTTTCTATACAATGATATTTGTAATGACACATTTTTTTTAATGAGGAAATTGCAATTTAGTACATTTAAAATAAAAATAAAAACTTTAAATGTAAAAAAAATAAATAAATAAATTATAATCTAGTTTACTACTAGCAGTACATTAAACTAAATGTACTGCTTAAAAGCATGACATTAAACATAATTATTTAAAACTTACTTTAAAGTAAAATTTTTATTTTGACAAGAGTGAACTCTCCTTAAGTGTCATTTCATTTCGTTAATGCTATGAAATAAAAATATCTACAAGTAGTTTTTTTTTCTTTTTGTAAGGATTACTTTTCTGTTAGAGTTCTGCTTTTTGTCCATTTTGGAGCATGACTTGAATATTGAGTATTATTACTTGAATATTATTCAAAATGTCTCTTTTTGTGTCCCACAGAGGAAGGAAAGTTATATTGGTTGTAATGAAATGAGAGTGAGTTGTGATGAAAGATGATCTAGAATTTAAATTTTTGCAGAAACTATCCCTTAGTGTTTGTAATGAATACACTGCCCGTGGTTATAGATAAAGTGCATCTGCACTCACTTAATAACTCCTTTCATGAGAGTGATGCCAGGATACTTGACAGCGAGTGCTATAAATCTGTACATCACTGTAATATGAAACTGCATTTATGCTGATAGAGGTCTGATGGTCTGGCATGAAACCCAAATCAGCTGGACAGAGTTGGGACAAACTGTTCTAGCCGTAATGTCTGTCTCTCCACGCACAGCCAAGCTGTCATTAAGGACTTGAGTGAGTGCAGTGAGATCACCTCCGTAACAGCATGAAATTCCAATGGAAAATATATGCAAGCACATTTATGTATGTATTTCTAGATATTTATTCATTTAAGTTTGTTTGTTTGGAGTAAATGTGTTTATGATTGCATGGAAATTGTTGTCATGCATTTGCACTGATGATGAAATTAACTGAACATTCTGTCACTTTCCTTTTAAAAAATAGAAGTCAATGCATTGGCAATAAAGATTTGCTTTGTCTCCATAAAAGACTGAAGATTAAAAAAAATATTTATTTTGAATTTTTTTTTCTACCAGGACCCTGAACCACAAACAAACAATTAAATAAATAAGTAATTTAGAAATACCTAGGGTTCATTCCAAACATAATGAAAGTATTTAGTTAATATATAGTCCACAGCTGGAAGCAGCTTCTAGATGACGTCAGATGTGCGTAGGAACATTCAGGTCCAGACTGAAAACACATCTGTTTACCTGTGCATTCTCTCTCTAAAGTACAGCTGCACTTCACTGAAAACACTGCACAATTTTATTTATCCTTTTATACTTCTTTCTCTTCAGTTGTTTTAATTTTTTTTTAAGTTAAACCTTTATTTTTCCTGCTTATTTCTATGTTCTTAAATATTTTAGATTAACTTTTAAATGTTCTTTGTTCTCTTTGTTTAAAATGTAAAAATACCATTGTTTATTAAATGTACTATATAAATAAACTTGGTGTGTTCTTGTAACGAGGAGTTAGGGGCGTTAGGATCCATGTGCAGCTTTATTAAAACATAATGCAAGTCAAACAGGCAGAATTCAACCGTCCTGGGATTGAGCTTTTTGCAAGGTAACTGGAGTCTTAGATCACGGGTGGACAACCAAACCCATTGCCCCGGCTGGTAGTTGGGGTTGGCACGCCGATGACGATTGGCCTGTTCTCTGGTGCGACGAACTGCTCTTTGTAGATGGACGTGAGCGTCGTTCCATGTCTCCTCACTGCGTTGTATCCATGAGCTGACTGCAGGTAAGTCTGAGGGTTCTCCAGATCATGGAAACAATGGAGGTTGGAAGCCTATAACGCACTGGAAGGGAGTGATACCTGTAGATGGTTTGCGGAGTGAATTTTGGGCATACTCGGCCCACAGCAGATAGCGACTCCAGTCGGACTGATTCTTATGGCAGTATGAACGAAGGAAGCGGGTGAGTTCTTGGTTCAGCCGTTCCAATTGTCCGTTGGCTTGAGGATGGTACCCGGAAGTGAGGCTGACATTTATGTTTAGTTGAAGACAGAAGGCTGACCAGACACGTGAGGTGAACTGCGGACCCTGATCAGAAACTATATCCTCTGGTAGACTGTAGAACCTGAATACATAGCTGCAGAGAATTTCAGTGGTTTCTAGGGCAGTGGGAAGTGCTATCAGCCTGCAGGCCTTGGAGAAGTGATCAATTACAGTGAGGATAGTAGTGTGGCCCTGAGAGGATGGTAAGTCAGTCACAAAGTCAATGGCTATGTGTGACCATGGGCGTTGTGGGATGGGTAACAGATGAAGGAGCCCAGCAGGCAGTTGATGCGGAGACTTAGATGTATTGCAGACGGTGCAGTTCTGAATGAACGTGATGGTGTCAGTTCGTAGTGTGGACCACCAGAACTTGTTGTTGAGGTGTTGTAATGTGGCTGCAATACCCGGATGACTGGAGCTGGGATTCGAGTGGACCAGTTGCATCACTCTGTCTTAAGACCTGCGGAACATACGTGAGGTTGCGTGGAGTTTCAGCCAGTGGAGGATCAGTGACCTGAGCTTCGGTGATTTCGGTCATTATGTCCCACTGCACGGGTGTGAGAATGATGGTGGATGGAATAATGGGTTCTTGATCTGGGGATTGGGAGTCAGACTCATGGAGACGAGAGAGAGCATCAGCCTTGGTATTTTGAGAGCCGGGACGGTAAGTAATTTTGAAGTCGAATCTGGTGAAGAAGAGTGACCATCTTGCTTGTCGGTGGTTGAGTCTCTTGGCTGATTTCAGATACTCTAGTTTACGGTGGTCAATGAGAACAGTGAATGAATGTTTTGCTCCTTCCAGCCAGTGACACCACTCCTCGAATGCTGCCTTCATAGTGAGGAGTTCGCGGTTGCCAGCGTCATAATTCTGCTCTGTCGGGTTCAGTTTGCGGGAGAAGAATGCACAGGGGTATAGTTTGGGAGGATCACCCTGGCGTTGTGAGAGCACTTCTCCAATGCCTGTACTGGAAGCATCTACTTCCACAATGAATTCGAGATCTGGGTCGGGATGATGCAGAATAGGAGCGATCGTGAATCTCTCCTTCAGTGACCGGAATGCTGCCATTGCCGCCGAAGACCAGGTGAGACGTTGGGTTCCCTTTTTGATCATGGACGTCATTGGGGCAGCGATCATACTGAAATTACGGATGAACCATCGATAGAAAGGTAGCGAATCCTAAGAAGCGTTGTAGTTCTTTGAGAGTGGTAGGCTGGGGCCAGTTGACTACTGCTCGCACCTTCTGTTTGTCCATGGCGACCCCTCATGAACTGATCACATACCCGAGGAAGGAGATGGTCTCTTGATGGAATTCGCATTCCTCTGCCTTGGCGTACAGTTGGTGTTGTATGAGGCATTTCAGGACTGCTCTGACGTGTCTGACATGTTCCTCATAGGTTTCGGAGTAAATCAGGATGTCGTCGATGTAGATAATTACCCATTGGTTCAGCATGTCTCTGAAAACGTCGTTAATGAATGCCTGGAACACTGAAGGACTACTGGACAACCCGAACGGCATAGCAAGATACTCATAGTGCCCCGTAGTGGTGGAAAATGCCATTTTCCATTCGTCCCCTTCAGGAATGCGGATGAGGTTGTAGGTACAACGAAGGTCCAGTTTGGTGAAATATCTAGCTCGTCTGAGTTGTTCGAGGGCTGCGGGAACGAGTGGTAGAGGGTAACGGAACTTGCTGGTGATGTCGCTGAGAGACCGGTAGTCAATACAGGGATGAAGACCTCCATCTTTCTTCTTGACAAAGAAGAACCCTGCCGATGTGGGTGACGTGGAGGGACGGATGAAACCCTTGGCGAGCTCCTCCTCAATGTATGATTTCATAGCCTCTGCCTCGGGTTGTGACAGCGGAAAGACTCTGCCCTTGGGAGGTTGTGATCCTGGGAGGAGATCTATGGCACAGTCGCTGGCTCGGTGAGGAGGTAAGTGCGATGCTTTAACTTTGCTGAAGGCTTCGGCTAGATCTTGATATTCGCTGGGTAATGGGTCTTTCAAGGAAGTCTCACTCCCCCTCTTGACGGGCATGCTGCGGAGACCATTCTGAAGGCAGAAGTCTGACCATTGAATGATTTGTTTCTTAGTCCATGAGATAGAGGGGTTATGCTGCTCCAGCCATGGAAGGCCGAGGATGATGGGGTTTTGTGGAGATTGGAACACAAACAGGCGGATGGTTTCAGTGTGGAGGAATCCGGTATTAAATTGGAGATTTTCAGTGGTGAATTGAATGCAACCGGAGCCCAGGGGTCGGCCATCTAGCACTGCGACTGCCAAGTGAGAGTCACAGGGAACAAGAGGGATATTATTATTTTTAGCGAATGACGCATCAATGAAATTTCCTGCAGCACCTGAGTCGATCAATGCTACCGTCTCCATAACCCTCCCACTGATCTCCAGAGTGACTGCAATCTTTAAACTGGTAGCAGATTTAGAAATGACACTCACCGCAGCAGGGTTGCAAGATGGACGATTGGGACAGGATGCTCGTAGATGTCCAGACAATCCGCAATACAAGCATAAGCTCTGTCGAATGCGTCTCTCTCTCTCCTCCTTGATGATGCGTGTCAAGACAATTTGCATGGGTTCTACGTCTGAGTATGCTGCTGAGGGTACAACGGGGAATGCAGGCAGATGGTTGGTGCGATGAGAGCGGAGGAGGTTGTCGATCTTGATGGACAGCTCAATGAATTGTTCCAGTGACTTTCCCTCATCTCGACAGGCGAGTTTGGACTGTAGCTCCGTATTAAAGCTTTTACGGTAATGAAGTTTGAGGGGATCATTTGGCCACCCCGTCTGAGCTGTGAGAGTATGAAATGAGAGAGCGTAGTCAGCCGCCGAACCCCTTCCTTGATGGAGAGACAGTAGTTGCTCACCCCGCCTCCTTTCCTCCAGCGGGGTGCTCGAACACCTCCTTGAAACATTGAATAAACCCCCTGAACGAAGGGAAGGTTGGTCTATCTTCGCTCCACACCGCGGTGGCCCAATCCAGCGCTCTCCCCGAGAGAAGCGAATACACGAATGCGATGCGACTCTCCTCTGTAGGGTACAGCATGGGTTGTTGGTTTACAAACATTGAACATTGGAGTAAGAAGCCCTTACATTTGGTTGGAGATCCGTCAAACTTCTCTGTGAAGGCGAGACGAGGGCTGGCGGTGGTGGAAGTGGCGTGTGCTTGAGGTGGGCTGGGAGGTGGAGCAGAAGCGTTGGGCGCTTGGAGACGAAGCGCTCGTAAAGTCTTTACCAGTTCTTCGGCTACTGAGGTCAGCCGGTTGAGCTGTTGTTGGTGTGTGGCCAGGACCGACGCTTGGGCAGAGACCTCGGTGCTGAAGTGGTAGAATGCTGCTGGATCGAAGTCTGGTGAAGTCTTCTGTAACGAGGAGTCAGTGGCGTTAGGATCCATGTGCAGCTTTATTAAAACAGAATGCAAGTCAAACAGGCAGAATTCAATCACGAGCTTCAAACACAACGTAGACAGGACAGAATCAAAGTCAGAGTTCGGGCTGAAGATCAGGGCTGGCGGCAAACACCCAGGATAATCAAATAACAAGGCAGGTTGAATCAGAGTAGGCAGGCGGCAGAGAATCAGAGTCCAGTAAATAGTCCAAGTCATACACGGGAGAAACGCTCGGAAACGTTTGCATGGCAAGATAAGACTTCACAATGAACGTATTACGGGAATTGGAGTTTGTGACAGTTAATACTCAGGTGACGGTTCCCTCTGGTGACGATCGGAGGGAGCCAAAAAGGCTGAATTCGTGACAGTTCTGAATGGTTGAAAGGGCTATTTTTAAGTAGTGAAGAAGGTGTGCAAGGCTGATGTACAGTTGCTATGGTGTTTTGAGGGGTTTGTTTTTCAAACAGCTGATAAAAACATCACAATATTCCACAAGTAATCCACACAACTCCAGTCCATCAATTAACATATTGTGAAGTGAAAAGTTGCGTCTTTATAAGAAACAAATTCATCACTGAGGCATTTTAACTTTAAAATGTTGCTTCTGGCCAAAATACAAGTCCTTAATCCAAAATAACACTTCCTCCAGTCAAAACGTCCATCATCTGTTGTCATCTCACATCAAAATCTACCAATATATTTGGTTAGAAATGTTTTGGACTGTTTTTACTTGTACACTTTGCTTAATCTGTGTTTATTTCACTCCTGATTCAGATGAGAAGTTTTTCACTGGAGAAAGTAATAATATGGATAGATGACTCACATTTTGGGCAGAAGCTGTTTGAAGTTAAAAATGAAATGGTTTGAACTTAAAAATGTCTTAATGATAAATTTGTTTCTTACAAACACACAGCTTTTCACTCCACAAGATGTTAATTGCTGAGTGGTGTGGATTACTTGTGAATTATTGTGATGTTTTTATCAGCTGTTTGGGCTCTCATTCTGATGGCACCCATTCACTGCAGAGGATCCATTCATTGATGAGCAAGTGATGCAATGCTACATTTCTCCAAATCTGTTCTGATGAAGAAAACAACTCATCTACATCTTGGATGACCTAAGTACGGTGTACATTTTAGGACATCCTTAGACCTCAGTCACATGACGAAAAGGCATCATGCCTCAGACTAAAAGGCTTCAGCCACTGAACAAAACAGCATCACGCCTCAGACTGAAAGGCTTCAGGTCTCAGAAAAAACAACATCAGGTGTCAGGTCTTGTGCAATTAGGCATCGGGCGAAACGGCCTCAGATGAAAAGGCATCAGACAAAAAGGCATCGGGCAAAATGGACTCAAAACCCCGATAATATTCATGGCTATAATTTCTTTTTCATTCTTCACTTAGGGGTAATAAGAAGTTCGAAATACATGACCAGCACTAGTTAGAGAACATCCCAGCGCCGTCCTCGCTGCGGAGAGCGGAGTTTTATGTGCTGCGCGCTTTCCTCTCAATAACAAAATAAATGTTTGGTAATGTTTAGGCATATTTATATAACAATTTATTAAACAGAATACTTTACAGCTGCTTTACAGTATTCAACATGAAGAAACTGTGACAATATCACATTTGATTATAATTACAACTTATTTTCCATTATAAAGTACATTAAGGCTAATTAATTAATTTAAGTTTATATATATATATATATATATATATATATATATATATATATATATATATATATATATATATATATATATATGTCTGCAGAAGAACCACAACTGCCTGAATGAAAATGCAAATTCACTTTTTAACAGTAGGCACGGAACAGCAAAGCCATTTCCCCAGTAACATCTGTACACAAAGTAGTGCTGTGCTTACAATGCAGTCTAATAGCCCCAAAAAACTATTTAGCCTAACTAAACTATAGTTTGCCAACATACAAGCTATGTTCAGCAAACTTTCTTAAATGTGCAAACAAAATTCGCAAAAAGTACAAATTTACAAAATAATCACAAGCTCTACCTGTTTCAACCACTGCGTATGTCACTGAAGCAGGGAAAGTTCCACCTGAGTCCATTTTGCCCGAAGCCTTTTCGTCTGAGGTCATTTCGTCTGATGCTTAATTGTACGAGACCTGACACCTGACGTTGTTTTTCCTGAAACCTGAAGCCTTCTGAAATCTAATTCCAAACCATTTCCAAACACTCATACCACTCATACTCAATTCCAATCATACAAATTCTCTCGTGAGGACATGCTATGAGAAAATGAATTATAGGGAAAACAAATTAGTATTACACTAATCTGGATTTTTCATTTTAAAGGAACTTTTTCTAGGATAAATGGCACAGGGGGGGAAAAAAACCCTTCAATTTGCTGAATAAGAGCCTTTGGTGATATTACATATGTAAGCTCAGAGATTGAGCTCACAGGAGAAATCACTAATTTAAGCTCCTGATTGAAGAGATTTACTGTGGCCTCTTTTCGGACTTGATGGCTTTGTGGGGAGTTTGGGCACTTGAGTGAAAAATCATGAGATCTCTTTTGCGAATACAGCAAACACACAACTGCTTTGTCAAAACTGTCATAGTGCTGTGTCATATAGTCCTGTGAGGCAAAGCTGAATTTTTATCATCATTACTCCAGTCTTCAGTGTCATATGATCCTTCAGAAATCATTCTAATATGCTGATTTGTTTCTCAAGAAACAATTCTTATTATTATCAATGTTGATAACAGTTGTGATGCTTAATTTGTTTATTAGAAACCTTCATACTTTTTCAGAATTCTCTGATGAATAGAATCTTCAAAAGAACAGAAATGTTTGAAATAGAATTTTGAACGTCTTTACTGTCACTTTTTATCAAAATAGTGCTTCCTTGCTAAATTTAAGTATTAAATACTTTAAAAAAAAGTACTGACCCCAAAATTTTGAACAGAAGTGCATACAAATGGATATAATTGAAATTGTTTGCTATTTTCCAGTGTTCACACAGTGTTTGCTAGTGCTACAGGACATAGACAGAAAACATCTAATATTGTTGTTATTGTTATTGAATGATCACTTTTCACTGTAATAAAATAAAGCCGAGTGGTGCTGCAGGAACATTGTCTGCATTGGCATCATTTATAATATTCAGCCCCAGCTGAGCTCCCTCATAAACCGAGCTCTGCCTTTCAGCATTTGGGCTGTCTCTATTCCTCCGTTTAGGCCCTATCTCTCTGTTGGTCGCTCTCTCAGTGGAATTCTGGATAATTCAGCTGTGATTTTCCACGATTCAAGGTCATGTGCTTCTTTGCCATGGCAATGAGATCAGATGGTTCATATCCACATCACCACATGAGAACAGTCTCGTGTGGCAGGGCTGCTGGAGCACTGTGATGCCATCTCCACAGCCACACCACCGCCCCAATCTGGAGGCATATAAATAAAAGCTCTATTCATGCTGAATGAGTGTGTGTGTGTATGTGTGGCTGGACGGCACATTTGCACACAATTCCCCATTGATTGCTGCTGCATGTGAACATCATGTTGAGTGGGAAGCCTGACTGAGTGACTAACAGCAATCAATACGCATCTACTAATTTTCCATGATGAAAATCACCAAAAGTTCACGTCAGCAATCTTATTCATAACAGCTGAACTGTAAGTGTATCATTCCCATTAACAGTATGCCATGAGGTTAAAGTCACCCTCTGGGTGAAGAGATATTTATAACCTGGCTCATTGATATAATTAATCAGAAATCTTCCATTGCTAAAAATCAAAATGGACAGTCCCATTCGCTCTCGCTTTCTTCCTGAAGGCATATCATGCTCTATATAGTTCAAGCAGAAAATAGTGACATGTTAGTTATTAGATAACATCCACCAAGCCATGAAGTGACCTCATGAATCCTACATTAAACTTTTATGCAAAGAGTCGTCTTCACAAGCTCTTATATACTGAATTCTCAAAGTGATTCAATAAGTTAATGTAAAAAAATAGGCTGAATTCCCTTTGGAATTCCTCCTATAAAAAGAAATGCAGGACAAATTCAACTCATTTTTAAATGGAAACAAGATTTGACTAGAAAAAGCAAGTATTTGCATAGTTGCAAAACAAAAAGGTACGCACCAGTTGGTAAATATGAGTGGAAAATCAATGTGTGTCAAAGTGTGAAATTCCTCACAACTATCGACTAATCTCTAATCTAATATAACCAATTCAGATTATCACAAATAATATTACTTACAAAACCTTCTGATATCATGAAGCATCACCAGGGGTCCATTATAAATTAAGTGAAAATAAAGTTGTAAATAAAAAAAATAAAATAATAATAAAAATATATTTTTACATTTTTTACGTCGAGCTAAACTCGGTGCTACTATGGCAGTAACAAATTAATATCCTAACCATTTGTAAAATATATCTAAATGTATCTAAAATAACAACTTTTATCTAAAAGTCACATGATTTTACACAAATATTTACCATCATACAGCCAAAAAAAAAAAAAAGCTTAGGGCAAACTGACCGCAATGTCTCTCACATCCTGCTTACGCAACCACTGAGTTTAACTCTACTTAACCTGAGGCCCCAGAGTAAGAGCGGATAAAGCCAGAGACAGAAGGACATGAAGAGAGCGGGAATGAAAAATAAGACATAGAGAACAACAGCGTCACTGAACTGTGCTGCTGAGACCTCAAGGCAACATAGCTGATTCTGAAGCAAATGCACTGTAAAAAGTAGTGGTTAAAATGACTTACAATCCCAGGCCATACATTTATATGTAACAGCGAAAACTGATGTCAGTGGTATGGGAAGATAAGAAGTTTTCACAGCAAATTACAGGGTAACTGTAATCAAGAGACTTAGCTGACAAATTAAAACAGTTTTGAAACTGGATTATATAATAAACAGCCACAGAAAACTGTGTAACAATAAATGGGGACATTGAGTGTCTCTTGAGGGTCTCATAACAACCTCAGAGACCCAATTTCTGTAGCGCCAATGCCCAATAAAACTTCGCCTTGACTAGGTCACCCAAAGATATCCCATTCACATCTAACTGTCCACTGACGCCTCATAATCACAGCACTCACACCACATGAATTCATGCAGAGTGCAAAAACAGATTTTTGCTGATTGCTGAATGCTATATAGTCTCCATGGCTGTAATCCCTCACATATGATGCCATCATGCCATAACGTAATGAAATACAGTTGGGAACATGTGCTTTTCTCCCAGCTAAAGCAGCAGGCTGGACAATCTGTTCAAATTAAAACTCAGTCTCACTGGAAGGGATAATTGGGGCTAAGAATTTACATAAGCTTTCATTTAGAGCTGTGCTGCTGTCAATGAGCGAATGATATGATGGGTCCGAGTACAGTGGCCCAGTAGTGCACAACACAACAAAATCGCTACAGTACAACGCATAGGACTAATTTTGTTGTGTTGCAGTTTGTTTCCGTTGTGTTGTGCTAATTTCGTTGTGTTGCGGCTTGTTTCCATTGTGTTGTGCTAATTTTGTTGTGTTGCGGCTTGTTTCTGTTGTGTTGTGCTAATTTTGTTGTGTTGCGGCTTGTTTCCATTGTGTTGTGCTAATTTTGTTGTGTTGCGGCTTGTTTCTGTTGTGTTGTGCTAATTTTGTTGTGTTTCGGCTTGTTTCTATTGTTTTGTGGCTTGTGTCTGTTGTGTTGTGGCTTGTTTTCGTTGTGTTGTGCTAATTATGTTGTGTTTTGGCTTGATTACATTGTGTTGTGGCTTGTTTCTGTTGTGTTGTGGCTTGTTTCCGTTGTGTTGTGCTAATTTTGTTGTGTTTCGGCTTGTTTCTATTGTGTTGTGGCTTGTGTCTGTTGTGTTGTGGCTTGTTTTCGTTGTGTTGTGCTAATTTTGTTGTGTTTTGGCTTGTTTCCATTGTGTTGTGGCTTGTGTCTGTTGTGTTGTGGCTTGTTTTCGTTGTGTTGTGCTAATTTTGTTGTGTTTCGGCTTGTTTCTATTGTGTTGTGGCTTGTGTCTGTTGTGTTGTGGCTTGTTTCCGTTGTGTTGTGCTAATTTTGTTGTGTTTTGGCTTGTTTCCATTGTGTTGTGGCTTGTGTCTGTTGTGTTGTGGCTTGTTTTCGTTGTGTTGTGCTAATTTTGTTGTGTTTTGGCTTGTTTCCATTGTGTTGTGGCTTGTGTCTGTTGTGTTGTGGCTTGTTTTCGTTGTGTTGTGCTAATTTTGTTGTGTTTTGGCTTGTTTCCATTGTGTTGTGGCTTGTTTCTGTTGTGTTGTGGCTTGTTTCCGTTGTGTTGTGCTAATTTTGTTGTGTTTCGGCTTGTTTCTATTGTGTTGTGGCTTGTGTCTGTTGTGTTGTGGCTTGTTTTCGTTGTGTTGTGCTAATTTTGTTGTGTTTTGGCTTGTTTCCATTGTGTTGTGGCTTGTGTCTGTTGTGTTGTGGCTTGTTTTCGTTGTGTTGTGCTAATTTTGTTGTGTTTCGGCTTGTTTCTATTGTGTTGTGGCTTGTGTCTGTTGTGTTGTGGCTTGTTTCCGTTGTGTTGTGCTAATTTTGTTGTGTTTTGGCTTGTTTCCATTGTGTTGTGGCTTGTGTCTGTTGTGTTGTGGCTTGTTTTCGTTGTGTTGTGCTAATTTTGTTGTGTTTTGGCTTGTTTCCATTGTGTTGTGGCTTGTGTCTGTTGTGTTGTGGCTTGTTTTCGTTGTGTTGTGCTAATTTTGTTGTGTTTCGGCTTGTTTCTATTGTGTTGTGGCTTGTGTCTGTTGTGTTGTGGCTTGTTTCCGTTGTGTTGTGGTAATTTTGTTGTGTTTTGGCTTGTTTCCATTGTGTTGTGGCTTGTTTCTGTTGTGTTGTGGCTTGTTTCCATTGTGTTGTGCTAATTTTGGTGTGTTTCGGCTTGTTTCCATTGTGTTGTGCTAATTTCATTGTGTTTCGGCTTGTTTTCATTGTGTTGTGCTAATTTCGTTGTGTTCCGGCTTGTTTCCATTGTGTTGTGGCTTGGTTCTGTTCTGTTGTGGCTTGTTTCCATTGTGTTGTGTTAATTCCGTTGTGTGGCAGCTTGTTTCCATTGTGTTGTGCTAATTTCTTTGTGTTCTGGCTTGTATCCATTGTGTTGTGCTAATTTCTTTGTGTTCCGGCTTGTATCCATTGTGTTGTGCTAATTCCGTTGTGTGGCAGCTTGTTTCCATTGTGTTGTGCTAATTTCATTGTGTTGTGGCTTGTTTCTGTTGTGTTGTGCTAATTCCGTTGTGTGGCAGCTTGTTTCCATTGTGTTGTGCTAATTTCTTTGTGTTCCGGCTTGTTTCCATTGTGTTCTGCTAATTTCATTGTGTTGTGGCTTGTTTCTGTTGTGTTGTGCTAATTTCATTGTGTTGTGGTATGTTTCTGTTGCGTTGTGGCTTGTTTCCGTTGTGTTGTGCTAATTCCATTGTGTGGCAGCTTGTTTCCATTGTGTTGTGCTAATTTCTTTGTGTTTCGGCTTGTTTCCATTGTGTTGTGCTAATTTTGTTGTGTGGCAGCTTGTTTCCATTGTGTTGTGCTAATTTCGTTGTGCTATTAATGCTATTAATGGAATTACTCATACTTTAGCAACCACATAGCAACACCCTAGCAACTGTCTAGCAACCATATGTGAATATAATAGCAAAGAGCTCTGATGTTTTAGTGGCGAGATTCACACAGGCAAACATCTCTTATATTGTCTGCAGAAAATCCAGCTGGTGTGTTGAATATTTCAGAGAACAGACATAAAACAGTGTTACGTCACAGAGCAGATTTTCTAGCTCTTTGTTCCTGCAACACTGCAGCATGATTTCTTAGCATGCTGGGTCTCAGGTCTTCATACTCATCACACTATTCAATAACATTGTTATCATATTTTGTGCCAGCCAAGATTGTGAGGAGGAGTGAAGAATGTGACTAATGCTTTGCCAGGCCTGCAGGCTTCTCTATTAAAATTGGCTGTTTTGATGCTCTGCATTACGGATTTAAAATATTGATTATAATCATATGCTGGTGTTCTTACGACCATACTGTAAAGTATCAGGAGTGGGGACTAAATACTGGAGTGAATCCCCTAGATTACAGTTTCATGTGTGTACAGAACAGAACTCACTCTCAAAACTGTGATGATTGACACCCTGGTAACCATAGCAACATTTTTGCCATTTGGCATCCAGTGTTTTTGACCAAAGCAATGCTTCAGCGACCAAAGACTTGTTAAGTTTGGTGATTTTAACTAAACCAACATCGACAGAGCCATTGTGTTTTGTTTATGTTCGGAAGGCTACTTAGCAGCAATCTTGAAGGGTCGCCATGTCCACTTTTTATAAGTGACATTTATTAAGTGTCTTTAAGTGTTTCTTGTTTGGGCTCAGTTCATAAAACGATCCAGTTTATGGAGATAATAATGTAGGAGGTATATGTTGCTTATTTCCAAGATAACTGTATTTGAACTTTTTATTTCTTTATTTTTTTAGTAAGATCTGGCAACAGAACAGGATTAACTTCTAAAAGGTGAATTGATAACCAAATTTAGCTGCAGCATGTACGTAGCCATAGAATGTTGTATAAGTCTGATTGTCACTTCACCTTTCTTAAAGCTTAATCCTGTTCTATAAACACACAGTTCAGTAATTTACAGAAGTGTCAGCAGCATTCTACAACCGAATTGACCCTTCGCAGGAAGTTTAATTGACAGGCGGTCTGACCAATCATAAAGCAGGATCTGCCATTTTTGTCCGACAAACAAATCAGACAGGAGAGTAGATTAACCTCGGTGGATTTAAACTTGAAAAATGGTGTGTATTGATGTCTTTCTGTGGTTGAAATAAAATACCTTCTGATGCTCATTCATATTTATTTCGTGCTCTAAGTAAATATGAAAAGACGATCCGTTCATGTGCCGCTTGAACTGAGGTGCTACAGCGTTCTGTCACAACACATTAAAGAGCCATAAAACTGTATTTATTTTTGAATTTCTTAAAAAAAAATTATACAATTTGAAAGCTGAGACCTTGTTTCATATCAGAAGTAACCTGCTCTGTCTTGTCGGCACGTTGTCGGTTTCCTCTTTGCTCCGCGATGTATTTTACTGTGTGAGAACATGATGTGTGACATGAGAGCGCCATGGCTTGTCGGACGTAGCAACAATAACTAAGGGGTGTGGGTCTTTGCAAAGGGTCAATTAACTCCCGAAAAATTCTGGTTGTGATAACCACATTTACAGAAATTGTACGCAGAGTGTACAGAACTCAACAACTAGTTATTAATGACATATTTAAAGAGGTATCAGAGTTGTGTCTCTTGTTTGTGCAGTGCAAGTAATCACAGGGCACATTTTGACTCATTCGTGTTGCCAGATCTTGGTAGGAAAAAAAAAAAAAAAAGTCTATAAGAAACTCAAATCCAAATGCATTATCTTGGAAATAATCCACATGCCAAAATATAGTGACCTGCACCTGCCTACTTTATTAACTCCATAAATTGGATCACTTTATTAAAGACACTTAATAAGTGGACATAATAAATGGACATGGCAACGTTTAAGAACGCTCTGTGAAGAGGCTTTCCAAATATAAACAAAACACAACTGCTCTGTTGATGCTGGTTTAGTTAAAGTAACTGAACATAACAAGTCTTTGCGCACTAAAATATAACTTTGGTTAACAATAGCGGATACCAAACGCGTCAGGCGCCAGAACATTGTTACGGTTACCAGGATGTAAATAATGCAGTTTTGAGAGTGAATTATCTTCCATACACACATAAAACTGTAATTTAAGAGATTCATTACCGCATTTAAATGCAGTTGTGACTCTTGAAACTTTAGAGTGTGTACATGACCTTTGAGTACCTGAATATTCCTGTATAGAACATTATGCTTTATTTATTTATATATTTATTTATTTATTTAGTAAGTAAATTTCTATCACATAATATGCACTATGCAAAACTTTGGACAGGATCTCAATGTAAGTGTAGAAACAAGTCTCTTAAAGTCCTGAATGTCCCAGAGGGCGTCTTTCCATTCATTGACCTCTCCATTTAGTATTCAGACAGAACATCATAACAAGAAACTTTAAGCACATGAGAGTTAAAAACCACTGTGTGATGACACGTATCCATACTGTTTGGCTCGGCTAACTCATCCACATCACCTCAAGCACTGTGACATCAAGTTCTGGCGTTTAAATGAAAGATGTTTTCATGAACGCATGAAAGGCCCATTTCAGATGGTGTGCATGTGACGACCCGTCTGTACATTTGTGTTTACTTTCAAACCCCCAGGGTTGCCGCCACGTGATGTTTATATGTGTGTGTATGTGACGTCAGTTTGTGACGTGTACATTCTTCCTCCGCTGGGACACTCCAACTGCATATTTCACATGAACGTGAAACACGACCTCACTACAATAGCTATTATTTGTGAGAAGACAAGAGGAGGCCGAGGGAGGTACAGAAACAGTAATACCCATGGAGATATCGCTCTACCGGTTCAGGTATCCTAATGCCGTGTTCCCTTCATGAATAATGAAGAGGTGTTCTCCACTTTTCTTTGTCAGAAAGTTCCAGAACAGCCCCTCTCTTTTTGTCTCCCTTTCATTTTCTGAACAAAGTGCAGTATTTGTTTTATGTTTTATACAGGAGCATAAAACATACCATCTTCTGTGGAACTCAAAAGAAAATATTTTTTAAGACTGCTTCAACTGTTTTTGTAAATTTTGAAAATGATTACAGGTGAATTGAGTGAACTATTCCAAAAAAGAAGCAACTTTAGTATACTTTCTTAGTACATACTATGGAAATAAAATATTTCAAAGAATATACTTATGTGCAAACTGAATGTGATGTTTTCAAACACTTAACTGTATTTAAAGAAAAGTTTATTATAGTTTAAATGTATATTAATTGCTGAACTTCAGAGTGCTTTTTGACTGACTCAAGTAGAACTTAAGTACATCTTTATATGTAATTTTATTATTTCTATTGTCTTTATCTTCTATTAAAGATATTCTGAAGAATGTTGGTAATGAAACAGTTGACGGTAGCCATTGACTTCCACAGTACTGAAAAAATACTATGGAAGGTAATGGTTACTGTCAGTTGTTTGTCTCTTCCTTGTCTCTTCCTTGTCAGTCTTTGATACGTTTCACGAGAATATCACGACACATGCATGAGGTGCTGCTGACGCAGGAGCCAGAGACCTTATTTTTGTTTTCTTTGTGTACAAAAAGTATTCTCATAACTTCATTACATTACGGTCACATGGACTATTTTACCGTTGTCTTTACTACCTTTCTGGGCCTTTAACGTGATAGTTGCATTGCTGTCTATGCAGGGTCAGAAAGCTCTCGGATTTCATCAAAAATATCTTAATTTGTGTGAACGACATGAGGGTGAGTAATTAATGATAGAATTTTAATTTTTGAGTGAACTATCCCTATGAAATACATACAAGTGCACATTCAATCCTATGAAAGTGCACATTCAATCCAGTTAAGTCCACTTCTTTTTCACAAGTGGCCCATTTAAACTGAAGTTTTGCCACCAACTATGAGTCAGACTAAGAAATGAGCCTTATGTAACTCATTTTAGGTCTCATTCCTTAGTCTTACTACTAATATCATCATAGTGTTCTTATGTTCAGCCACAGTCAGGACTGTGGTAACAGCATGCTTTGTTTACACATGACTAGATCCTGTGGGTAGGAACCAGACCCCAGCCTGTCAAAACTAGATCCCCTCAACTACCGGTGAGCACACCGGATTACGTTGTTAATGTTCTCTCTCCCTCTGTCAGATTCCACATGTTCACGGTTGTTTTGAGGGGTGGAGTGTATGAAGGGTCTCCAAAATAGAGCCTTCCCTTTCCACACAGCACCGGCAGGGGTCACAACCTCTTTCTTTCTTTAGTTTATCATTGATGGGAACTTATGCAAGAGCGGAGTGTAAAGTCAAAACAGACTGAGGATGTGTGCCGTGTGTTCTCAACGTAATTCACTGACCTGCTGCTTGCCAAGTAAGAGAGATGCCTCATTTCCCCAGAGTGCATTGAGGCAGACTGTAGAGCCACAGATTGTAATTGGAATCATTAAATGTCTCCTCCCTCACTGATGCGCTTGATTTAGTAAGACCTCCTGCTTCTGCTCAGTGGAGCATTTGTGTCGCTGCCAAAGAAAGCAAGCTGCTCAAGGTGACAACAGTGTGAAAAATGGTCAACAGAAAGGCGGGTTTAATCAATATATACCACAACACATCACATCAAAATATTGCATAAAATTGCAAAACTAATCATATACGTTCTAATTTTATTTATTTAAAATAAATACATGTAATAATACCTCATGTTTCATCATTTTAGATTATTTTTAATACATTTTGGTAACACTTTAGATTAGGGAACACTATTCACTATTAACTAGTTGCTTATTAGCATGCATATTACTAGCATATTGGCTGTTTATTAGTACTTATTAATACATAACTATATTCTGGATCCCTTAACTTAACCCCATACCTAAACATAGCTACTACAACAACTATCTTACTGTCTTATCGATAAGTAGCAAATTAGGTGTTTATTGAGGGAAAACTCTTGAATATGTGTTGTGTTTCCTAATTTTTCTTTAATATTTTAAAGGAGGCTTAAAAAGAGGACTTCACATACATGTAATGTTTTATGAAATATTTTGTTATTACATAAATAAAATACATATAATTTTGACAAATGAGTCTGACAAGCACTCCAAGTTGCTGAATGAATAAATGAAAATCAAACAAACACTTTTGCTGTAATATGCGTTTTTACATATTTAAAAATTTTTTATCATTGTCATTTTAACAGTTTAAATGTTTAGTCACAATACAAAATAAATTGTCGTGCATTTAATTTGACAAAATTTCATTTTGGTTTGGTTCATTTTATCCTGTACTGTCTCTCCTTCAAAAGCCATTTTGTCATCTACACACATATGACACACACACACACACACACACACACTGTTGGAATATCAAGAAAGTCTAAATGTTTAATATGTGGATATACTCACTGTGTGACTAACTCACTTCTGTCATCACTGTAACAAAAGACAGGCTGCCTTCACATTATGCAACCATTTTCCCTGGTTAGTCTTAACAAAAAAAAAAAGTAAGCAAAGAAGTAAGTAACTAAATAAATAACAGTAAGATGTGCTGACCAGTGTTGTTATTGTTAATATAAATATAAAAATTACAAATGTTTGGTTACACTTTATTTTAAGGTGTCCTTGTTACAGTGTAATTATACATTTAAGTACTGAGTAATATTAACTACATGTACTTACTATATGGGTAGGGTTAGGATTAGGGTTTTGCTTAGGGTTACTTGCATGTAATTATGCATAATTTATTGTTATTATAATAGTAATTACACGTAACCTGTGTAACAAGGACACCTTAAAATAAAGTGTTACTAAATGCTGTTTTGGCAACTAACTGAAATAAAATTATCTGAAGTTCTAAAATTAGTAGTACTGAAGTACTAAAATTACTAAAACTAAAATAAAAATTCCTTCTTTTTATTCCAACCATAAAAATAAATAAATAAATAAATAAATAAAAAAATAAAAAATAAAAAAACGACTAAGCATTGGTCCAAAAACTAAATAAAAAATGTTAAAAGTAAAAAAAAAAACAAAAAAAAACTACAATTGGTAACACTTTGTTGGTCCCCTTTAAATATATTACTAACTTTGTTTAGTAAAACAGTCATTAGGGTATTAGTAGACTGTTTGATTCATGTGTGCTAACACTTTATTTTGATGGTCACCTAACACACATTCTATTGACTATTAGGACCTTTGCAAGTGCATCAAATTATTTTACTAACCCTAACCTAACAGTTTACTCAATGTCTCTAATGAGAGTTTGTTGACATGTACAGTACAACTTTTAAAGGGGACCATCAAAATAAAGTGTAACCAAAAAAAATAAAGATGATTTAAAATATTAATGAATACTATAATACAATATAAATTTTGCTGAAAAATCTCTGGTGCCGATGAATTTGTTCTCCAAAACTGATATAGTTTAAACTCAGATGATCTAATTGCATACTGACTTTATTCCTTTACTCTGTGATATAACACCAAGTGACCTGTTTGCAATCTGACCTGTCGCCAGCACACCCGTTTCAGTGCCTGCATGCAAATATGATGAGGAGCGGCTGTGTTCTGGTGCACCACTCCACATCTGACGCTAGCATAAGTATGACACAGCTCTCTCACTCACTAACCCTCGTTAAATTCATAATCCCATTCACTGCACGAGCACATAGCTGAAGGACTGTTGTATAACCTCAAGACCATTACACTGCATAATGTTTTACATTAGACCCTCCCTACTCACCCTAGATGCTATTCAGGATGGGAAGACGGCATTTGGCAGATCATATTTAACCAGTGCCAAGATGATTACCAATACTAAGAAGATATTTGGATTTTTCATGAGGAATAAAGCAGCAGCCCCTCTACGGACCATCTGAATATCATGATGTAATGATAATGTTACGCTTTATTAATCAGGCCAGTCTGAGAATTTATTGGATTTCTGAGAACTGCTGACGCATGAGTAACATGTGGGCACGGGCTATTTCAATGTCAGGTCATCCTTTACATTGTGTACAGTGCTAAACCCAGCGCTCTTCTTCCCCACACAGTAAATTAAAGCATTAATCTGAATGGCATAGTGCTAAACTGTCATCTCTTCTCAGAGACATGCTCATGTCTAAAGGGAAGTTTCCATCATGTCAGGATCACACAGTACATCAGCAGGATTTTTAAAGGTCAAACCTTAAAAGGCACCAAGAAAATGGTCTTGCAAACTCTTTTGGCTTTTATTAATATTTTGAATTGGTTAACTGCTATATTATCAGTTTTCATTTAAATTTTAGTTAAAGTTTTAGTAATTTTGTTAAGTTTTGTCATTTTTTTAGTTTTTATGTCTGTTCTTTTTTTTTTTTTTTTGGAAAATGAGACGTTGAGAAAGCAACAATTTTTATATATACATATATATTGTTTGATTATAGTATATTTTATTCATATTGGTATGTTTATAATATTATGAATATTAATATATTTTATTTGAATTCAGTAAAACTGCTATTTCAAGTAACAAAAATGTTTTTTATGGGGTTTTTTTATGTTTTTCATGTGATGTATGAGTTTTCATGTGATGAGCATCCATGTGATGTTGCTAATAGTAGACATAAAGCATTGTGCTCACCATGAGATACATTTCTCTTATGAAACGAGATGATGCACATAACAACAATTCATGTAAAATTAGGGATAAATTTGCAACAAAATTCTGAGAGGTACTGATGGTGTATTTTCAGACAGACATTGCATAATAAAAGACAAAAAAATCCTGCAATACACAGGAATTGTGTGTGTGTGTGTGTGTACGTGTGTGTGTGTGTGTGTGTGTGTGTGTGTGTGTGTGTGTCATATGTGTGTAGATGACAAAATGGCTTTTGAAGTATATACACTATATTGCCAAAAGTATTGGGTCACCCCCTTCTAATGAACAGGTTTGACTACTTTAGTAATTTCCATGAGTACAAATCTTAATGTTTAAGCATATAATGATATTCTAGGGAATTGTGTGCTTCTAATTTTAAAGCAACAGTTTGGACAGGACTATTTAATGTATATTTATTATTTAATGTATATTTAAATTAATCTGTTATGAAACATGCTATGACAGCCAGTGTGTAATTGAACAAATAACCTAGAAATTTTATTATTTATAAGTTAATTTAAAAACTGCATTATGTACAATTTACATGTTTGCATACAAGTTTTTTTTTTTTTTTTTTTTTTTTTAAGTTGAGTGTTGATCATCTATTTAAAAATAAATAGTAATTAAATTTAAGTTTGTGTTAAGTTGTTAGGCCTGGTTGTAACCTTATAATGTAAAAGGGCTCACTATAGTTTTAAGAATAAGCTGAGGTAGATTTTTATCACTAAGAAAATGTAAACTATAACTGAATGTGTTTAAAGAAATAGCAACTTGTTCAGTAAACCACTATTTGAAAATACGTGACGTTAAAACCGTGACGTTAAAACCGAGGTGCATACCGAACCGTCATATTTGCGTACCGTTACACCCCTAATATATATATATATATATATATATATATATATATATATATATATATATATATATATGTCCAAAAATATCGGCACCCTTGCAATTTCGCTGTAAACCTCTTGATGATATTGCGCACAGTGGACACAGGAACATTAAGATCTCTGGTGATGGACTTGTAGCCTTGTCCATGTTTTACCACAATTTTTTCTCTCAAATCCACAGACAACCCTTTACACTTCTTTCTTTTCTCCATGCTCAGTGTGACACACAACACAAAGGTTGAGTCAACTTTTCTCCATTTTAACTGGTTGTAAGTGTGATTACTATATTGCCCACACCTGTTACTTGCCACAGGTGTGTCTAAATACAATTTACAGGAGCATCACGTGCTTGAAAAGCAATTATTTCTTACAATTTTGACAAGGTGCCAATAATTTTGTCCAGTCCATTTTTGAGTTCTGTGTGAAATTTTATCAAGTTTAACTTTTCGTCTCTGCTTTTCTTGTGTTGTTGCAGTGCAAACAAAAACAATAAGCATGTGAATACCAAAACATTTGCAATTGGAGCAATTTTCTGAGAGAAGTGTTGCATTTTCTGACAGAATTGCAAGGGTGCTGATATTTTTGGCCATCACTATATATATATATATATATATATATATGAGCAATATCACACGAGTAGCATTGCGATATTGCGATATCAGTATGGCTGTGATTCGGCCATAGATAATCACAGCGTGCTAATATACAGCCATATTGCACTTCTGCTCATGCAATATTGCGTTCATACAACAGTTTGATGTAAATTAAAAAAAGACAAAAATAGAGTATCTTTAAAAGCCCTCTTTTTTTGTGGAACAAATAATAGATTAATGAGACCAAAGACTGCCCATTAGATTTAACAAAAACAGATTATATCTCATGTTTAACTACTATATAGTTATATTAGACCCTCCCTACTCACCCTAGAGTGAGTATACTTTAAGGGAAGTGTATACCCTATATACATTGTATATACCATAATCATTGCAATCTTAACTCATATTGAATTGTCTCATGTCAAGTAGCCGTAGATATTTAATGAATGCAGAGCCAGTGGCAAATTCCAGAAGATCTGTCTGAGGTAAGGCTGCTCTTGGCAGGTTCATGAGCACTGAACGGCCGCTACTGCGCTGGAGCTCACATCTCCAAAAAAGTTGACTTAAAAGTTGGCAAATTTTCAAATAGACGTTTTCTTTATTATCAAACTACAAATCTGAAGTATAAACAAGTACATTCTCGCCTAAAAACTCTTAAAGCACAAAAACACAAAAACAGAATTATTTATAAAATTATAGTGGATTTGGGCGTTCACAATGACACTCGCTGTGAGAATTACCACAAGCGGAGTGATACAAACAGTGTTTCAGGTTGGAGCAGCTTGGAGTTCAGTTATCACTAGAACATCATACCACTGGAAAAGGCTCCCAGCCAATCAGATTCAAGGACTAGGAAGAACTGTTGTATATATATATATATATATATATATATATATATATATATATATGCGTGTGTGTGTGTGTGTGTATAGATATAGTCAATACATCTATCACATGGAAATCACCTAATCACCTGCACAGCGCCAATGGAGGCTGATCTATTAACCTCAGGCTACATTACTGGAACTAGATCTGCTATCTAAAGGATGTTCTTGGAGGATTTGTCACCCTTTAAATGTGATTATACTCATAAAGCACTGCTTTTTGTATCTTTTTGCATAAATAATGCATTAATGCAATAATGGACACTGTACAGTCAGTTGGTTATTAACTAAACTAACTGAAAAATTTAAAAAAAATTGTAGACATTAAAAAACTTGAAAAATGTCAAAAACACAACAAAATTACTAAAGCTTTAATAAAAATTACAATGAAAATGTAAAATATAAAAGTTCAAAATTAATTCAAATTAATTCAAAATAAAAATTTTTTGAATAAAAAGTAATTATAACAATAGTGCTGTATTTCAATGGTATTAAAATAACACTGACCTGACACTGATTTTTACTGTTTTTTAATTGTTGTTACATTTATTTACAAAATTAAATAATAGATGGATTATGAATGCTTTTATATAAATACATTATTTATATAAAATGCATCATATAAACAGGTTTTATAGAAACTGATTCCAAAACTGTAATTCTAACAAAATAGAAGTTGAACCGAGAGAGACAGAGAGTACAATAGAGAATGATATAAATGTAACCTCTCTGACGTCTAGCACATGCTTCTCACATGGATTTACAATAATCCTTCATTCCTAATCTGGAATGAATGGCGAGTCTTTCTTAGAACTCAACAATGTCCAGAGTGGAAAGATTCATAAAGCCTGAAGCACGTGCAGACAACTGTCAAATGCAAAATATAGCATATATACCAAACAACTTTTAAAAATAAAGCTTCTCAATTGGCATCTGTGGTTCCATGAAGAACCTTTAACATCCATTGAACCTTCCCATTCCACAAAAGTTTTTTTTTTTTTTTTTATAGTGAAAAAAGGTTCTTTAGAATATTAACATGTTCTTCACACTAAGAAAAAAAATAATCTTTTTAAAACTGTCCCCTGAAAGCTTCTTTGAAAATTTCAAAATGTTTCTTTATTGCATTTCTACGAAAACCCCTTTTGGGAAGCTTTATTTTTAAGAGTTAAGGGTGTGACTAAGCTGTGGCTGTTGGCCTATAAATATCCCCAAAATATTTTTTAGTGGCCCCTGCAGCATTCTGAATTGCAGTGGCAAATTATTTAATATGATAAATGCTATATTTATGCATACTGCATGGAGTATGAGCAATGCAACAGCTTTTATAATCAGACTGCTGTAATGCAGGTTCAAAACTGTCTTTCCATTATTGCTTATTTAGCATGCATATGTAGAAAAGGCATCTGGTGATTGAAATTAGTACATACAATTGGCTCATTTTTGTTTTACCCCAATATTATTTACAGTATTAAAGCAACAATTTTGGACTTTATTACTTTTAGGAAACTATTTATATATGTTGTATAATAAAACTGTAACAGGGACAAAAAATACAACCAAATATGTTTTTAAAATTAAGCTCACTTTTTTCATTGGCCATTGGCTCTTTTTGTTATTTTAGCACAATATTATTTATTATAGCAGCACAAATTTTACATTTTCCATTACTTTAAGGGAAGTGTATACCCTATATACATTGTATATACCATAATCATTGCAATCTTAGCCCATATTGAATTGTCTCATGTCAAGTAGCCGTAGATATTTAATTAACATCTTTCTTTGGCTCCGTGCCTCTAAGGGCTTCACATGGATCTCTAACTGCGTGTTAACTTAGATTATTCTCAAAGGGAACAGCTTATCTTAGTGACAGGAAAAAGTGTGAGGCTATTTCTGGCACATGACATTCATGACAGTCCTGCAGCTCTAGATCAGGTGAGATGTGGGTCAGCATGAGGTTGGGACAACTAAGAGCTGCACATGTCAATTTCAGTTTACTAACTCAGTTTCATAAAACACACTTAACTGATATGGAACTGACTAGTTAAAAGTAAATGAATTGTTGGCGTTAGCTGCTCTGTGCTGCTAAAAAGGGAGGCCTGATTCAAGTGCTCATCCATAAGTCCAATCAATCCTGTCTATAAGTCTCATCAGTATGAACTTAGAGACGGTCAAAGGCTATTTAAAGAGGGTCCTAGACAGTGTGCAGGCTCTGAATGTCATCTTTGACCCTCTGTATCTCTCTCTTCTCCTCTGCTTCCCACACTTCATCATGAATAAGCATGAGTGAGCAATCCTCAAACAGCTCCATATAGCGCTGAATGATTGGAAACTGATTGTCACACTGAATGATTAGGGGCTGTTTGCTGAAGTGCAGCACTCAGAGCGTTTACTTTTTATTCATGAGTTCACTGTTCAAGAAAGTGTTAAAAGACAACTGGATTTTCTGAGAAAAATCTGAGTGGTGCTTACCATCCACGATGCTAATCATGGCTGTGGGTGTTGTTTCTAAATATGCAGTTGCTAGGGTGTTCTGTGCGGTTGCTAGGTGGAATCTATTGTGCGATGGCTGGTTGCTAAGTAGTTACTCGGCCTATATGGCATTAAGGTCCCTAGATATTTGGGTCATTCATGCCCTTGTGAAAAAGAAGTACACTTAGCATACATTTAAAAAGAGTATTATTTTGTATATACACTTAACTGCATGTTAATTGTGATTAAATGCAATGCAATTAAAAAAAAAATGTATTATAGTTTATTTATATTACATGCAAAAAAGCTGAACATCAGAACATTTTTTAACCCATTTAAGCAGGACTAAGTACATCTTTATCTGTAATTTCATAATTACTTTTGTCTTTGAAATATAGTTAAAGTGAATGCACTGACAAGCATTTATAATAAACTAAAATATATATTTAATGTCATTTCTAATGAAACTTGTATATTGTCACTGTGCACACATGAGGGAAACGAGGGACGAGGGTAAACTCAAAATACAGTCTTTAATTAAATCCAGGACAGACAAGGCAAGACAAGGCTGGGACACACAGGAACACCGGGGAGTAACGAGTAGACCAGACGAAAATGAACAGAACAGGCAGGAACTAAATACACACGATAATTAAACAAACACACCTGAAAGAAATCATAAACTATCAAACTAGAAGGACCAAAATAGGGCATGGAGGGGGAAACACACAAGACGCGACAGACATGACGGTGACATATATAATGTATTTAAATATATTTGTAATTACACATTTGTATTGACAAAGTTGCAATTTAGTACATTTAAAATTAGTGCTGTCAAAATTAGCGTGTTAACGCAGGGGCGGAGCTAGGGTTGACCACCCAACTCACAACTGCTGCTTCTGTCTCTTTTTTCTTGACAAGAATTGCATTTATTTAGACGCAGAACGTCTTTATGAGCACATCAAACAGGAGACTTTTCTGATGTACACTCCACTTCACCTCAGCGACAGGCGCTAGTCAAACGAGCGCAGAAACAGTACAGGTGACGAGGAGCTTCAGTAGAACAACAGTGAACTGCAGTCAGATGAGATGTTGTCAGGCCATATGTCAGTAAAAACAAATTTTCTTGTCCTGTCAGCCATTATACTATGCTCGTAGCGCATGCTTTTCTGTGGCATGCACAACTATGGCAGAGTGCGCTGTAGCCTGTATCATTTCATATTAAAGAGCAAATGAAACTATGTCAGATCCGCGTCACATTCATCAGCGACAGCTCTTAAAGTAATAGCAGCCAAATAACCTAATGACCCAGCTGCTGTGATGTCTGTTAATCAAAAAACAAAAGAAAAAATTGTAAATCAATAACTTTTGTAGCGTTAAGGATTCATATTTTTAATTTAGAATTTAGTGTTTGATAGCTTTATTCAATTTTTGTATTTTTCCTACTTGCTGAAGGGCACAGGTATAACAATTATAATGGGTTTATGTGAAGATTGTTTTAAGTTCACTTAAATTAGAAGTTGTTATTTTTTAAAGTCTAATAAATGTTAAAATTGATAGCTCTTAATTATACTATAATGTTGACTGGCTATAGTCAATGGTTAAATATTAGGGGGAAAAAAAAATCAATTTCCTTGAGACAGCAGTAGTATCAGTGGTACTCGCCTTCAATCATAAAAAAGATGCCATTAAACATATATTAAAATATACTGTCTTTTGTTGTTTCTACATTAATTTGAAGATTGAATGTGAAAATTGAATATAAAAGTATATTTAAAAACTTGTTTGATTTATTAGTTTTGTTTTTGTTTTTTTTTATCGATTGACAGGACTATTTCAAATATATTAATTTTAAATGTAATTTCAAATAACACGCTACAGTTAAATATAATCAAGTACTTTATTATGTTAGTCAACACATAAAAACAAGTATACTTCATTAAAGCACAACAAAAGCTTATTAAAAATGTAATGGTTTAAAATGTACTTTAAAGTAAAACTAGTTTGACTTTATTATAAAGTGCACTTTTTTAAAGTCATGAAAGTAAAGTGAACTCTCTTTAATTCCACTTAATTGACCATTTTTCCATTATTATTATCTGCAAGTGCAATTTTTAAAAATATACTTTTAAGATTTGAAGCACACTACATGTGCACATTCAATACAATTAAGTGCACTGAAGAGTCAGTAACAAACAGTGCAAGATAAGTACTTTAAATGTGTCAAAAGGTCATTAAACAAAGTGTTTTTCATCTCTTTTGCTTCCTCTCAGTACATATTATTAGATCTCAATACAGTATCTTTCAGAAGGAAATGAAAGTAGTTGCTGTTGTTTGAACTTTGATAAACAGAAGTGACTCTCTTGGGCTTACAAAGCAACTCCAGCTGACCTGTCATCAGCCTCAGTCACGGTTTATCATGAATTTTTGTCATTCCACAGCACACAACATTCCCCTGTTCTCTTCTGCAAATAATTTCCTTCACGTGATTATGGCCCGAGTCTGAAACTCGAAATTATAATTAATTACAATAATATTGCATTTTTAATTTGCGGCCAAAAGCTTCTGTTTTGATTTATAGCTGTTTGCTCTTTGTAATAGCATGATGTAACAATATCTTCACTGTAAGTGTTTCACAATCCCAGGACATGGCTGACCTCTTTATTTTCATTATTCAGGGATTTTGAACCAACTGCTACCTCAGTATTAAACTTGGTTGTGTAACATATCCTGTATCTGTGCTCCAGACATCTCAGTGACGGTGTGTCTTAATAAAGAGGTGTGCTGTTATCTAAGACTTATCTAAGACTTATCTGGATGAGAATATCATAGAGACTTGGGAGTGGACTTGTTTGATTTAGGCCCGTAATCAACAGCACAGCAAGCCCCTCAAAACCCCCTAACAATGCTGTGGAATTACCCAAAAAACCCTATCTTTGTGGTGGTGAGTTTTGAGGAAATCACCTTTCACATTGTCTTGTTAATCTTAAAAATTTCCATAGTATGAATATCATATACTGCAAAGAGGGGTAACTTGTGATTTTGAGCTTAGGGAGCTATTTCTACCTGACCTAACCTGATCTCACAATGAAAACGTTCCTTGTGTGAACTTCAGTTATGATTACGGCTCTATATGTTTCATTTTCCGGAAGTAACAAGCTTGCTCAGTAGCTCAGCCGGCACGAAAGTGGACTTATGACGTGGAATACTTGGGTATGAATCCCGTCAAAAACACGACTCACAATGAAAGAGCTGAAAAATGAGAGATTGAAAAACAAACTAAAACAGCATGCTTGCAATTGCATTTTTATGTCACATTCGCTTTTGTTCATATTTTGTTCATCGGGTAGGTTTAGGTGTAGTGCAGATGGTACGTTATTTTAAAATGTCACAGAGCATTAGACTTATAGCGCCACTCAATGGACATTTCAAGTCAGAACTGCAGCGACACTTACAAAACCAACGTCACATAAAACGTAGCATATGTGCATTCATCTGTTCTGGGGAAAAAAGAGAAAAATACTCTTTTAGCACCACTCAGTGGACATTTCACATCGAATATGTCATGAAACATACATGGCGGTACGTATTTCGCATCTTGCGAAAAAGTTCCCACAGGTATGTTTTCGTCATGAGACCAGGTTGGATCTAACTCATAAATTTAGCTTGTTTATGTGTGTAACCTAATGATTCAGTAATACAGAATATTATAAAATGGCTAACATTACAGTAAGGTCTTGTTTGTTAACAGTGTTAATGCATTAGTTAACAAATGCATTAGTTAACAAACTAACTATAAGAAATATATTTTAAATAATTTATTAATCTTTGTTAATGGTAGTAAAATATAAAATTGTTTATTGTTTGTTCAAGTTAGTTCATTGACTTAAATTAACAAATACCACAAAATGTATTAATGAATATATTATGTGACAAATGATAATGACACTAGTATTTTTAGAGTTGCTTTACGGCAGAATTTGAATTTGTCTCATTATTGATGTTTAAAACATGATGCTGCTTTGAAACAGTCTGTAGCGCATATAAATAAAGATGACTTGACTTCGCTAAAATGTTAAAGTTAACACTGACTAAGATTAATAAATGCTGTAAAAGTGTCATTTATTATTAGTTTGTGTTAAATAATGTAGTTAACAAATGTTAACAAATGAAACCAATTTGTAAAGTGTTAAATTTTTTGGTTAACATTTTTAGTGTAGCTCAATATAATAATAATAATAATAATATTAATAATAATAATAATAATTATTATTATTATTATTATTATTATTATTATTATTATTATTATTATTATTATTATGTATTTTTTTATTTACTTACCTATCTTTAGAAAGAGACCTTGGAAAGTTACCCCAAAAACAAATTTCATGCACTGAATTGTCACATAGAGCTAAATTTAGTTAAACAGGAAGTTCTAAGTAATGTAGTAAATGACTGCCATTGCTTGATAAAAAGTACCAAGACTTTCAGTTCCCCTTCTAAAAGCATCATGGGACAATGTGCTAATTATGTACAATGTGGCTGAAAAACACACCGTGACCTTAAGATGTGAAAATATGAACAAAATGTGGAAAATCCACTCGGTTTGACAACCAGATCATATTAGTTCTGCACATCTGTCCTCAGTTTAAAATTGAGAATATAAAAAGTAACAGCATTTTTAAAATAGATACAGTGATCATGAGGAAGTCAATAGATACAGTGCACTCTGAGGAACTGTATGCCCCTGTTGCTCACAATCTCTCTCTCTATAAAAACTGAATTAGAACATTATGAACATTGAACAAAATCCTGATTTATAGTTGCGTGTGGAGACACTTGCAGCCGTTGATAAGAAAGCTCTGCAGTGCTATTGCCGAAATTGCCTTGGCGTCCTTTCTTTGATTCCAGGCTAACTGAATTGGTCTGTAGAACATAGGAAGCCATAAATATTGAGGTGTCCTATGGAAAGGGGTAGGCAATATTAAGGATATAATGGTTTCATTAAACTTCCTGTGTGTCATTAAGCCAGCCGTTTCAAAAGCACAGCCTAGCAGATGCCATTTATGGACTCTCTGTGGAGCTTCATAGAGTTGATCTCTATTACCCAAAAGGCCATTAACAGAAAACTGCTCTACAGAGTGGATGAATGTGCACTGGGCAGGAAATAAGTAATAAATATTTTGATTGTCTCTTTAAAAATGATTGTTATCTGTGAATGGTCTTCGTGATTTAATGAGGAAACCTTTAGTGCAAAAGAAAATGTGCTTCTTTTCATTGAAGCACCTCAGCATTTAGCTTTCTTGAATTTGCATGTGTTGATTTGTTAATTTTATGTGCTCAGTAAAATTGTAACCATTTGTGGTCATTAGGACATTTGAGGTCTTTGGATATGCATTTAATACATGCAAGTAGATTTTTAACCATTTTCTGTGCTTCTTAAATAAATCACATCAGCAATTCCATTACATTCCCATGGCAAATCGTAACTATTTTGGGGGTTTTCACGAATTCACAACTAAAAAGATGTGCTCTAAGAATGTGTTGCTAATGTTCCAATGGTAACACTTTAGATTAGGGAACACATATTCACTATTTTCCCTCAATAAACGCCTGATTTGCTGCTTATTGATAGTAAGTAAGGTAGTTGTTGTAGTTGTTAAGTTTCAGTATGGGGTGGGGTTAAGGGATCTGGAATATGTTCATGCTGAATAAGGCATTAATGCTTGCTTTATATGTACTAATAAACAGCCAATATGCCAGTAACATGTATGCTAATAAGCAACTTGTTAATAATGAATAGTGTTACCTAATCTAAAGTGTTACCATTCTAATTTGGCTATAAAAATGTCACTGAATATTCAAAACATACAGTTTTTTAAAGGTTTTTAAACTTTATTTTTAAACTATATTTATTTATTTATTGTTTGTTTGTTTGTTTGTTTGCTATGTGACTGTTAAGGGAACATTCCATTTCATAATTTTGCGAAATGTTACTTTTGAACATTCTGAAACAAGTTGTAACATTTATAAAATGTTAAATGAATTTAAATGAAAATTTAAAAAAATAAAATGTTTCATGAACAAAGTATTATAATATTTTTGTGCTAAAGTTTTAAGAACATTAATAAAGACCTGATAACTCCCCAGCTTATAAAATGTTCTACAAATGTTTTGCTAACATTTCATTAAGTTATGAAAACTTTATTTCTGATTGTTCTCTGAATACTCAAAATGTCTAGTTGTTTAAATGGTTTAAAAATATTTTAGGGGAACAGGCAAACATAATGGGAATGTTATTCTTGAATGTTCTCTGGATGTTTTAAAAGTAACAATTCAGAAATAAAAATTCCATGAATGATGTATAATTGTTTTGTGATGTATTAACGTTTTGAGAATGTTATCAAAGACCAGATATCAATATGTTCTATTACCATCACTGGAAGAACGTTTGTTCATAATTTGGAAGAACGTTTGTTCATAATTTTGAGAGAACCTTGCCAGAACATTCTGAAAATGTTCCTTGTTAGCTGGGCTGGTGGTGCATTCATATGTTTTCGTATAATCTATGCTCCAGTGACGTTTATGTTTCCATATGATTCACACTGAATTCATACAAAACCGCTTCCTCATTTTCTGATAATTCAGGTTGGTAATTTTGTAGCTTCTCTTGTGGCCCATTTGCACACATCATGCTGGCCAGGTGTAGCTGCACATTTGCCTGAATACGCAATTCCTGACAGCAGGAATCTAGAAAAACTTGCCAAGTCGTTTTTTTATTAGTTTTATTTATGTAAGATGTTCCCAGGGCATAGCTAGGAAACAGGGAAGTCATTAGAAGCTTATGGCACAATTAAACAAGCGTAAAAGTCAGTGCAGGTATTGCCCTAGCGACTGCTGTAACCTGGAAACTGGTTTTCCTAGGGCAGGACCAGGAGGCTCGTGAGACGAGCTGCCATCCGACACCTGTCGCTTTGTTTTCTTTGCGAGACTCGGGAACAAGGGAGCTGGGAGGGCAAGTAGATGCGTCACTAGTCTTCGGTTTCAGCTATCATTGAACTATAAGAAAGACAAGGAAAGAGCAAAAAGAGAGGCAAGGAATACAGAGCGAAGAGTGATGATCTGATCTTTGAAACTGAGGCGACGAGACTACCTCAAATAATACTGCAGCAGGACAGAGATAGGCTCATTTAGACACACACACCTACACACTCCCACACACATACATGTTCACTCGCAACATGATGCAAAATGATGAACTGCTGAGGATACAGTGCTAAAATCAGCTTTTAAAAATTAGCTTTCTGTCATAGCACAATTGAGAAGAAGGATCCACTCTGGACTGTGAGATACGTTGCAAATGAACATGAAGACTGGGAAGAAATCATTCATAGGTAGGAACTTTTTTTTTACTAAAAACTAACCTGTATCATCCTAGATGTAACAAAGTTTGTCAATTTTACTAGTAACACTTTACCATAAGGCTCCATTTGTAAACAGTAGGTGAGTTAATACAAACTAACCATGAAAAATACTTATTAAGCATGTATTAGTCTTAGTTCATGATAATCTCAACATTTATTAACACATTATTAAAATCTGTAGGATATCTGTTAATAATATTATTTAATGGACCTGAGCTTGCATTAACGAACAATGAACAGTTGTATTTTAATAACTAACATTAACAAATATACAAAGATTACAGAAATACTGCAACAAATGTTTTGCTCATTGTTAGTTAATACATTAATGGTAACTAATGAGGCCTTATTGTAAAGTGTTACCATTTACCTTCGTGTGTACAGAGTACTGTTCTGTTCTGTTTAACTCTGTTTAACTGCGTGAAATATAACTCTTAAATTTTCCATTTTGTGAGATTCATCAAGGTTTGTTCTTTAATTAATAGAGTTTCACATACTCTAAAGATATTAAGTAAATTTCAGAGCTGAAAACTTCCATTTTTGTTAAGAAAAATGACTCATTGAAACCGCAGAAACGTTTTATTCTAAACTGCATCTTTGTGACGTCAAACATATGGATACTTCAACACATCATCAACCTGTTTTAGTAAATGGACCATTTATTTACAAGGGTCAGAAAAAAGTGGGTAATGGTCATAAAAATGAAAAGAAATCTATTTGCTGTAGCAAATGAATGATTTTGAAGATTTGCAACCCTGTTATCAGAATGTGAGACGTCTAAATAAAGTTTAAAGCTTTGATTTTTGTGATTCTTATAATCATGAAACAACCATCAATATTGCATTAATGTAATTTATAATGCTAAAATAAATAAATATATAAATAAATACTATATGAGTAACAGGGTGACAGTAACAGGGTTGTACAAGTGGCCTAAATTAAGTTGTCAGTCTGTAGTTGTTTTAGGACCAAACCTTTGTTTATATTTATTTAAAAATATATATTAGTCATTAATGTAAAAACAATATTTATAATCACTTGTGTAACAGGGTTGAATATGTTGACAAATTCAGCAAACACCTCAATATTTAAAAGAAAAGAGATCATTTACTTCTATTCATGTTGTAGAAAAGGTATAAAAAATGTTAGTTCTTATATTTTAAAGTTACTGTTTGAGTGAAAATGAAAGAAAACCATGTGGAATAAGGCAAATGTATGACACAATATTGTGGTTTTGGTCATTAAAATTAGATAATAATCAGCAGATTATGCATTATGATGCTGCTTGATTTTAATTTTTGCATCCAAGTGAAAAGATAAAACCTCTGAGGTAAGATACACAAAAAATTCTCATGTAAAAGTATATGTGAACCGCAAGTTGCGAATGACTTCAGTTTTGTGACGTATTTCCGAGGGAAACTAAATATTTCATAGAGGGTGTGGATTCTCACTTTTATAAATGGCATTCCAGAGGAGAATCTTTTGGCTAAAAATTATGAAGACAAACAAGTCTTTCCTGTGTATTTACTTGCAAGGATTAACTGTTCATCACAAGACTAGTCATTTGCACTAAAAACTAAATCTCTCACAGTAAATCTCTCATAAACATAAAATAAGTAACATTTGCATCACCTTTATAAAAGGGTCAGTATATTTATTATTTTCTGTATGTTGTCTCCTCTTTTTCCTCACTTATTGTAAATACTTTAAGTCCTTCACTTTGCAACAAGAAAAGAGACATTACAGAGAAAATGATTAACATGACACATATTGTCTTCAGCAGATCAGCTTTGCCAGTCCGTCCATTCATTCATCCATCACAACAGACATAATCTACTTTAGTCTGATCCAGTTGTCTAGGCTTTGATCTCTTTGACTCTCTGTTTGCTTCATCTGTCACCTGAGTGAGCAGGACTCTCTTTCACTTTTACATTCAACCTGCTACTTAAGCCTTTGATACTAAATACACACATATGGTTTAATTGTGCATGATTCAATGGTGGACATTATTCCACAGAAAAAAGTGTGTTCGATTACTTCCAGATAAATCAAATACCATCTTATTTTTCCCTGTTAAATATGCCATTTCATTTGGAAACTGGCATCTGTAGCACATTAGAAAGCTTATCAGAAAGAGAAACAAAAGTTGTTTTCTCAACCACACATTCAGGAGAGATCATTTAGGGGAATCACTGTAGCGTGAAAACCCTGAACTGAACACAAACACACAAATTTTGCGGAAATTTGCAGAGCATTCAGCAGACTTTCTGTGGGACTTCTGAGAAAAAAAAAAAAAAACTCTTTACCAAACACTAATGACTTGCAAATATGAGTACAGTCATTTTAGACACTTCCAAAACTGTTGCAACAGAGATGGAAATACAATTTTTAAATACATGCATTATGTTTCCATCTTTGTTGCCACAGTTTTGGAAGTGCCTTTTTCTGTTCTAAAGAAAGGGGTGTCCCAATACGTTTGGCCATATAGTGTCTGTACAAGTCATTGGTGTTTGGTAAAGAGTTTTTGGCTCAAGGTCTGCATTTAAAGTCACACCAGAGGTTTTCAGCTTGGATTAGGACTTGGCTTTCTGCAGACCAGTCAAGTTCTTCCACACTGACTGAATCAATCATTTCTTTTTGAACCTTACCTTATACACAGAGGCATTGTCATGTTAGAATAGAAAAGGGTCCTGTCCTAACTGTTGCTTTAAAATTAAAAGCACACAATTCCCAAGAATAACATTATATGCTTAAACATTAAGATTTGTACTCATGGAAATGAGTACTATATATATATAGTAATTTAGTGATATTATCTGAAAAAATATGTCAATATATAGAAATAAATTTTTATTTCTATTTATAAATAACTATTTCAGAATATCATGGATTTCCTCACTTGCTTTACAATAATGCTCAGTTTAATAGGTATCATGAAATAAAGATGAATAAAACACTTACGTTTATTAATTTAGGTTAATGGTAAATAAAATTACTTTAAATTTAATAAGAATTTAATTGTTTTAGAATTACAATTACTCATTTATTTAATTTAATTTACATTTATTTAAATACATTTAAAAAACACATTTAATTTAAAATCGATATTAAATCAACCAATTTCTATACATATTTACAGTACTAATACATTTATAATATTTTAAACTGTATAATTCATACCATTTAAAAGATGAACATTAATTAACAATTAACAATAGTATATTTATAAACTAACATCAGTCTATTCTACTACACTGAAAAAATGATTTTTTGAAATTGTAAGTAAAACAAAGATTATTAGAGTGCCTTTACAAGAAAATACTATTTCAGTCTTTCTTCTTTTTTGACATTTAATTCAATGTGTTACCTGCTGTTTCTTTCCAATTAATTGTAATAGCAATTTCTAAGTGAAGATTATGCAGCATCCTAACACAGGTTTTCTCCTTTGCACCCCTCCATGAAGTTCTTCACCAACAGTACAGACCTAGTAATAATATTTGCTTTTATATTCACATTGCTTGTTTTCTAAATCATCTCTTCTCCATAATCAACATTCACTTAACTGAATAGTAATGAGTGTAAACGGTTAGGGTTGAGAGTTGAAGAACACCCACTTGCAGAGACGTCAATCCCCATTAGACAGCTCCTATTGAGCTCTATACAATACAAACACACTACAGACAACAATACATAGATGAAGCATATGAAGGATGAGGAGAGAGAGAGAGGAAAACGGAAGTAGTGGGAGGAAGTCATGAATAAATCAGTCAAGAAATCACAGAATAGAGATATCAAACATCAAGACCATGGGTCAGACAGGGCTAACAGCAGCTAGAGAGAATTCGATCTGATTTACATGAGTGTGTGGGCATGAGGTTGGCGCTTAATTCATGATGGCGAGCCGGCACGGAGGTAAAGTTCCTTATGGGTCCAATGGGCCCTGAGCAGTGAGAGGAGGTGCAGAAGTCGAGAATAAACTCCCCCTTCTCTTCAGATGATTCACTTCCTGCCCACCAGAGTGTGGCAGACGGTATCTGACCGAATGACACTCGGCCTGTTATGCAAATGCACACTCTCAGTCGTGCTGCAGAGACCCGCGTCTCCATGGTAACGGGGCAAGTATAGTAACAGGAAATAAATAGTAATAATTGGATCTGTCACAAGTATGACAGAATGACTCATTGAGAGGAACTTCGGTGAGCAGCAGAAATACTTTGCCACCTGTCCACTTGACATATGAGATACTGTTACTGTAACACGGTTATGTGGAAACATGGGCAGGTTAGTGGGGGAAGAAAGAGACAAGACAAATACAGGCAAGGTTATACAGCTGTACGAGTCACTAGTCATCTGATCTAGGGTAAGGAATGGTAATATTTTGGTTTCTCTGTGTCTCAGAATAAATAAATAAATAAACCACATTTTTAAAAGCAATTTATCAAAATTAAAGGGATAGTTCACCCAAAAATGAAAATTCTGTCATTAAACCCGTAGGACCTTCGTTCATCTTCAGAACACAAATTAAGATATTTTTGATGAAATGTGAGAGCTCTCTGACCCTCCATAGACAGGGGACTTCGGTAAAACAGTCCATGTGACATCAGTGGCGCAACTTCAATTTTGCGAAGATACGAGAATACTTTTTGTGCGCAAAGAAAACAAAAATAACATAATTTATTCAACAATTCTTTTGGAAAGTACCCAAGAGCAAAATCAACGTAATCAGCGTAATCAGCGTTGTTTACGCTGAGGGGAAAGCGTGCGTATGCATTGTGATACTCTCTAAAATGGCAGAAGACGGTAACTCGGGGGAGAAGAATTGTTGAATAAAGTCATTATTTTTGTTTTCTTTGCGCACAAATGGCATTTTCGTAGCTTCGCAAAATTGAAGTTGCACCACTGATGTTACATGGACTGTTTTACCAATGTCCTTACTACGTTTCTGGACCTGGGAACATCGCAGTTGCGTTGCTGTCTATGGAGGGTCAGAAAGCTCTCCGATTTCATCAAAAATATCTTAATTTGTGTTCTGAAGATGAACGAAGGTCCTATGGGTTTAGAACGACATGAGGATGAGTAATTAATGACAGAATTTTCATTTTGGGCTGAATTAACCCTTTAAAATTTCACTTTTAGTAAATTCTTTCCTTTTTACAGGTTTCTTTTTGGACGAGTTATTAGGTTGTTCTTCAGTCAAAAAAGTAATCAGTGATCATTATTTTTGTTGTATATTCATAGAAGAGTAAGCAATTTTAGACGTATAAACAAACAAACAAATAAATTTCACAATTTTACAAACATCTTTTCAAATGGACATTTCTCTTTTAGTAAATTCTTTTTTTTAAAAAAAGGTTTTCTAAGTTACTTTTTTTTTTTTTTGGTCTATTTTCATAGAAAAGTAAGACAATTTATATGTATAGCAAACATATGTGTATATATTAAACAGACATGAAATTATATAAAATTTTATATAGTCAACTTAGTCTTGTCAGGAAAACATATCTCAAATACATACCTCAAATAAATGTGGACTAAAGCCACAAAACTACAATTTTATATGACTCATAAATAGTTTATTATATATTGCAAATTTATTTTTTAGTTCTGAAATAAAAATAAATAAATAAAAATAATATATATTTTACTCTTTCTCTCTCTCTCTGTCTCTCTCTTCAGTCTAATTTTCATCAGATTCTGAGTTATGAGCTGAAATGTATTGACTGTGCAGTGGAACCAGATAAGCACTTTCCAGTATTCCTCTGAAATAGCTGACTTCCACTGAAGATCTTCCCCATCGTTTTTGTTATTTGAAACCTGAATTTCCTTCCACTGTTCCTCTTAACTGTTATCGGAAAGATAGGATGTCTGGTTAATACAAAGCATGTAACTCTGCTCATGTAAACAGACTCTGGCATGGCTCCAGTAACCCACCAACAGTGATAATTGCTCCAATGGCAGGGAAGTTTTAAAGCTTTCAGAAAGCACTCGAGCTCTTTGTGTAAAATGAAAGGATGACAAGGGCATTACGCATATGTAGACCGGATTTACAGATACAACAGTTTATGAATTTCAGAAGAAATGTAGGCTACTATGGAAGTGAAAATGCAAATCATACACACCAAGGCTATTATAGGTAACTAAAACTAGAACCAAAACCATAAAAAAACTTAAATAAAACAAACATTAAAAAAAAAAAAACTTCTTTTAATTCTGCTACTTGCCAAGGCAACATTTCTCGTTTTCATTTAAATGAGAAATGTGCTAAATGACTAAAAATAACTCTAAAATTAAAAATAATCAAACTTATATACTAATAAAAAAAGACAAAAGAATCCAACAAAATTACTTAAACTTTAACTAAAAGAAATTAAAAAGAAAATGGAAAACATAAAATAAAAACTAATTCAAAATGTTAGTAAAAACCAGTATCTCAGTGTGATATAAAACAACACTAAAGAAACAATGCAGTATAAATACCACTTCATTTTTCTCTTCCTTATTTCTTACTTTACTATGGCTATATATTAGCCTGCTTTCAGAAATAATGTGCAAAAATTGTACTTGTAGGGGTGCAGCAGCTTGTCACCGGGGCAGTACCCTTAAAAGTACACCTGTGTACCTTCTTTGCCCCTTTAGGGGTAAAGTATACAGAGGTGTCTCTTTGAGGTTACTGCTCCAGTGGCAAGCTGTTGTACCCATAAAGATCCAATTTTTGCACATTATCTCTGACTTTCCATAGTTTTTGATGCCATAAAACCTCAAATATTTAGGACCCTTTCCTAAAATATGTGACCATGGACCACAAAACCAGTCATAAGGGTAAATTTTCTGAAATTGAGATTTATACATCATCTGAAAGCTTAATAAATAAGCTTTCCATTGATGTATGGTTTGTTAGGATAGGGCAATATTTGGCCGAGATATAACTATTTGAAAATCTGGAATTTGAGGGTGCAAAAAAAATCAAAATACTGAGAAAATTGCCTTTAAATTTGTCCAAATGAAGTTCTTAGCAATGCATGTTACTAATCAAAAATTAAGTTTTGAAATATTTACAGTAGGAAATTTACAAAATATCTTCATGGAACATGATCCATGACAATGTCCTAATGATTTCTGGCATAAAAATAAAATCAATAATTTTGACCCATACAATGTATTTTTGGCTATTGCTATAAATATACCCCAGCGACTTAAGACTGGTTTGTGGTCCAGGGTCACATATATGTTTATGTAAATGTAATTTTTATAACTAAAATATCTTGTGCACCCCTGTTTGAAAACCCTGGTTTATACCAGTTGGGCCTCTTTTTTACAGTTAATATCTAACCTGGCAAATTCTCTACTAAAAGACAGGATGGCATCGTATTATGGCACACTTATGTAACTTACAGGGTCAGTGGACCACAATTGGAGAACAGGCTGAAAAATAAATGATGTTGTTCAGAGAGTATCGCTTTACGTAAGCCACACCCTTGACCTGGTCAGCTGGCTTGAACATGTGGCTTTGTGAGAGACAATTAAGAATCTGGTATAACAGACTTTAACAGATTAATAATGTGCGTCATTATCGGAAATGTAATAGGGTGAATATTTTAGCACATTTGCTCAGCACAGGAATGTCTTCCATTGACAGACACCTTAATCTCAGGTATGATCCTCCAGCCCTGTTTTCACGGCACGCGTTTCATTTCTCATTTTTCACTGCTTCACGTTAATCTGTGACACTATGATGAGATTAGGAGCCAGCTGTGTAGTAATTTTCCATTGATAGAAAGAGTCCGAGCGTTTAATCTGGCTCAGATGAACGGAAGCGCTCCCGTTCCTCCTCGCATCGGCCTCTACCGGCGGAACGGAGATTCACGGGATCCCGTGACGTCACACCTCAAGTCTCCTCGGTGACTCGAGTGACGTCAGAGCCTCGCCTCCACAACCACGTGTTCCGTATAAAAACACCGGTGCAGCTCCAGCGGGGGAAGACAGTAGCGCTGACCGCCCGACAGCCACGCATCAGAGACCAGCAGTGCGCTTCAATCAAAGACAGCCGTAACCGAAGGAATACATTCCTCCTGTGGATTTACACTTAGAGTAATAGTGATGGCAGTTACTCAGGCTGGATGTGACTTGACTTACTGCAAGATGAGGGGCATTGTGTCCGTTCTCACCGGTACGTCTCAACAGATTTGAGTTTTCTGGTGTCTCTAATGGATTTCGTTTGCATATGGTTTTTGGGGAAAAGGATGCAATATATCAAATATGAAAAAAAAGGGTAATGAGAGAAATATATGTTTTTAGAGATATAAAAATACGTTTTTTGTGTGTTGTTCAGTCAGTTTTAGACATAACGTTGTTATTATTATTATTACTAATCGCATTTTTATATCCTTCATACAAAATTCATGATTTAAAAATATTGCATTTTTAGGGTTTAAATATTTTTACATTGTTTTATTAAATTATGTGGTTCCACGAGAGTGCTAGAAATGATGGATTATTGTTCTGGATAGATAGCAGATATCTCTACAGCTACATACAGTGAGCAATGCGGTCTGTTGTGTAACACTGACACTGTTCTTGACATTAAACCACTTCACACGGTTCCTCTGAATCACGGCATCATATACACGGTTTCTGGCATAGACTTGACGTGCAAATGATTATTTCACCGATAACCTTTATGATTTCGAAGGGTTTCCCATCACATATGGTTGACAGGTCTTTTTATTATTTATTATTATTATTATTATTTTGTTTGGTTGACAGCTCATTCAGTTCAAATGCAAGGTGTTAGTGACGTTAGCTGTGGATTTCCTTCTGACGTAAATGCTTTTTTTTTTATTTCAGCTTTTATTAAAGAAAGAAAGATGGGCTTCAATGACTTCATCCAGAAGCTTGTTTCCAACCCTTCCATCTGTCAACAGTAAGTATCCCGACATTTAATAATATGAGCATGGAAATTGCATGATGCTTTTATAATTGCATGTAGATGTGTGAACCGAAAAAGGCACAATTAGCAAATAAGAGCACAAATGATTTATGCGTTTCTAAATCAGCAAGAAAGTGGTTCAGGAAAATTCCAGCATTCATTCATAAAGGCAAGTCAGTGACCTGTAGTGTATTTATATACACCTTCATTGAGGTGACTGTATTAGAGGATGTAATCCCATCATCTGAGTTTAGCTGTACATTCTGCTAATTGTGTGGGTTAATCTGTACCGGCGAGATAAAGCCAAGCACCAGAATAGTGCTCCACGAAAAGCAGCTGTTCAAGCCACCGCTTGGCCCCAGTAAGCACCTTTGAGAAAATCCCTAATGTCCCCTAGACGAGGATAAGGGCCTAATTCAATTAAGTACGGCCCATTTGGTCTTAGAGTCATTCAGGTCGGACCAGTGGAAAATTTCTCACTGCGTCATCTCTACTCTCCATATGGTCCAAATATTCATTCAAAGACGATGATAAGGTTGTGTAAAAGGTTGAGATTTAAGCCATCAGTAGTCTAAAAGTCACCATTTTGGGCAGGGAGGAAGTTCTTATGAAGGCAAATGGTTTTAATATAATATTATTTGATGTATTTTTTAATAGATGCATCTAAACTTGTAGTCATGCGTTAATAACAGCTGTCTTGTCAGGTCAAAAATAAATTTTGAATTTCCAACAAACCTGAAACGGCCCCTCATAAACTTCACCCACACTGCCATCTATCTGCCTGAGAAAACATTACAATAAATAATTAATTTACAGGAATGTTCTAGATTACATACACACTGTACATTTACAAAGACCAACATTTTGATTCATTTTAAAGAGATTTTGAAACAAATCCACTTATTGGAAGTATGTTGGGCAATCGTTGCATAATCATGGTCCAATAGATTTCCATTGTTTTGTTTTGTTTTTACAAACCATGGGTCTTAAACACAGTTAAGTCTCTGAAATATCCATAACACTTTTTAATCTCTTTTCCTTAGTGCTGAGGTTGGTTCGTTCTTAAAAATCGACGAGAACCAGAATGAGGAGCTGGAGGAGAACCACCTGTGTTTGACCAATCCCAGGAGCTCTTTGGCTGAGGAGACTCAGTACGTAGATACTCTTCGTTTGTTTAATTGGATTTCAGTCAGTCAGGCTGCTTGTTGTTTGCATTACTAATGCTATTTAATTTCCCTGACAGGATCAAACCTTCAGATTTTGACTACTTAAAGATCATTGGGAAGGGGAGCTTTGGAAAGGTGGGCACAAACAGCTTTCATACAGTCAAGATGTCAACACTTCTGTCATATTCTAAACTGTGAATGCTAACGGCACCTTATTTCACAGGTTCTGCTCGCAAGGCACAAGGAAAACGAACAATACTATGCTGTGAAGGTGCTGCAGAAGAAAATCATTCTGAAAAAGAAAGAGGTAAGATCTAATGCAGTGTTCATACAGATGTGAAAACGCTTTGCCACAATTGCAGTATAGTAACAATCACACTTAATATGTTTTTCAGCAAAACCATATCATGGCAGAAAGGAGTGTATTAATGAAAAATATCAAGCATCCATTCCTGGTGGGGCTGCACTACTCTTTCCAAACCACAGACAAACTGTATTTCGTGCTAGACTACGTCAATGGAGGCGAGGTTAGTAAACAATGCATTCATACTCTACTCTCATATAGCCTAAAAGAGGCGGCACCTCAGCTCAAAATAGCTGACTGACTTGCTGTGTTTTTTTTCTCCTGCAGCTGTTCTACCACCTCCAGCGTGAGCGGGTGTTTTTGGAGCCAAGGGCGAGGTTTTATGCTGCTGAAATCGCTAGTGCACTCGGTTACCTCCACTCACTGCACATAGTTTACAGGTATGCAGCGCCTGCAGTACTTCCTAGTGGAGAAGTAGTTGAACTGTTCATTATAATGGGGTCTTATCATTTTCTGTCATTTTCACAGAGACTTAAAGCCAGAGAACATCCTCCTGGACTCTCAGGGCCACATTGTGTTGACAGATTTTGGTCTATGCAAAGAGGGACTGGAAGACAATGGCACAACCTCAACATTCTGTGGAACTCCTGAGGTCAGTCATTTAAACTATAATACATTTTCATTGAATTGCATGAAAATTAACATGAAAATATGTGCCCAAAATCATTCCATTCACATTTAAGTATATTCTTTTATACTATATTCTTTTTATAAAAACTACTCTATTTAAAAGTATTCGAACACAAGATAGTTTGTCTACTTTAGACAAGAACTTGTGTTTTAATCAGTGTTTTGATCTATTTTTTCTTTTTCAACAGTACTTGGCTCCTGAGGTGCTTCAGAAACAGGCATATGATCGTACAGTCGACTGGTGGTGCCTGGGATCAGTGCTGTATGAGATGCTGTATGGACTGGTGAGAACACCTGTCAAGACTTTAGCCTGAAAAATCACTAGATCAGCTGTAGCAAAGGATACATTTAACAAACAAAGTGAATTAATTGTTCTGTCTCTGTTTCTCTAGCCTCCATTCTACAGTCGCAACACAGCCGAGATGTACAACAACATCCTCCACAAGCCTCTAGTCCTGAAGCCCAATGTGTCCAACGCTGGCCGTGACCTGCTGGAGGGTTTGTTGCACAAGGACCGTACCAAGAGACTAGGGTCCAAAGATGATTTTGTAAGTGGATACAACACACAAGTGCCACATGCATGCAGTTTATTTTCCTGCGATTGAAGTTTCTTATACAAACTTTTGCTTATTTGTAGCTGGAAATGAAGTTCCACAGCTTTTTCTCTCACATCAACTGGGACGACCTCATGGCCAAAAAGATCGTGCCTCCTTTCGTTCCTACAGTGGTAAGTTAACTATTTACCCGCACAGTTAAAGGTAAATGTTAAATTAAAAGTACTTTAAAGTACATTTGGTAACACTTTATTTTAAGGTGTCCTTGTTACACGTTACATGTACTTACTATTATAATAACAATAAATTATGCATAATTACATCCAAGTAACACTAAGCCAAACCCTAATCCTAACCCTAACCATATAGTAAGTACATGTAGTTAATTGATATTACGCAGTACTTAAATGTCTAATTACACCTTAAAATAAAGTGTAACTGTACATTTTAAATGTTTTAATAATTGCAACTTTATCATTACAAATGTGCAAATTTATATACATAACATGAATACGTAACAGAAATGACATGAAAGTATATCTTAGTTTACCATAAATCCTTGTCAATATATTTTTTCTAAAAAAAATTCTGATTCTACAGAGTGGTCCTACTGACCTCCGGCACTTTGACCCAGAGTTCACCCACTTACCCGTGTCGACCTCCCTATGCAACACCGATAACCTGTACATGACCAGCAGTGTACGGGAGGCAGCCGGAGCATTCCCAGGCTTTTCTTATGGTCGCCCGGCTGACCATGCGTTCCAGTAACGGCTTCCATGACCCTCCAGAACGTCCATTCCAGCATCACTAGACGCACTGAGAAGAAGGACCACAGTGTGGGACACTTAGCTCTTCCGATTTATTCACATGCACAACCTGGCAGCGCAAGGGACACTCGTGCATGACCAAGAGGAATGTGGGATGTTGTAGGACACAAACTACTGTAACAACAACTTCCAGAAAAGATGCAATGTGTGCCAATGGATGCAGAGAGGACCTGAGCTCCTAGAGAGAGAGCTTAGAAGTGCCTGAGAGATTAAATGATGATCTGTGGAAAAAACAGGCAAATTTATACAACAAACTATTGCTTGCCAGAGACGATGGCACCAGCTACTAGGCGAAACGCCTTTTGTGAACTTTTACATTTGATCAAAATGTCTTTGGATGATGTTTTATTTAATTGTATTTTTCATGCATCATTGCACAGTGGAGGTAAAGGATCAAGAAAAGTACAAAATACACGGATGGTCTAAAAAAGGGGTTATTATATCAACCCCTCACCAGTGCAAGAGGATACACAGGCTGTCCGACTCAAATATCAAAATACATTTTTACTGAGTACATTTATTATCTTCTACCTATTGACAGATGTTAATTTAATAACTGCATTATTTATCATACTGCATTATATTAGTGTGGTTTAGCTTAACCCTTCAGTCCTATCTAAAACTTCCTAAGCTGTGTTTAGGTTTATATTAGAAGGAAAATTAGTTAAACAAGGCTTTTAGCTGTGATTATTTGTCTGAATGACTAGAAGACATCCTGTGTTCCTCCTGAAATCAATGTTTTGTCTTACGAGTACTTTCTTTCCTTTTTTTCTCCAATGCCAGCACTTTTACACAAAATGCCAGACACTGTGTTTCCTGGGAAGGCAATTTTAGTAGTCGCACGTCACATTCTGTTATCATACATTTAGTGAGATGGATGTATGTTTTATACATCCGTTTACCATTGTTATCTGAAGCGATTGCTGTCCATTGCAAACAGCATGTCGATTAGATTGTATTGAAACCTTTGCATCATGTGCAGAAGTTATGTAGCAGCCCAGAAGGAACTGTGTCGTTTTTGTTCAAATTGTGCCTGTCCAGCTAATTTATGCACATTGTGATACATTTCCATGTGTGTCTATCATTCCTGTCTGTATCGCTCTGGGTTGGACAGGGACATGGAATGCTGTGCAATAAAAATGGTGACTTGATAGAGATGTGAACAATTTGTCATGGGACGATTGAGTGGTATCGACTTAATGAAGGAGAGGGGTTTGGATGCCCTCATGAAACGCATCCCTGTTTTATTTGTAATATATTTCATATCATTGGACCAATAATGCGCTATATGTTGTTCTTTAGATAACTGCAAACATGGCAATATGGATAAAGTTTATTTTCTTCCATTTTTGGAAGTTATTCATATATTGTTTTATATTTTTCCATGTATATTTATTTACATGTCGCATATTTTACCTCTAATGATCAGAGTATTAAATTCTTAGAATAATGAAATATTGAGAATGATCTATATGAATGCAAAATAAATATGTAAAAATTCATCTATATGTGTACTTATTTTTCACCTTAGTTGTGAATTTTAATTTGCATCGCATTGATGTTGTTTATTGTTCATGCTGGGATCAGCGCCAGGGGCGTTGCTAGGGTTGGGAGAGATAAGGGGCTTAGCAACATAAACTAAAGAGGGCTTTAAAGGTGTGTTTAGTGGAATGAACACATAAGGAAAGCGGTAATCTACCACAACTAGCAGCGCAGACTGCTTTACATCACGGACAGATGGATTTCTAGTACTTGGAGAACAAATTAAAATTAATAAAACATATTTTATTTGTGAAGTGAATTGTCCATCTTCCAAAAGATCAGGGGCTTTTGGTAAAACATCAGGGGCTCAAGCCCCCAAAGCCTCCCATAGAACAAGTCATTTGAAAAATGTATGGAATCTTTTATGATGTATATACATAAAACTTGTTTTTTGAAAGAAGTATTTTGCTCACCAAGCAAAACATTAATATTGTAAAATATTATTACAATGTAAAGTAACAGTTTTCAACTTTTATATATTTTAAAATGTAATTTATTCCTGTGATGCAAAGCTGAATTTTCAACATCATTACTCCAGTCTTTAGTGTCACATGATCCTTCAGAAATCATTCTAATATGCTGATTACTGTTGGCTAGATATTATTCCTTCATGTCTTATAATTCAGGTTTTAAATGTTGTCTCTGTCAACAGTGAACAGGAGTTTAATAGATGGTACAGTCCTGTTATATTTTTAGAAAGCTCTTGTTTTAGAACTATAGATCTCAAAATTGGATCTTGAAATTCCTAGATAAAATACTGGAGAAGGTTGTTTATAATGAGCTTTCTAACGATGATAAGATTTTTGACAAATTTCAGTCAGGTTTTAGACCAAAACATAGCACTGAAACTGATCTTCTCAAAGTGGCTAATGATTTGTTGATGTTGGTAGATTAAGGGAACTGTGCTATTTTAGTGCTGCTTGATCTCAGTGCATCTTTTAACATGGTGAATCATGAGATTCTTCTTGCCCGCTTAAGTCAGTGGGAATTCAGAAGCTTGCATTAAAGTGATTCTCTTCTTATTTAAAGGATAGAACTTTTGCTGTTAAATTAGGGATCTTTATCTTCTCTGCCCCCATTTCCTTTGGGGTTCCTCAGGGTTCTATTCTTGGCCCTGTTTTGTTTTCTTTATATATGCTTCCATTGGGATTAATTTGTCAATGTTGCATATTATTGTTATGCAGATGACAGCTGTATCTACCTTTAAAGTGTAAAAATAACTCCAAACTAATGTCTCTGCTAGGTTGTTTGGACGACAAAAAGAGATGGATGGCTCTTAATATCCTTCAGTTTAATGATTCAAAATCTGAAGTGGTGGTATTTGGCCCATCTGATTTAGCCAAACAATAAATTAACCATCTCAGTCCTCCATCCACTAATTTAAATATTCAGGATGAAACTAAGGGCTATTACTAAAATATTATTATTATGATTATGTTTTTTTTTTTTTTTTAACATATAGAAATTGTTATTCATGCTTTTGTTTTGTCTAGACTGGATTATTGTAATAGCTATAACAAATTACGTTTACAGTTAGTGCGAAATGCAAAGTCACATTTGATGAATTTAATCGTTCTTGCTGAATGAAATTAAAATGAAATGTAACTACAGAGTTTTGACGGGGGGAAAATACCATGTTAATTTATTTATTTATATATTTGTATTTTTATTTTTATTTATTTATAATTTGTATTTATTTATTTATTTATTTTTGCAAGGGTTTAACGTTTTGTGATTCAAACAGCGTCTGTCGTTTCTGCGCATGCGCGTTGCGAATTGTAGCGACTTCCTGCCAAATAATTGTCCCTAACAACACACGGCGCCCCACCGAGGGAATTTCAGTTTAAGGCAACATTAAGTTTCCTCGAAAGTAGCACTTGGTGACATGGTAAGAGTTTCTTTCCCGTTTGTGTGCCGTACGCTGTGCATTTGAGCGCTTTAATGAGCGGTTTACTGTGAAATGGTAAGGTCAGCGAGCCGCGAGCTAAATAACACACGTTGGCTAACTGGACAAACTGTGCTAAACGCTACATTAACAAAGCTATCATGTTGTGTCCTCTTATAGTATGTACGTCAGAAGTGAAATGCGTGTTTACAAAGATGAACACAATTAATGTGTGTGGTATCTTGGACATCTTCGGTGAACTAGCCACAGTTTTGAAGAGAAACACTGGATGTGTCTCAAACCCTGTCGAGCTTCCTACCTAGGCTGTATTTTCGGTGTCATAGGAGCAAGCCGTTGTTTTTGTAACGAAATACTAGAGAAGTAGAGTCTGAAAGCAGATGGGGATCCTCTACTTCACTGGTCACCCGTCCTTGAGTCACTGCGGTTCAGTGCATCTTAAATGTACATTATTTCAGCCTCTGCCATTGAGAGGCTCCTGCTATTGTTTTGTTTGATAGGTTAATTCTGTACTGACTGTACACTTTTGTGTGAACACATCCACCAACTCCTAGCTGAGCTGACCAGTCGTGTATACACCGTGTGCTGAATTATTAGGCAAGTTGATATTCTGGTCATATTTTTTTCCCAAGAACATTTTTACCAATTCCAAGCTACATTAATCTTAATAACTACTATTGACTTTGTATTTAATTATTTATAAGTGATATATAATTGGCCATGAAGGCTGGAAGTCAAAAACTCCTTATATTCAGGTGTGCTGAATTATTAGGTTTTCTTTTACAGATAAAATGAGCCCAAAAAATAGATTTAACTCAGACTAGAAGTTAAAAATTATTAAATGTCCATGAGAAGGATGCAATATTAATGCAATAATAGAATTTGAAAAGTTCAGGCATGACCATTGGGCAACGAAATGCTCATTGGGTCAGCCGAGTCAGAAAAAACAGGTGGAGAAGAAAAAACACTTGTTAACTGCAAAAGATTTAAGGTGAGGAATTAGGTGAGAAACCATCAGGAACCATTTAGTCTCCAGCTCCATCATTTTCCAGAACTGCAACCTTCCTGGAGTCTCCACAAGTGCAATGTGTCAGGTTCTCAGGGACTTTGCTTGGGTAAAAAATCCTAAAAAATGACCCTCACTTAAGTTTAACATGCTGAAGTGTAATACATTAAGACTGATTTTTCATTGGCTTTATGGACAGATAAGTTTTGAGTGACTCTTGAAGGACCAGCACCACATCCTCTTGGCAGTAAGTTTTAGGAGCTCATATTAGTCAATCTCTGCAAGACAGACTCTTCAGGATAGGAGATGGACTAGAAATGAGCTCCTAAAACGTACTCTCAGATTCTGGAAGCTCAATTCTTCAAACAGTGGTACAAGAGGATGTGGTGCTGGTCCTTCAATTGTCCTTCATGGACAATTATATATCACTTATAAATGATTAAATACAAAGTCAATAGTAGTTATTAAGATTGATGTAGTTTGGAATTGGTAAAATGTTCTTGGAAAAAAATATGACCAGAAATCAACTTTCCTAATAATTCGGCACACGGTGTATATTTATATCTGACATGTTTAGATCTTGTATGTGTGTGTAGACAGAAATAAAAAATAAAAATTTAATTTTGTCATAATTTCTAAATGCTGAAGATTGTAAAAATAGTATACACTTTCTTAAGTTTGAGGTCAATAAGATTTTATTTATTTATTTTTTAAAAATTAACATTTACAAAAGAAATAGTTCAAATAATGTTCTTTTAAATGTTCTATTCGAAGAATCTTGGAAAAATGTATCATTGTTTCCACAAAAATATGAAGCAGCACAGCTGTTTTCAACACTAATAATAATAATGATACATTTCTTGAACAGCAAATCAGCATATTAGAATGATTTCTGAAGGATCATGTGATACTGAAGACTGGAGTAATGATGCTGAAAATTCAGCTTTGCATCACAGAAATAAATTACATTTTACAATATATTTAAATAGAAAATAGTTGTTTTAAATTGTAACAGTAGGTTCACTATATCACTATTAAAAGCAGCTTTGAGCATAAGAGACTACTAAAAAAAATATGAACCCCAAACTTTTGAATGGTAGTGGGATTGCTTTCTTCCGGTTTTAATTCACTCATATTTTCTTACATGTGTGTAATGATTGATCTAATGTTATTTGTATTGGTTATTTACAGATTTAATTTTTGATAGCAAACTATTTAAATCAAGTGGACCTCTGCTTTTTTCAATACTGTTGTACTTGGTGGATTTGAGCAATTCATATAAATGTGTACCTATATACTTGCAAACATAATGGTTTATGAGCATTGAGCACTCATTTGAGTTCCTCAAATAACCTTTCAGTCAACAAATCTTTGCCTTGTGTTAATGCAGCCTAAAGCTTTATTTACACTTCAAATAAAGTAGCTTTTTCTTTCTTTCTTTCTTTCTTTCTTTCTTTCTTTCTTTCTTTCTTTCTTTTTTTGGAGATTTATAGCATATCATTCACATATTTGTAGATAACCTAATATGCTTCCAACTTGGTAAAACATCATAGATGTCATGTCATTTTCATATTGTTTTCAGATTTGTTTTCAAAATATTAGTTATTCTGACCTCAGGCAAGATCAAACCTAAACCTGCACCAGCTCTACAGCTTAAAGGGACCATGGGGGAGTATGTTTGCTATCTAACTTAAACCAAGATTATCTGGGGTCTAACCTAGTTCATTGGAGTTCAAACACTTACCAGCTCTGTTTTTGCTACCAAAGTGTAAATTAGAGATGCTCTCATACTCAAAATTCGTGAGACAAGGAGAAATCACATAAATATTCAAAATGTGGCTCAGCTCTATTTCATTCCCATCTGTAGAAGATTAAAGACAATATTTTTAGAAATGTCTCAGTCAGTGGTCTCCAGTGTTCTTTTGGACATTGATTTTCATTGTAAGAGTGGGGAAAAAAAAGTATATTTTAGTCGTAAACAGGTTTGGAGCAACAAGACAAAAAAATGACAGAATTTTCATCTTTGGGTGAACTATCCTTTTAAAGATTGTCTACGTAGGTTGACCAAAATAAGTAGTTTTAATTTTTAGTTCAGTTGTTTTTTTGTTTTTTCACATTGTCCATCCACATTAAAGTTGTTTTTTCATATCCAGATCACGTTCCTGAGACATCGTGCTGGACGTTGCGTGAGCATCACTCAGGGCTACACGTGATTTACTAAACATTGTAGTCTCACGTTTACGTGAATGAAGCTTTAGCAAGCGTGTGTAAAATTGGCTCACGTGTAGGGATTCGCGGTATACCGGTACTGGAAAAAATGCCGGTATATATTATATTTCAAACGATACGATATCATAATTTTGCTCAATTCGGTATTTCATGCGCTGCTGTTGACAAGTGCACCTGTAGGTGGCAGTGCTTCCCAACCTTTAAATGCGACAACAGAACAACGCGATGGATCAAACAGATGAAACTAGCAACGCATCCGAAATTAATAAATAAAGAGAACAGCAGAAGTGAAATATGGCATTACTTTGCATGCAAAACAGGTGACAAACGTGGACTAACTGACCTTACTGCACCTGTATGCAAGCGTTTCTATAAATCGTGTTACCACGGAGGCAACACATCAAACCTTTTTAAGCATTTGTCGCTTGCTTATCCTGATTTTTTCAGATTAAATTTTAACTTATTTACAACTGGTCAACGCACATACAGATGTGATTCAGTAAGCTCAAATGTGCGTGTGTGACACGCTAGAACCAGTGAAGTTTTGGTCGCGTAATATATGCACTTGCATTTCATACAATCGAATATTAATTGAATTTGAATTAAGCAAGAGTTTTGCTATATTAATTTTAGTATCAATGATCTGAAGGGAATGTTCCTGCCGTGCTGCCGACCGCTAATATGAAGCAGCTGAGAGAGCTTTAGAGATTTATATGTGAGAGAGAGAGAAATAATAACATGATTTTGAATATTACTTTGACTGTTAGAATAACACTTTATAATAAAGCAACATTTGTTGCAATAATTGCGTTACTTCAGTTGTATTTTATTTTTCTCCAACATCATAATGTAACCTATGTTCCCTGTAGGTTTTTTGTTACTGTTTGATACAAAGGTATTAAGATATTTATTATTATTATTATTATTATTTTAATAAAATTTTATCAATTCACTTGTCTTTTGAGGCTGGTTATTTGTCACCTATAGTATCGATATTGAGGTATTACATTCTGGTATCGTACCGAAGCCGAAATTATGGTATCGAGCCATCCCTACTCAAGTGTAAGCGAGCGTCTGACCCGCTTTCTCCCTTTACTGCTTCATATTCCAATTATATAAATGCAGTTTAAAGAAGGCACGGGGTGAATAAAATTAGGTTAGATCTTATCCTCGCCCACCATTTGGAAGAGACAGCTTGTGCAGAAACACCTAATGCCTTTGATATAATCAGGAAAGAATAGAAGCTTCCTAGTTTTCACCAAATGTAGGTTAGTATACATGTAAGGAGATGCGGCCGTATAATCCAGGCATGTGCACTGGAAAGTGGGAGGGTTCGGGGGAAACATCTGGTGCTTTTGTGGGGGATCCTCACGTGCCTCACCTGCTGGCCTGAGCTCACCTGCCACCAGGGTGACTGGGATTAGGACCCGAAAGACCCAGTTTTTCCCTTGACTTTCCCATAATGCTCAGCACACACCTGACAAGGATCAGCCCCAGTGAGGTGGAGAGGCAGGGGCTGGAGGAGCATATATAAAGATGTCTCACGGTGTTGACTTGTGTCTTCACGCAGGGCCTTGGCCAAAGCAGAAACTGCAGAGACTGACGGCGCAGATTTACCAGGGCGGACGGTGAAGACGTCTTCTCCCATAGCCATGGACGAGTCGCAAGAGGTGTCTGAGCTACCTGTGAGTACAGTGCACTTACTGACCAGTCAGGAATAGTGAAACTTTCATGTGTAGCTGGCAACAAGAATGAACTTCTTCATTTTTGACATTGAGATATTCAGTTAAAAAAGGAAAAGCGTATGTTTTCGGTTCTGTAACTGGACGCTATTTCTTTTCATAATTTCAAGTCACTTTTTAATCACCCTGATTACTTTTATGGCATGTCACTCTAAAGGATGCTGCTGTCACTGCTTGAAATGCTACACATTAATATGTTAAATGCCATCAGCTACTGTTATTCATTCAACACTGTGAGAGACATAACTCTTTTTTTTCTGTTGTTTTGATTGAATAGACAAAGAAAGCTCGGCGTGATCCAGAAGTGAGTCAGGAGGGTGATTCACGGTAGGTTCATGTGCATTTTCAGTACAGGGAGTGGTGCATTTTATATTTTCATATATAGCTTGCATATAGGCTATAGCTTACTAGTTCAGGATTGGGCTGCTAGGATAAAGGGTGAAGATGCCATTCTAAGTACAGATCGAGGACCTGGATATAAGATTGTAATCTTGCTTTATTACTGTTTTGCCCTTGAGCAAGGTGAAAAAATGAAGAGAAAGAGAAAGAACAAAGAGTGTCTTGTCAGAGTGAAGTATGGTTTCCTTCTGGATAATTGCCAATCTTCAGTCACTCTTTATTATCTTTTAGCAGAATGTCAAGACATTTAAAAAAAAAAAAAAAAAAAAAAAAGGCATCAGAAGGGCTGCAGTCACTGCGTCTTTCAGCCACTCACACAGAAAATGAAAAGTTTTGAAGATGCCGATTTTCAAACCTCATCTTAAAGGCTTATCTTAAGGGTTGGGTTGAAAATATTGATTTCCAGATTTTAATCAATCTTCATTTTAAATTCTTGTATCCTGAGATCAGTCTTGTATTCATTTAGTTATTTATTTATATATTTATTTTTAAGTTAGTAAAACTAAAATATCAATATTTATTAATGTGCCTCCCATCCAGTTGTTACTTTTGATATAAAATAGTTTTTATAGAATGTGTCTTATGAGAAATTTAAACTTACAGTGTATCCACCATTAGTTGAGAGAAAAATGTACATGTACCAGAATCAATATTGAATTGAGATCTGAATTGATTCAAGAGCTTGTGAATCAGAATCATATCGGTTTCATATTGTTATACAGATGTGTTTGCCATTTTGATCATTGATGTTTGTTGTTGTGTTGTTATACTTTAAATGAAACGTGAGACAGGCTTCTAAAAGTTGTTTTTTTGCAGAAGTGTGGCTGCTAATGACAGCAGTGACTCCCCTAACCGGAGCGAATCAACAGCTCAGTCAGAGGTCAATTCATATCCACCATCATCTGTCGCTCACTTGCACACGAGTAAGTAGCTTTCAAATTTTGTCCAAAATATAATATTATAATATATAAAAACAGTATGGAAAACCTACTCAGTTTTAACCATTTACTTTTTACTGTTTTATTTAATTTGTATTACACATTTTAAATATACTTTGCAGTTATAAGTCTCCTGTTGAATTGTTAGTTCCTCTGATTGATTTTAAATAAGATATTGAATATTGTCAAAAGACTGTACTGTCCCTACATCTTTTTGAGACGTGGTAACATAATGCAACCCCTCAATGTCTCTGGCAGTGCCTGGAGGTCCAGACCGGTCAAATCAAGAGACGATATCAAGATCCCAGGGCTGTGTCTCAGAAAATGCATATGATCACAATGGTAAGGCTCATTGCTGTCATGCTCAGATATTTATTTAAAGCATAATACATTTGTAACAAAACATCCTAATTTTTAACAGCAGTGACATGCAAAGACCTCACCACAACCACAGCCACTGAATATACCTCACAGATCTACCAAGGAAGCAAGTAAGTACTGAAAGTTGTTTTAAAATGGGTTGGTATCTTTTAAAATACAGTCGATCATGAGTTTATTAATCATAAAACCTGCACTGAATGTAAGTCAGTATGGGATCAATATGGGTGTTTGCTTGCTTAATACACATTCCTGGTCTTATTGTGTATTTGCATAATAGTTTGAATTTGAACTTTATTAAGTTATATCTAATTTTATTATATCTAATAATTCATTGTGTGTTTGTGTTTATGCGTGTATATATATATATATATATATATATATATATTAGACTATGAAGTCAAAAAAAAATTCCTTTCAAATAACATACACAGATAAATTGTTCATGAGACCAGAAATGCATATTAAAGAGTATCAGTTTTGAATTCATGTTAACTTTAAGATCATATCAAATATAAATATCTAAATATCAAAGATCATACAAACTAAATGGACTACACCTTCATTTGTTCAAGTCAAAGTAAATATGGCATCTATTAGCAGCCTCCCTAAGTTCAGTTGTGTTATTGAATGTTCAGCTAGTAACTCTCCTCCATTATTCTTCAGCACCGCTGTCACTGCATATGCCAGTCAAGTGGCTTTCCCCTCCCTGGGCCAGTCGACCGTATACAGCGGCTTTCCTCAGTCCGGCCAGACGTATGGACTGCCACCATTTGGTCTGTGCTTCACCCAGTTGCAGTCTGTGCTTTAGTTCATCTGAACACTTCACCCAAACTCATTCCACTTAACCCTCACCCTGCATTCACACTATACGCTGGCAGTCAGATCAGTTCATGTCTCAATGTTACATCCTGTTCTTAACCTCTCTCTAATCACCTCTTTCATTTCTGCATCCCCTCTCTCCTCCGCCCTTCGCCCTCTCCCTCTCCATCTATCCATGCACGGCCTCAGGCGCCATGTGGCCAGGCTTAAAGACAGAGTCGAGGCTGCCCGAGGCGCCCTCTGTTGGTCAGACGGGGTTTCTCAGCTTCAGCTCAGCCTATACCTCAACCCAACCCAACCAGATCCACTACTCCTACCCCAGCCAAGGCAAGCCTGCTACCGCTCTCTCTTTCTGTGTGTCTACACGCTCTCTGCACCTCACAGCTTTTTCAATACAGGACCGCTGAGGAGAAAGACCTGCCCAGTTCCATCAGCCAAAACCACTTCCATTAACGCTCATACAGCATTTCACTGAGTAATACTTGTCATGATGGTACTTTTTGGTTGTTTGACATCCTGTATAATTGTTCTTTATCCCCAATCAGGTTCCTGTTTTACTACATCCAGTGTGTACACTAACATCCCTCCTGCGACTGCTGTGACCACAAGTACTGGCACACATCAGGTGAGTCCACCTGCAGTCAAAAGAGAAAGGAAGTCAGTGTTTGAAAGGACAGTATTACTAATGTGAGGATGCTGTTTTCTGCTTTTGAATTAGATGAACAGAAATTCCTTTTATATTATCTACAGACTTTGAACTCTGATATGAGCAAAATACAAAAACATGTTCTTGATAGTGATATATGCTGCGATTATATTATTTTCTTATGGAAAAATGATTCAAAAACATGAAAGATAAAAGATTCTCAAATTTCAACCAGTTCTTTTACATCTCGACCAGTAAATTGTAACAGACTTGTTCAGAAAAGTAGGTTGTCTTGCAATTAGAAAGGACAGGTTGAAAAAGTCTGATTGCATTGTTGAACAAACAGTGAACATGATTTGAACATCTTAATCTTAATTTGTTTTACTCCAGGAGTTTTCAAGTTACAACTCTCTTGGTCAGAGTCAGTTCTCCCAGTACTACGTTCCTCCTCCCAGTTACCTGTCCGCTGGTCTGCCCAGCAGTGATAGAGATGGAGCGGGTGTAGTGGCACCTGGATATCCAGCCATTAAAACTGAAGGCAGTGCCTCAGCAAACCTGCCCAACACAACAGGTGTGTCATCATTATCACTCTATAACTTCACAATAAACCTTCTCACTTATTTAGAACTTTGTAAATTCTAGTACTAGCAATTCTCCCTACCTTCTGTAAATGACTAAAATGGTCTTCCCAACTTTAAGTGAAATAATATAAATTAAATTGCATAAATAAATCTACACACTACTGTTCAAAAGTTTGGGGCCGGTATTTAGGATTTTTTTGGCATGAAAACATTTGTATTCATCAAGGACACATTAAATTGACCAAAACAGCACACAGGAAATAAATGCAGTTTTTTTTGTTTGTGTGTTTGTTTGCTTGTTTTTAACTTTGTTCATCAAAGAATCCTGACAAAAATGCTTCTACAAAAATATTAAGCAGCACAACTGTTTTCAACATTTGTAATAATATTAAATGTTTCTTGAGCAGCAAATCAGCTTATTTGAATGATTTTCTGAAGCCTGGAGTAATGGCTGCAAAAAATCAAAGGAATGTATTTCTGAAATATATTTCAGTTATTTAAAACTATACCGATTTCATTTTTTTTTTTTTTCTTTTTTACCGTATTTTAGAATAAGAGACTTAAAATCATACTGACACCAAACTTTATTATACGATAAAATTACTAAAAATAATAGAAATAATTTGATTTATATTTTATACTGCTGTTATATATTATATTAAAAATAGTAAAAAATTACTATATTAAAAATGTATGTTGATTAAATTATGACTTCATTCAGATAATATATTCATATATCATATAATCATATAATATATTAATTTGAGTATTAAAAGTGTTTCAATAGTAATAGTTTAATAGTAATTTTAAAAGTAAATGTTAGACTGTACTTTCTTGAACTAAATAATTTTGTTGCCATTGTGGATGCCCCTCATTCTTGTGGCTCTCACTGTAGTTCATGTTTTTGCTCATTCCATCAGATGCATCTCCAGGTGTGACGCTCCCGACAGGCGTGGCTCTGCCTGCTGGCATGGCCCTCCCCACAGGAGCACGGGACCAAGACGAGACCAACCGCAAAAACCCTCCTGGCAAAGCTAAAGGCAAAGCCAAGAAATCTGATGGTTCCCAATCCACAGACAATGACCTTGAGGTAATGAAGCCACTTGTATAGTTTTAGCAACACAATCTGAACTCAAATGTATGCAAATGCAGATGCAGAAAAAGCATTATATTGAGCATGCTCAGCTAAACAGAGAGTCAGTTTTACAATTATGCAGTTATTTATTTATTTTTGTGTGCTAAATGTACTAAAATGGAGAGTAGAGTGATGAACCATGAGATGAGCATCATGGATTGGGCGACGGCCAGTTGCAACAAACATAATAAAGAACTCTTTCTTTTCTCAGCGTATCTTCTTGTGGGATCTGGATGAAACCATGATCATTTTCCACTCTCTTCTTACCGGCTCATTTGCACAGAAATTTGGCAAGGTACAGCAAATTGCTTTTACACACTAGCAGAAAGTAATGCCTGTTTTTTCCCTTCTCACATTCTTGCTGTTTCCTGGCAATGCTTTTATTTATTCAGGATCCAGCAACAGTTCTGAATCTGGGTCTTCAGATGGAGGAGCTGATCTTTGAGCTTGCAGACACGCATCTCTTCTTCAACGATCTGGAGGTAAGCAGAGTGTAACACAAGGTTCAGTTTGCTTTATGTTCATGTAAATAACGTTTACCCTCGTGTCAATGCAGGAATGTGATCAAGTCCATGTTGATGATGTTGCCTCAGATGACAACGGGCAGGACTTGAGGTAATGAAACAGTCAAACTTTGTGACGAGTTTTCCAGCAATGTTACAACTTACACTAGCAAACTGCTTTTCAATAACATCTGAGAAAACACATATTGCTGTTACATTTACTGCAAAGGCTATGTGCAAAAGTTCTTAGTAATTGTTAGTTTAGTCTGTAATAACACATCTAATTTTGATTATTCTGGCTTAGCAACTACAACTTCTCCAGCGACGGCTTCAGCGGGCCCAGTGTGGGCGGTGGTCCAGGGTCCACCACCGCAGTACAGGGAGGAGTGGAGTGGATGCGTAAGCTGGCCTTCAGATATCGTCGGCTCAAAGAGATCTACAACGGATTCAAAGGGAATGTGGGAGGTGAGAGTGTGTCTCATATTTGTTTCAAACCATGCTACATGTTCCCACAGGGTGGCGCTGTTACTGTACAATCATTGCTTAGTGGAGTAGTAGTTCCCTGTTTTGCCTTCTATCATACATTTTCCTCATATTTGATTGATATCTAATCAAGAATACTGGAATGAAGTTCATGACGGCCTCATGTGTGCTGTCTGATTGAACTGGCAGTGGTTATGTGGAAGAGCTGGTTTATTGTTCCAGCAAAATATAGCTTGAACACAAGTCAACATGTACATACGTGTCTTCTGTGTCAGAAGCATTGATGCACATACTTCAGTAGCAGAGTCACACCACATTGAGAAAGAAGTTACACCAATAATTATAAATGTATAGTTTTAGAAATTGTTCTGAATTTAAAAGAAGAATCCACACTACAATTATAACATCATTGGCACAGAAGAATTATATTGTTGCAATCACTTTCACAACGATTTTTTCCAGCTGATGAATAAGAACAATGACAGCCTAAATCATGCCTAAAAGAGCTTGATCATTTAAAGCGACAGATTGCATATCTATGGTGCATGCTCATAATAAACAAAACGTTAATGTGCATTTGTGTGGATGCTAATATAGTTAGCATTGTAGTTATTATCATTTTTGTTCTTAGTTTCTACGAGCCTTTAGCTGTGAATTCAGTTCATTGTTGACTCAATTTTGTCAATTTTTGACATGCACTGTTACTGATGCACACTAATGTTCAAAAGTTTAAGATCAGCAAGATTGTTTTAAAGAAATTGATACTTTAATTCAGAAAAAAAGATGCATAAAATTGATTAAAAGTGACAGTAAAGACATTTATAATGTTACAAAATATTTCTATTTCAAGTAAATGCTTGTCACTGAATCTTGAATCCTGAATTCAGCATATTGTTGAATAATATCTTTCATTCACTTAAGTTATTGAGGTTTGTTGTCACTCTTTCATTCTGTGATCCTGCATGTGAAATATATGACTGACAAATATTGATTGGTCTATGTCTTGGACAAGTTTCCTACAAAGATGTTTTGCACCTAAAACATACAATATAAACACTGATGCACAAATGTGGATTTGTTCTAGGTGTCTAAAGTATATTGAAAAAATTAAACTATTATAAACTCAATGATTAAGCATAAAGTGTGAAACTGGCTTGTTCTGTGGTCCACAATAGAAGATTTAAGTGCTGCTTCAGATGGTGTGAAGAGATAATGAAGAGATGCTGATAATAATCAATGAATACTAAGGAAGTTTAGAAAAAGTAAGCTTTCATATCATGTACTCGCAACAACATTAGGTGAACGTGTTCCTTCAATCTTAAAAAAAAAATAAAAATTATATTGGGAAAAAAGTAAAAAACAACAGTGTGAGGAATGAACCACAGTATCTACATCTGGAATTTTGTCATTGCTGAACATTACTGTTAGTTGTGTTACATGGATTAACTAGCTATAGTGTTTGCATTTCCCAAAAGCATTGTAAACAAACCTAAGTTGATCGTAGCTCCATTGGTGACAGTGGTTCTACGATCAACTTAGGCTTACGATACTTTTGGGAAATGCAGCCCAGATCCAGCAGTATCTTCAAATTACTGCTTATCAACAAGCCTGTATATAATGTATTTTAATGCCAACATCATCTGCTGATCTTGCAGGTCTGCTGAGCCCAATGAAGAGAGACCTACTGCTCAGGCTACGCTCTGAGATCGAGACTGTTACAGATGCCTGGCTGAGCACTGCCCTCAAATCTCTCTTGCTCATTCAGTCGAGGTGAGATCTGTCTCTGTTCCTTGAACATGCATGATTTAGAGGAAATCATCAGATCCGCCTTTAGGCATTAAACATTGTGTGTGATGTGCTAGAGCAACACGCCAAACAGGTTTCTCAGTGTAGATCCTTCAGCTTTAATGTAGCGTAAACGCTAACAAAGAGCTAATTGTTTTGATGTTTGTTCACAGGGGCAGATGTATGAATGTTCTGGTCACCACCACTCAGCTGGTTCCTGCTTTAGCAAAAGTGCTTCTTTATGGCCTGGGTGACGTCTTTCCCATTGAGAACATCTACAGCGCCACTAAAATAGGTAATAATTTGGTTTATCAAAAATTAAAATTCAGACATTTATTCACCTTCATGTCATTCAAAAGCCAGATGGTCCAGAGCACAAAAGAAGATTTTGAAGAATGGTCATACTACTGTTTCCTATACAGTGACTAGGGGCCGTCAAAATTTGACACAGACTAAAAGAAGTATACACATTCAGATGTCAAAACTTAGAAAATGAACCTTTGCACAAATTTCCATTTTGAGTTCTGAAATTTAGACTATAGTTTGGAATAAAGTCTTGTTTAATTTTGGAGTTTTCATCCCATTTTATTATAATGAAGAGTAGGGATGTCAATTTTCGATCATTTCCATGATCGCTTGTTGTTTAAATTAACGATCAATTAATCGATTAATCGTTAACCTTAATAATAATAAAAACGTTAACCTAAATAATGCGAAATGCGTCTATTGCAGTGGCCTGTATTCACCGGCATGACAGGATGTGCAAATGCCACTCAAAACGCAGGCTTTATCACCCGAATTAAAGGGGTTTTAATCTAAATAAAAGGCTAGTAGCAGAACTGTAAAATGAAATAATGTGATTATGATCATTTGATAGAATGAAGAGAGCTCACTGTAGTACGGATCATTTTACTTTGTTGGCTGTTTCAGATCCCATCACGGAGACCGCTGAACGCGCCTCTTTAAATGGTTTCATTGTTCTCGTTGTTGTATTTTAAAACACAATCGCAATGTTTGCAATTGACATTATTGGCATTTAAAATAAAATGTCCCTAATGTAACTGTGGCTTGTGGGGCTGTGCCGCACGGTCAGAGAACTTCGGCAATGCTGCGGAAAACACTGCTGCTCACATGAAACATTTTAATGCGAGTATGCCACAAGTGAGCTACAAAGCTTTGTTTATAAGAGAAATAATGGATTAGCAGGCAAATGTTACGTCGTGACTATGCATTTGCATTCATGCTTTTCGATACCTGTAGCTACATTTAAAGCCATTTGCGGCTTTATGTTCTGTTCTGCCGTTTAGCCACGAGTTTCCAGGAATTTAATATTTATTTTCTTTTCCCAAATCCTCGCCGTCTCACCCCCTAATTTCACAAGTTTATTTTATTGTCATTCACTTTTAATCACTGTGTTCACATCTCTTACTGTGGTAAGCATGCAAGGGGAAATGAAAGATTTTGTGGCCATGAATTAAGAATTTGTTCCCTTATTTTAGTTAAATCGTGTTTTCTAGGGAACAAATTAATGAAACATAGACAGTCCCCACAAATTATTAAGTTGAACGTAGAAACAAATTAAATTACGAATTATAGCCTAAGCCTATATATAGACCTGTCCTGCTCGTGTCCCGCAGCCCTGTCGAAGCGCAGAGCCTGGTATGAAGCAAATATATCTGGGGAAATTATAATTAGACATGACTTAGTTACTACATTTCAATACAAAATAAATTTATATTGTTTCTGTTTTAGTGTATTTTTAAAGTTTGGATCACAGTAAAAGCTTAATGGGTATGGCGGAAATCACAAAATTCTACTGACCTTAATCGATCACTCCTCTCTGACTTCTCTGCTAATGTCTCCACTGCTAAGAGGACATACTATCACGACAAAATTAACAATTCGCCTAACTCTCACATGCTCTTTAAAATATTTTCCTCCCTCCTTTGTCCTCCTCCTCCCCCTCCATCAACTCTTACAGCTGACGACTTTGCCGCTTTCTTCATTAATAAAATTACAAACCTTACTGCACAATTCTCCACACCACAAACTGTCAAACCCATCTTACCAGCAAACATACACTTGTTCACATCCTTCTCTCCACTCTGAGGCAGAAGTCTCTAAACTCATCCTTTCCAGTCATCCTACTACTTGTCCGCTTGATCCTATTCCATCTCATCTCCTTCAAGCCATTTCTCCTGCAGTTGTACCTGCACTCACTCACATCAACACATCCCTTCACACTGGAGTTTTTCCCTCAGCATTTAAACAGGCTCGTATAACCCCACTTCTTAATAAACCCACTCTTAACCCAACTCTTTTAAGGAATTATAGACCGTTTTCCCTTCTACCTTTCATTGCAAAAACACTTGAATGAGTTGTTCAGCTAAGTCTCTGCCTTTCTCACACAGAACAACCTCCTGGACAGTAACCAATCTGGCTTCAGAAGTGGACATTCAGCCGAAACTGCCTTGCTGTCAGTTGTTGAATCCCTAAGACTTGCAAGAGCGGCTTCCAAGTCTTCATTACTTATCTTGCTGGATCTGTCCGCTGCTTTTTATACGGTCAACCACCAGATCCTCCTGTCAACCCTACTGAGACAGGGCATCTCAGGAACGGCACTCCAGTGGTTTGAGTCTCTTACCTCTCAGATAGGTCCTTCAAGGTATCTTGGAGAGGTGAGGTATCCAAGTTGCAACATCTAGCTACTGGGGTGCCTCAGGGCTCAGTTCTTAGACCACTTCTTTTCTCTGTCTACATGGCATCACTAGGTTCCGTCATTCAGAAACATGGCTTTTCATATCACTGCTATGCTGATGACACTCAACTCTACCTCGCATTCCATCTTGATGATCCAACGATAGCTGCTCGCATCTTAGCATGTCTAACAGACATTTCTTGCTGGATGAAGGACCATCACCTTCAACTCAATCTAGCTAAGACAGAACTGCTTGTAGTTTCAGTAAACCCATCACTTCATCGCAATTTTGCATTCCAGTTAGGCTCATCAACCATAACTCCTTCAAAAACAGCCAGAAACTTTGGAGTTGTGATTGATGATAAGCTGAATTTCTCAGACCACATTGCTAAAACTGCCTGTGCCTGCAGATTTGCTTTATACAATATTAGAAAGATCAGGCCCTTTCTTTCGGAACATGCAACACAACTCCTTGTTCAAGCTCTTGTTCTGTCCAGACTTGACTATTGCAGTGCTCTCTTGGCAGGTCTTCCAGCCAATTCCATCAAACCTCTACAATTAATCCAAAATGCCGCTTCAAGATTAATCTTTAATGAGCCGAAAAGAACGCACGTCACACCTCTGTTCATCAATTTGCACTGACTACCAATAGCTGCTCACATAAAATTCAAGGCATTAATGTTTGCCTACAAAACCACCTCTGGCTCTGCACCCCTTTACCTAAATTCAGTACTTCAGACCTATGTGCCCTCTAGAAGCTTACGTTCTGCAGGTGAATGACGCATTATTGTGCCATCCCAAAGAGGCACAAAATCACTTTCAGCTGGTGGAATGAGCTGCCCAACTCAATCCGAGCAGCTGAATCCTTAGCCATCTTCAAGAAACGGCTAAAAACACATCTCTTCCATCTTTATTTGACCCTCTAACTATAGCACTCTCTATTCTAATTCTCTTTTATCTATCTGTCTCTTTTTATTAAAAAAAAAAAAAAAAAAAAATCACACACACGACCCTCTATCAATTGCATATTTATTCTCTTAACTGCTAATTTTTCTTTAAAAACTAACACTAGGTTTATTTTTTTTTCCCTGTATTCTATCTACTTGTTTTCTTTAAAAATAAAAAATAAAAAAACCTTGCTACGTGTACTGCGTTAGGCTAACCAAGACTTGTCATAGCACTTGCATGTTGTTGCTCTTTTGTTGGTTGTTATTGCTTCTATTGTCCTCATTTGTAAGTCGCTTTGGATAAAAGCGTCTGCTAAATAACTAAATGTAATTTGTACGTTAGTGTATTATTTTCACCAAAGATCCAGCCCCGTCACCATCACTCACAGCCGCTTGCACACGTTTTGCGCATGAGCCGCATGCACCCCAAAATTAAACTGCTTTAAACAATTGCATCTCTTATCGGCAATTAATCAATCATCGATTAATCATTGACATCCCTAATGAAGAGTTGTCAGGATATTCTTTAAAATTGACTTTGTGTTCCATGGTATAAAAAGTTTGGTTTTGAACGGCATGGGGGTTGATAAAGGATGACGCTTTGTTGGTTTTTGGCTGAATTCTTATCGAAATGAAACTGAGCACAAGGATAGATTTAGATGTTATGTATAACATATTATGTGTAACTTCTATTAACAGGAAAAGAGAGCTGCTTTGAACGCATCATCTCTCGCTTTGGGAAGAAAGTGACCTATGTTGTTATAGGTGACGGCCGTGATGAAGAGTTTGCAGCAAAGCAGGTACAATCTCAATACCATATCAGTTAGATCACATCACAAACTAATACCTTCTGTTATGCCACTGCAAAATATTTCTGATGATACTGCTATTCAGGAGCAAAAAATTTTTTGTTTTGTTTTTTCTATTAAACCTCTATTATCTAAATGATTTACATAAAGAACACTGCCAGTTAGAAAAAAAAACATAGGTAAGATCTCTTTTAAGATATTACAATTTAATAAAATTACTGTTTTCTGTTGTAATATATTTTAAAATGCAATTTATTCCTGTGATCAAAGCTGAATTTTACACCAGTCTTCAGTGTCACATGATCCTTCAGAAATCATTCTAATATGCTGATTTGCTGCTCAAGAAAAACATTTATTATCAATGTTGAAAACAGTTGCGCTTCTTATTTTTTGTGAAGACCATGATACAATTTTTTCTTTGATGAATAGAGAGGGTTTTTTTTTTTTTTTGAGAAACTGAAATAAAAAAAAAAAATAAAAAAAAACTGACCCCAAACGATGTTGCATGAATTAATATTCTGACTCTCTCAGTTGAATAAGCCTAACATACAGGTTCATGAATGTTGCTTTATTGTATTGATTTACATTTTCATTGAAAATTCTCTGTATTGATCTGTGTTAGTTTGATCTAATCCATGTACACCATCACTCTTTAGCACAACATGCCATTTTGGCGAATCTCTTCTCACGGAGACCTGATTTCCCTTCACCAAGCTCTGGAACTGGACTTCTTATAGATGGAGCTGGAGGTAAGACTTGGATCTCTCCAGCTGCACCCATCAGCAATCCCATCCACCCCCTAACCTTATCCAGCGCAGCCGTTGAGCAGCTGACGTAGACTCTGGGACATTAGTGGTCATAGACAAGAACTCAAGACGGTCTGTGACACGATCTCACAAGCCCTCCATTCCCTCAATGGCAGCTATCCTCCCCCTAGGTTGAATCTTGCACTGGGACGCCACACAACTGTACATGAGGAAAGAGGAAAAAACTGTCTCCCATTCTCACTGCATCTTTCTCTTGGAAAAAAGATGCATTTTACCATCTTCAACATAACTGGATTCACCAAAGGAACAACCCATGACCAAAGGTCTGCACTAGCACAGAAACTTAGGAGTGAACTTCATTTTTTTTTTTTTTGCAAGTCTTTTTCGTTCTTTTTAAAGGGCTGAAAAGTAGGTTGGAATTATTTTGATTTGCACTCATTCCAAAGGTCAGGATATTGGTTCTTACGAGATGGCAGGTTACATGCTTTAGAAGCCACAAAGAAATGATGCGATTATTTCAGTACTTAAAACGGATCGCAGACATGGCCCGTTTAATATCTGTGTACAGATGGTACCAACAGGGTTTAGCATAGATCCCACTTAATTTTTACTGTATCTATATATGGATTTTCCTAAATGTTCCTCAGTTCCGGGAATCGACGTTCATTTACCCTTCATACACACTTCATAATTTCTTTAAATTAGGCAATATGACCAATTAGAGAGTGTCTAATGGAAGCCATTTGTTTTTGTACAATTTGTCCCTCCTTTTCTTTGAAAGAATAAATTACCCAAAAATGAGAATTGGCATTATTTGTTACTTTTGTTCCAAATCCGGACTAACTTTCGTGAAACACAAAAGGAGATGTTTAGAAGAATGTCCGCACTGCTCTTTTCCATACAATGAAGTTTGAATGGAAAAGGGACTTCAAACTCCAAAAATCATCACAAGTCAAATACGTTTAGTGTGTTATCTGATGGAAGTCATATAATGAGGAACAGACCTAAATTTAAATGTTTCACTTTGTTTAGCTCTAAAGTCTAACTCAGTTATTAGCTGAAACTTGATGTGACATTTCTTGGCATGCTGATTTTGAATGAATGCAAATACAGAGATTTCAGAGCTCTGACAGGAAGATTTTCAGTAAATGTGTGTTTCAGTGATTTCAGAAGACTGTTGGATCTCAGCAACCTGTCTCTGCTCACTTTTTACTGTATGGCCTTTTTGTGTTAAAGTTGTTATATGGGTTTGAATCAACAAATGAGCCTCTTTTTTTAATTTTTGGGTGAGTCATTTCTTTAAAATCCATATTTAGGTGATGTTTTGAGGGGAACATAGGCTCCTGGAATGACATTGTCCCGTGTTAAATGTCTGTAATGCAATTATGAGCCACATGAACTAACTGAATTCTCGTCCCCTGAGGAAAGTCACATGGCTGAGTGGGATTTTGTAAAATTACCTCTTGCATATAGCCAAAATTCCCCATGGATTTGAAGCTACAGGGCCCCAGCCTGTGACCGTTTTCTTTCATTTGTACGTTTGGGAGAAAAACTGTGATAGTGTGCAATACATTTCTGGTCAGGGTTTCAATTTTGGTTGAAGGTGGTTTTACGAGCAGGTTTGGGTGTAATATTCCTAACCGCTGCGAGATTTTGACTGAACATTACTGAGCCTGAAGAAAAAGCATTTTTACTCAAGCAGCTTTGACAATTAAGAATGTGTAATCTTCATTTGTTTGCATAGATGTGCGTGTCTGCGTGTTTCTTTTCCTGTATATATTTATATTGTGCCTTTTAACTATAATCACCATTCAGTAAGTGCATTATCTTAAAGGGAATTACTGAAATATGACAAACATATGCAATATGACAAACATATGTTTGTATTGTTTGTTTTTCTGGTGAAGTGTTACCTTTGACTCATAGGCCTATGCTGTTATTTGTCATTTTCTTTTAGTTTGGTACTTTTGATGTGCTCCGTCTCTGCAGAAAACATTTTTCTCCATAGCTCAGCTAATCAGATGCTGTTGTTCTTTAACTTGAATCATAAAAACTGCTCTTCTGGTGCTTTTTTTCGATGTCCTACTTTGTTTTGTGCATTTTTCAGGAAAAAAAAAAGATTTAATCCCTGTATACTGTCTATTATCTACACTAACTGAAGATACATGACACTATCATCGTGAGATCTTGGGGTTTATTACTAATGCATAGACAATCAAGGGATGTAATGGCTCTTTTAGCCAGAGATTAAATGCTTGATCTAGCCCTGCAATTAAGCTTGAGCTTTTAGATCAGTAGGAGAACTTCTGGTTTATTGAAAATGGCTGAAGAAGCAAATATCTGTACCTACACTGTTTATGGTTTTCTGTAAGTGACGTTCATTAAATACTTTGAGGCTGGCCTACCTGCTTGGCTTGTTCATCTCTGACTCATAATTGTGTGAATGAAAACACCACCAGGACACATTTAAACCCCAAAAAAGTTTCTATTTTTGTCACATTGTCAGTTTTTCCCACCAAAACCAAGGTACTCTCTGTATAAAAAATACATAAAACACTTATAAATAAAACTTTGAATTTAAAAGTTCAACCAAGTACTAGAAGTAGAAATTAGCAGACATGGTCCTGCTCCTCTTGAAGACTCCAGTGAGAGGTTGAGCAGGAGCTGCAGATGTAGTTCTTAGCAATGCATATTACTAATCAAAAATTAGGTTTTGATATATTTACGATAGGAAATTTACAAAATATCTTCATGGAACATGATCGCTACTTAATATCCTAATGATTTTTGGCATAAAAGAAAAATCGATAATTATGACCCATACAATGTATTTTTGGCTATTGCTACAAACATACCCATCCTACTTAAGACTGGTTTTGTCGTCCAGGGTCACATATAAGTGTGGTGTTCTAGCTATGTTTTTTCCCCTAAATTTATCATTTTATCATATTTTATCTTCTCACAATCTGAGGTCTCATTCTTGTCTGCAGCACAAACAAATTATGCAACTATGCAAGTTTAATAATTAAGGTAAGGTAAGATAATACTATATTGTCCCAAAGGGGAATTTATCTTGGGCTCAAGAAGAAGAAACTGTATCACATAAACAACAACATAACTTAATGTTTGAACAATAGTAATAGGCTACTGATGCTTGCCTCAGGAAACACATAAATGCAAAGGCACATATTCTCTGTACAAAATGCTCAGTTATCTAACAGAGAGCTAAAGGAAAACCAGAATTGCCAGCCATAATCTGAATTATTTTAACTGCTGGAGTGGATTCAGAGGATTCTTGGTGAACAAAATCAGCTGTCAAGTAATAGGCAGGACATGGCAATACTCAGAAACAACAAAGTAAATAAACCATCAGGGCACATAAAGGACATTGAGAATAATCTGACTGAGTCTTTTATCATTTTTTTAAATAAATATTTAATAAATAGATGAAACGTTCAGTGGATACCTCTCAAAAAAAAAAAAAAAAAAAAAAAAAAAAAAAATCCCTTATTACTGAACAGAACTGATGTAATATCTTAACCCATGATGTATTAGCTTGCATTCACATAGCGTAAGACAAGTTTGAATGAGCTAATCAATATCTAACTCTCCAGACTCGTGACGCCAGACATTTCCATGCATATTACATCAACATAAAACTAGAGCCACAAACACCAAATACAGGAATATACAGCAGTGAACATTCACTATTGGGTAATGTTACAGTATTACAACAACAATGAAAAAAAAACAAGACATTTGTGCTGCCTTTGATGTGTCCTTCAGCCACATCAAACCAGCTGAAGTACCAGATGAAGTACTTCTATATTATTATAGGCTCAACAAGCTTAGGCTTTTTCCAGCGTTTTTTTTTTTTTTTTTTTAATTTATTTATTTATTTATTTATTATTATTTTTCAACAGGGGTACTACATCAAATCTGAAACACACTACAAAACTCTGTACATTCAGCATCAAGTAAATCCACATACACACAAACCAACAACTGCTAAACTACTACCTAAGAAAACTGAATGTCACTTAAAATGCAATCATTTGACATGTTATACATGAACACAGTAAGATATTAAAGGTTCATTCAAGTCCACCCAAAAATTATGAAAATTGTGTCATCATTAGCTCACCCTCATGTCATTCCAAACCTGTATGAATGTCTTTCATCTGTGGAACATAAAAGAAGACATTTTGAAGAAAGTTGGTAATCAAACAGTTTCTGTTTCTGTCAGGCTTGTGTTGGTGTTGTGTTCTGTTTTCTGTCTCCCCATCCTCCTGTATGCCCATATTTGGTCCTTCCTGTTTCCTGTCCTCGTTTAGTGTGATTATTAGTTCATTGGTCTTCAGGTGTGTTTTATTAATTATCTAGTTTCATCCTGTGTATTTAGTTCCTGCCTGTTTAGTTCTTTTTCGTCTGGTCTACTTGTTATGTTCCCTGTATTCCTATGTGTCTCAGCCTTGCCTTGTATTGCCCTGTTGGATTGGATTAAAGACTGTTTATTTTGAGTAATTCCTTGTCTCCTCGTTCCTCCCTACTGTGTGCACCGTGATAGTTCCCCTTTGACTTCCACTGTATTTTTGTCCATATAATGAAAGGAACCGAAAAGGAAACTGTTTGGTTACCAATACTCTTTGAAATATCTTTTAGGTGAGTAAATAATGACAGAATTTCCATTTTTGAGTGAACTATCCTTTTAATCAACATATATGTCATACTGTCTTAAACTAAACAATCTATTAGTGTGACATAAACAGCAACACAAGTATTAGGAAATCATGGAAAATGTCATGACTATGAGGTCACATGGTTCTGAACATTGTATCATGACAAAACCATGATTTTGAAATTAATGCAAAAGTAGTATGACAACGTCATCACAAAACAGTTTGAGATAATTTCTGATAATAACCTTGTTGTTAACATTGCTAATAATAATATTGCTAATAATAGCATTGTTCTTGTGTTGTACGTTGCTGCAGTAGTCTTCCAGATAAAAAATACATAATACATTAAACATCAAAATACATTAACATCATGACAGGTAATGAAATGTTATACTGTTTTACTGTAAATTCTGTTGTTCTGAACTGTGGTTTACTGTGACTTTAAATACATTATAAATACAAACTTTATTTTTGAAGGGGGAGGGGGAATCTTCAAAAAGTTCAACCAAGTACTAGAAGTAGAAATTAGCAGCCATGGTCCTGCTCCTCTTGAGGACTCCAGTGAGAGGTTGAGCTGTATCTTCTGGGGATGAGTCTGTTGAGTCTGTCGAGTCTGTGTCATATGCTGCAGCTTGTCTAAATGGCCCTTCTTGACTGGGTTGAGCCATTTTCTTTCTATCACCGTTGGGATGAAACCATCTGTAGTATATAATTTTCACTAGTATTCCAATAACGTACAAACCTAGTAGTGTTGGGATCACTGTATAAGGACTCAAGGAGCTCCAGCAGCCTGCGAACTCAAACACCTTCCAGCACCAGAAGCCTAGCAGCATCACTGTGTCCAAAGCCATGAAACTATAATAGAGAACCATCTTTACTTTTATGTTTTTTCTTGTTACGTTAAACCAGCTGAAGTACCAGATAATTCCAACAGCAGCTCTGAAGAGCCATTCCCAACCGGGACTTTTCATGTAATTTGTTTTCTGACTCCAGGCCACCAAAACCAGCAGCATCCACAGGGACAGGAAGTGAGCTATGATGTAGCATGGCAATACACTGCAAAAGAGTGCGAGAGCAGTTACACGAGGAATGATCAGTAACAAATTCCACAAGAAGTAGATGCCAGTGGAAATCCATCTCATCTTGCATTTTTCAGGAAGATAGATACGCATGCCGCGGTGGTACAAAGCAACGCTACTGGCAATTGCAGCAGCTGATCGGAGGATTTTTAAACCTGAAACAAAAACATTGCATGTTATTAAACAACATCACATGAATATGTGAGTGAGGTACATAATCACAGCCATGCTGATGATGAAGCTCTGAACAACACAAAGTAGTGGTGCTGCTGAATTAATCAGTGTTTGGAATGAACTGGTTGAGTGAATGAACCAATGACTCACTCAAAAAGACTTGTCACCATGTCATTACTTTTTTAACAATAATTTTCAGTGTGAACACACTAATCACACTAATTTTTATTAAAATTGGCATAGAATAGTGCATAAATACACAAATTGGGGATGCACCAACATTAAGCCACATTAAGCATTTTTGAATGTCCTGCTGTTTTTAGTGATTGAAATACTGCATTGAGGATCTGAATATGGATTTCAAGTGCCCAAAACTTGTTGTTTGTTTACATATCTTTGTTTTTCTTTTTTTAGGAGATGATTTAAACATTTGTGGCTTCAAACAAATGGAAATTTGACTGGTCTGTACTGAAGTTCTACAGATTCAAATTTGATGTTTTGCCTTCCAGATCTCTGCACCAGTCATATGACTGAAAACTATGAATTATTGCTTTAAGTGGTTCAGAGAAATATAAGAATTATGATCTGAAAGAAACAGTGTTCTGGGTTTGAGACAGACCTGTAATAAACTCCAGCTCTCCTCTCTGTAGGATTATAGACATCATGAGTGTGAGTTGTGGGGCACTTTCAGAAAAAGCTTCAAATAGAAGAAGCATCAGAAGATCATGTTTCGGGTTCACAGCCACATCTTCTCTGATAGTATACTGCACACCCTTTCTGAAATTATTAATGCAATGAAGAAAATCCATTGTGGAAGTTTCTATCACCCCAGCATACCTGTGAACACATTCCTGCATTTACTTCACCAACACTTAATACAACAAAACTTTACAATAGCCCAGCAGGCACCAGATGTCTATGTAACGTCAGGTTGATGTTGGACATGACGTCGGACAGACGTTGCATTTTGGTTGAAAATGAAAATCGGGTTGACGTCAATATTTGACGTTGACTTAACGTTGGATTTTGGTTGCACAACCTAAAAACAACAAAATCTCAACGTCAGCTGACGTCGGTATTGGACATCAATTTAACATTGATATTAGACGTTGAATTTACGTTGAATTTTGGTCACCCGACGTCGCAACCGAAATTTAACCAAATATCAACGTCTTATGACGTTGTGTGCGTGTTTTGTGCCTGCTGGGTAATAGTGAGACCACAGTTTGGATTGTGTTCTACATTGTGAAGTGCTGGTTTATTCTGATGTGTATACAAATTGACTCTAGACTGTTTCCATACCAATTCTCATTCACATTTATTGAGAGCTTGTTTTTAAATGATAGCCCAAATCAATTCTTCACATTAAGAATTAAGAAAATAGCTGTATTTGATTTTGATTTAAAGGGGTCATCAACTGCCTCTGTTTTTTTTTGTTTTTTTTGGTACTGTTCTCTGAGGTCCACTTATAATGTTATCAAGATTTTTACATTTAAAAAAAATCATAATTTGTAAGTAATAGGCTATTTTCTGTCCTGTTTTTAACCCCCCTCAGAATGCTCTTGAATAGGCATGGTGGATTGTAGACTCGGAAGTAAACACCCACTGCTATGACTGGCATGTGACACTTGTGTATGTTTGACAGTCTACGTCCTTCACAGATGGACACAGCTGTGATTTAGATTAAGAACGCATAAATATTCATATCAAACAATCTGTTTAACAGACAAAGCAATAGTGATCAGGTAATATGAAGAGTTATTCACACACTTGTGTGTTGCGACATTACTGTCAGATCCAATATAGCCGGCACAGCATTTTCTTTTAGTTTCAATCTTTCTGAAAATCCCGTGTTATATTGTGCCTTGTTTGTAAACTAATTCATGGTAAAATGAAGTAAACAAAGGACCGAATTCTTACTAACGGGGTCTGGAACTTCATCAAAAATAAAGTTCATCCACTCTTTCCTAATGTTGGTATCAGAAGGAAGGCAACGCAAACACTGTTTTTCCACAACTTGGCACTGCACAATGTCTTGTTGTCCTCAGAGCCATCTTTATCGTTTGGTTTCTGGGTAGACCTGCGTTTGTCGCCGATGTAAAAGCAGGTGTTGATCTTCCCAAATAGTATGTTCCTGCACAACCGGAGGCTGCAGTTTCAGGATCGCAGTTCTAGGTCTGCATTTCTAGGACCCTATTTTTTGTGACAGCGCCATCTAGCCAATTCTATTCCAACAGAGGAGACCTGATTCAAACATCAAACAAAAAGATGCCAAGACTAGGTCCATGGAATCTATTCATTTTTTATCTTTCTATTTTATTTTTAATGTAAGAGCTTAAGTTGACTTGAGTGTTCGAGGCACTGTCAGCAATCTCCATTTAGCCTATTTAGCTGTGCAAAACAGTTCATTGTGCTGCTGAATGTTGTAAACTGGTATTTGTATTCAAATTATTTTCGTTTATTAATGTACTAATAAATACACTAATTTGTAGTGCAATTGTTTTACAGTTTATTGCACTTGGTTATATGTGTCACACATCAGACGTGAAGCACTGCGCTGCAGCTCATGAACTGAAGTCTTGCAAAGTCTTTCTTTCCAAGAAAACTGAATTTAAAACCAGAATATATATACATATATATATATATATATATAGAATATATTTGAAAAGAAAATTAGATTAGGTGAAATATTTCAAGAATTTTTGGAATTTTGGTTTCTCAGTTCATGAACAGTTCCCTTTAACATTAATACTGAAGGAATCTGTCATCATTTATTCACTTTCATCCCATTCCAAACCCAAAAGACTTTGAAACACAAATTAAGATACTTTTAATGACACACGAGAACAAAACACATTGGTTCTTCTGGAAGATAAAACATGTTTGTGTGACACAAGAGAATAAAACTGTGCACATTAGAGCTTTCACCATATTTGTTGAGCTCTATATTTGTGTTGATCAATGTTTATATTTGAATAAAAGCCTTAAATTAAATCTGCTTATTTTGACTCTTCAGAAGACTTTAAAGAAACCTCTCAATTCAGATAGATAATGTCTTTATGAACATTTGAGTGAATGAAGCAACAATTTCTCTTAAGTATCATTAAAAAACATATCTTCATCTTCGTCACTTTGAAGACTAACAAATGTCTTATGAGTTTGGAAATACATGAGGGTGAGTAATCAATGAAGCATCTTATTTAAGTGATAAAGACTCTTTTTAAAATTCGAAAACTTGAAAATTGATAAGCAAATCTGTCACAGACCTGAGGTAGACTCCGAGCTGCAGGAAGTGGAATGGTTTGATCAATAAATGCCGGTCTGCAAATTTCTCCACCTTAGTCTCAAGCTTATCCAGGCAATCGGAGTACCAGAGCCAGCTGAACACCTGTAACAACACTGAAGAGCCCAACAGCAGAAAGATCATCACTGCCATGTACACATAGGCCCCATCCTGATAAAATGACACAACAGTCCAAATGTCCAATGCTATATCCAGCAGAAAAAATAACAATCCCACCAAAGTAAACATGTATTTCAATAAATAACCAAAAGGAAATTGCTCCTGAGTCTCCACCATGATTCAGTCCAGTTTGAGAAACCTTACAGAATGGCTATGTAATGTTTTTTTCTGTAGAGATATGCTGCTAAAAAGATCTGAAATAGAAAATAAAGTTTATGTCCACTCATAACTCCTCCCATGTCATGCCTCTGAATGATTAGTCATGTGTCAGAATGTAGTGAGTGTGATGTCACATGTGACCAAACTCACACACATTAGTTCAAAGTTGGAAATGCCCACTGATCTATAATGACGATCAGTGGAAATGTCTAATATTGATACATTGATAAAATACCTTGAACGCAATGTATTTCAGTTTGCATAAAAGTGTATGTCAAATGTAAAAAATAAATAAATAAATAAAGATAAATGTATCTGTCACTCTGGCTAATATATACATACAATATTTGTCCCATTCAGTTTGGGTCATATTAATAATGTTGCTTATGTTAGGACTGTGCCATTCATGGTATCAATCATAAATTCCGTATTAATATAATAAATACTCTGATTTAAAGAATATTCTGTATACTTTGTACAATGAACAAAGTCCTATGTAAAAACTGGGTCCTGAAGCAAAATGAGTTGAGAACAGTCTGTGCATTAAAATAAATAGGAAAAGAAAACCTTTACTTGTCCAAATACTAAAGGTTTCCTCAACAAGAGATGATGACTTTAGCAAGGAATATTGCTAAATTGTAATATATACTGGAATATTTACGTAAAAGGTGTTTTGGGTGGTTTGCAGTGCACTTCTAGGGTATTTATTTGATTCTTCATATATATTTATTATATTGATATATATTTACTTAAAATCCATAACGTAATGTATGAACAATAGTTCATGATGCTACTGATGCTTACCTCATGAAACATAAATAAAAAGGCACATATTCTCTGTACTAAATGCTCAGTTCTCTCACAGAGAGCTAAAGGAATACTGAAAGTGGCAGCAATAATTTGAATCATTTTAACTGCTGAAGAGGATTTAAGCCTACAGTAGCAAGAAAAAGCCATTCCCCGCTGCGTTCCCATCAGACTTGGTGAATAAAATCTGCTGTCACGTAACAGGCAGTACATGGCAATAGTTACTCAAAGTAAATAAACCATCAGGGCACATAAAGGACATTGAGAATAGTCGGTTGAATTTATTTAATACATCTACAAAACATTCAGTGGAGACCTGCCAGAAAAGTCCCTGAACGGAAATGACGTATTATCATAACCCATGATGTATTAGCTTGCATGCACAGCATGACATTTTAAAGAGCTAACCAATATCTAACTCTCTAGACTCATGACGCCAGACATTTCAATGCATAAGATATAAAAATGAAACTACAGCCACAAAACCCACATACAGGAACTTACAGTAGTGAACATTCAATATTGGGTAATGTTACAATACTACTACAACAATGAAAAAAATAAAAAAATTTAAAAAAAAAAAAAACCTCAGACATTTGTGCTGACAATAATGAATCATTCAAGTGTAGTGAAAAATAGACAGGAAGTGAGCATAAACGATTTATTCACAGAGCCATTCAGTTCTATCCATAGTAAAAAACTAAATTATAGGAATTTCAGAATATACAGTGGGGCAAAAAAGTATTTAGTCAGCCACCAATTGTGCAAGTTCTCCCACTTAAAAAGATGAGAGAGGCCTGTAATTTTCATCATAGGTATACCTCAACTATGAGAGACAAAATGAGAAAAAAAAAAATCCAGAAAATCACATTGTAGGATTTTTAAAGAATTTATTTGCAAATTATGGTGGAAAATAAGTATTTGGTCAGTAACAAAATTTCATCTCAATACTTTGTTATATACCCTTTGTTGGCAATGACAGAGGTCAAACGTTTTCTGTAAGTCTTCACAAGGTTTTCACACACTGTTGCTGGTATTTTGGCCCATTCCTCCATGCAGATCTCCTCTAGAGCAGTAATGTTTTGCGGCTGTCGCTGGGCAACACGGACTTTCAACTCCCTCCAAAGATTTTCGATGGGGTTGAGATCTGGAAACTGGCTAGGCCAATCCAGGACCTTGAAATGCTTCTTACGAAGCCACTCTTTCGTTGCCCGGGCGGTGTGTTTGGGATCATTGTCATGCTGAAAGACCCAGCCACGTTTCATCTTCAATCCCCTTGCTGATGGAAGGAGGTTTTCACTCAAAATCTCACGATACATGGCCCCATTCATTCTTTCGTTTACACGGATCAGTCGTCCTGGTCCCTTTGCAGAAAAACAGCCCCAAAGCATGATGTTTCCACCCCCATGCTTCACAGTAGGTATGGTGTTCTTTGGATGCAGCTCAGCATTCTTTCTCCTCCAAACACGACAAGTTGAGTTTTTACCAAAAAGTTCTATTTTGGTTTCATCATTCTCCCAAGTGCTGAGCTACTACCTAAAACTGAATGGCATTTAAAATTCAACCATTTAACATGTTATTAAAGGTTAATTCAAGTCCACCCAAACATATGAAAATTGAAACACCTTCATGTCATTCCAAACCTGTATGAATTTCTTTCTTCTGCAGAACATAGAAGACATTTTGAAGAAAGTTGGTAATTAAACAGTTCCTCATTTAAACTGTTTGGTTACTAATACTCTTTGAAATATCTTTTAGGTGAGTAAATAATGACAGAATTTCCATTTCTGAGTGAACTATCCTTTTAATCAACATTTATGTCACACACAATACATCAACATACATCAATAAATTAACATCATGACAGTTATGAAATCTACTGTTTTACTGTAAATTCTGTGGTTCTGCACTAGTTTACTGTGACTTTAAATACATTATAAATACAAACTTTAATTTTGAAGGGGAAGGGGGAATCTTCAAAAGTTCAACCAAGTACTAGAAGTAGAAATTATCAGCCATGGTCCTGCTCCTCTTGAGGACTCCAGTGAGAGGTTGAGCAGGAGCTGCAGCTATCTCATCTGGGGTCGAGTCTGTCGAGTCTGTCGAGTCTGTTGAGTCTGCGTCATATGCTGCAGCTTGTCTAAACGACCCTTCACTGGATTCAGCTAATTTGGGATGAAACCATCTGTAGTATATAATTTTCACTAGTATCCCAATGACGTACAAGCCTAGTAGTGTTGGGATCACTATATAAGGACTCAAGGAGCTCCAGCAGCCTGCGAACTCAAACACCTTCCAGCACCAGAAGCCCAGCAGCATCATTGTGTCCAAAGCCATGAAACTATGATAGAGAGCCATCTTTACTTTTATGTT